>CM050165.1:392510606-392958106 GCA_027410445.1 Discoglossus pictus | reverse complement strand
CTGATTTGCCGTAGCGCAGAAAAGTAAAAGTGCCAGTTTGAATTAAAACTTTATGTCATGCACGTCCAATAGTATGCTTTATACATTACAAAAGTTTTTTCCCCATTGAAAATAAAGTATATTAATTGAACAGATGGGTACATAAAAAATTAAGTGTTTGATCATTTCTTACCAGTCAATTAAGAGCTGTAAACAGAAGCTCCCAAAGACCCAGCTAATTGTGTTTTCTTTTATTTACATTAAAACTGATAGATACAAAAGCACATTATATTGCAGTTCAGACATCCATAAGGTTCACTGCCCCTGTAACAAATTGTTATGCTGGCACAGAAAACAACAATATTTTTTTCGGGTAAAGGACCATTGTAGTGCCCTACCAATATGAGCTAGATGTTTTAATTAGGCATTGATCATTAATAAAAGTCATATTCAACTATTTAAAAATGCAAAGTTCAATATTAAATATGTAGTAAATGTTCTGACTTAGCTGCTGTTGGTCTTCTCCCACTCTAAAGTCAATGGGGTAAGTTGCTTTGTCTATCAGGTAACTATTACATTTTCAGACACAAGGTGTGCAACACAATGTTCTTTGTTGGCTGTGAGCTTTTATTATGGATGTAGCCTATCAATGATTGTATATTCTGTTATCATATCTGATTGTTCTTAAAAAAGTTGATACCTACTTGCACTCCCCTTAATGACCTTATCAGGATGGAGACAAAAGCTCAGCTTGAGACTGATACTCTAATCTTTGAAAATCAATTTAATATGGAATATTGCTATTATAAATTATTAAATAGGAATTGTATAACCGGACAAATGATAATTAAAATAACTAGCTACTCATGCTAGTGCATTATAGTCGTCTTTTAAACAAGAGCACGGGTCAAAGCTCACTTTTATTCTTCTTATTACTTAGCCATTATGTGTATTATCTTTATACCATTTTTGTTATTTCAAAAAGTATACAGTATATAGTTTCTAGTATAAAGTGTGTGTCTGATGTGATGATCATATATGCTCAGTGGAAACTGTAGACTTGATAGGTGGAAGACTAAATAAGGAACAAATATAAAACCATAATTTGACACATTAACTCTCAATGTTATAATATGAGTGAACTCATAAAGAGTATCATAAGTATAGCCAAATGTAGGCTGGTATAGTACAAGAACGCCTCACAGCCGTTTCGACTAACAGACGCAGCTTTGTCAAAGGCTGAAGTGTATCATATGTTTGGTTGTACTTATGATTCTCTATACGAGTTCATTTATATTATAACATTGGGAGTCAATATGTCAAATTATGGTTTTATATTTGTTTGTTTTTATTAATTTAGTCAAAATGATGAATTCCAATTAGCATATATGATAATTTATGTTGTGTTTACTTGCTATAGTAGATAGTGGACACTCTCGTTGGTGTCATTAATAGTAACCACTGATCCTACGCATTATTATAACAGTATTTCATTGTATGGTTACCTTTACTACACTTCTATGTGTTACTTATCGGAATCATGTTCTCTTTGCTAATTTAACATGGATCTACTCATAGAATATTGGCAATATACTTATCTTTTTACCATTATCACCATGGATTTCAGTCAGTTTTGGGAGTTTTGACTAGTGAAGCCCTCCAGAAAGGAAAATCCCATTGAGGAACATAGATTGAAAGATTATCCATTTTTATAATATATCAGTCTCGTTAATTAGGCTTGTAGTTGGCCATTTTTAACAATTTTATAATTTTGAATAGTGCTGTTATTATATTATATATATAATAAAGTGTTCTTTTTATCCTATTATATTATACTAGCAACTTGCCCATCAAAAAATTACGGTCAATAAAATTTTAAGCCATGGCAATGCTGTTTGGCACACAATGTTAAGCTTTTTATACTCTAAGGACCTTTGGCGCTCATTGCGAGCCTCGCGCTGAACGCCTTTGGTGCTCATTTCGAGCCTCTCCTCGCGTGTCCTTGGCAATGCTGTTTGTCACACAATGTTAAGCTTTTTATACTCTAAGGACCTTCGGCGCTCAGTGCGAGCCTCTCATCGCGTGTCATTTGGCTCGTCTCTAAAAAAAATTAAATACAAATTAATGAATTAATTGAATAAAAAATTAATATAGTTTACCTTTTTCTAATTAATACATGTAACAATCAATAGCCTGAAGAGGTAACAATCTCTTTTTATTGTCATGCAGCATATAATGTCCAGTGGGACTGTTGCTGGCCTGAGGATATAGTTTTATGAATGTTGTAATGTTGTTAGTGGCAAGTTAGGATTGTAAAATAGCGTATTTTGTCTATGTGATACCCGGTCTTGTACTTTGTTTATATAAGTCCCACGTCTTGTAAAGTGGTACGCGGTTCAGGGTCGTGTAGCGTTGTTTTCACTTTTTGGAGGGGTGCCATTTTTTTTCTCGCTTAGTCGATTTTCGAGTGCCAAAAGTCGCCGAAATGGACTTAAATTCGAGTTCCACCTGACTCCCAGACATCCCGGCTGGCCCCCCGTGCTGTGTGTGGTGTTTTTGTTGTATTTTTAATTTTTTGTGTGTGTGTTACATGTTTTTTGCTTTGCGCAGGTTTGGCCTTTAACTTCATATTTTTCCTATCTCGTATAAGTCCTGGGTCTCATTTTTTTTTCTAAGTCCCGCATTCGTCAAGTGCTTGCAGCCTAAGGTGATACCGCGTTTCCTAAGTGTTTGGAGGCTAAGTTCTGCGTGTTTTATTGCCTCCACTGCTCCATGAGTTTTAGTGCCTTAAAGGCTCGTCTCACTACGAGAGGCTCACAGGCAATCAGCACAAAAGGCGCTCATCACCTAAGTGCCCTGAGTTATAATGCCTGTTGAATGCACCACGCAAAGCGTGACGACATCTCCTAGTTCAACAATTATAATATGTGATTTGTACATAGTTGTGGGGTTAAGCACTGGGAAAGTTAATTAAGGGTATATTTTTGCTAACATTTTTGCACTTAAAAAGTGTAAGGCATTTATTTGTGAAACATTTCTAGAGGACAACTCATATGAGTGTGTGGTGAGAGTTTGAACACAGCACCCTCACATCTAATGTGTTTCTTGGCCATGCTAGGTGCTTTCTCAGAGCAAACATTAAAAATTGAATACAGCAAATAACCCTACCGTGATGAGTAGAAAGCCTCACACCTCTCTTTACATCATACCTTAGTGAAGTTAGGTCTTATCTACTGTAATCCAAGAAGCGAAATTCATGAAGAAACCCCGTCAATAGACACTCTCCATACAAGCAGACCCTTTATTGGAGTGTTGCCCACTTGCATCTCTTAGTGAGTGTAAGGATTTGTCTATGTATTTGTCTAGCTATTTTTGTTCTAGTTCTTGGAATTTGCAGGACTATATATTTCTTAAACATGAACTTGCAAAACTCATAGTGCCCATATTAGTTCTGTTTGACCTATTCTTCTTGAAGGGACATGCATTCTTTCTGTATTTCACTAGGAATATAATATATATGTGTATCTATTTACTTTTATGTTCTTTATTTTATTAAAAAAATGTTTAAAAGTATTTTTTTATGCCTAAAATCATACAAATTATACCTGATTGCAGTTCATGCAGCTCATGCATACACAGACTATGAACTACAGTGTTTCAAATTAGCCTGTCAGTAACCTCTCTGAAGCAGCCTGTTGCAGAAAGTTACTATGAGACACTGCACACCCTGTACTTAAAAGCATAATGTTTTTATGAGGTACAGGGGTAAGAGAACAGTCAATAACTATTTGTAAGACTTTAGGCTGATAAAAAGAGCTTTTAAGAAATTCTTAATAAAATAAAGTACACAAAAGTAAAGAGATACATAGATATATACAAATACTGTACATAATTGGACAACGTTCAAATTCTTAGTAACAATACATACTTATCACCATATACCATGTGGAAATAAAAGTAGAAGGAGTCAATCACAACCCATGTGGCTTAACAATGACTTGATGAAGATGAGGAGTAAAAGACAGGCATTTAAATTATACAAAAAGAGGGGACATAGACTGCTTTACGTGAGTACAAGGAAGTCAACAAGGCTTGCAAAAGGGC
The DNA here is from genome assembly GCA_027410445.1 of Discoglossus pictus. NCBI lineage: Eukaryota > Metazoa > Chordata > Amphibia > Anura > Alytidae > Discoglossus > Discoglossus pictus. The sequence goes on along the minus strand of CM050165.1, from coordinate 392,954,023 downwards.
TATTAGACTGGCTAAAATAGAAAATGAAAAATTAGTTGCAAAGGAGAGTAAGACCAACCCTAAAATATTTTTCAAATATATTAATGAGAAGAAGGCCAGGAAGGAAGCTATAGGAACATTACAATGTGACACAGGCCGATGACCAGGAAAAAGCAGATTAGCTAAATAGGTTCTTTTCTTCGGTATACACAAGGGAGGTACCAGTGGTTGGGACACGGCAACATAATGGGGCTACACTACCTTCACCAAATAATTGAAGAAATCCAAAAGAGGTTGGAAAAAATAAATGTTAATAAAGCCCCAGGTCCTGATGGAATACATCCAAGGGTACTAAGGGAACTGGGCTCTGTAAAAGCCAAACCATTATATTAAATATTTCAAGATTCACTCAACACATGGACTCTACCAGATGACTGGAGAAAAGCGGAGGTGATACCTATATTTAAGAAGGGAGCAAGAACAAATCCAGAAAATTATGGACCTATAAGTCTCAGTTCTGTAGTGGGAAAGCTTTTAGCAGGGTTAATAAGGGATAGTATACAAGAATATGTCTATTTAAACAAGATTATAAGTAGGAATCAACATGGATTTATGAGGGATAGGTCATTATTATTTTTTTTTTTTATTATTTTCGTTTATTTGTAACGCGCCAACATACTGTATTCCGTAGCGATATACATAAGTTAAGTTACAGGTAATGACAAGTTCAAAATTGCAATGAATGGAGGGCCCTGTCTTTGAGCTTGGAATCCGGTGTCCATAGCGCTTTCCCTAAAGCACCGCGCAGGATTGAAACTCGCAGACTTACAATCTAAAGGTCATGTCAAACAAACCTACGTAGTTTCTATGAAGAGGTTAGTAGGAACTTGGATCAAGGCAACTCAGTGGATGTAGTCTTTTTGGATTTTGCAAAGGCTTTTGATACAGTGCCACATGGGAGGCTATTGAGCAAACGAAGGGATACAGGAATTGCCGTAAATATCTGCACATGGATTGAGAGCTGGCTAAAAGACAGGAAGCAAAGGGTTGTTGTAAATGGAACATACTCACATTGGACTAATGTGGGAAGTGGAGTTCCTCAGGGTTCAGTATGAGTTGTGCATGTGCATTGCGCAAGGTCAGTTATGCATGCTCATTGCGCCGGGCCTGGGGCGCATGCTCACTTGAGTGGTGGCGCACACGCAGGAGAGAGGTCAGAGACACGGGAGGGAGAGGAGGGGTGAGAGACACGGGAGGGAGAGGAGGGGGAGAGAGACACGGGTGGGAGAGGAGTGAAGGAGTCACAGAGGAGAGTGGGAGAGACACAGGTGAAGGGAGAGGAGGGTGAAGAGAGACACAGGGGAGGGAGAGGAGAGGGAAGAGAGACACAGGGGAGGGAGAGGAGGGGAAGGGAGGCACAGGGTCGGGAGAGGACGGGGAAGAAAAACACAGGGGAGGGAGAGGAGGGGAATAGAGACACAGGGGACGGAGAGGAGGGGGAAGAGACACACAGGGAAGGGAGAGGAGGAGCAAGAGGCACAGGAGAGGGAGGAAGGGGAGAGACACAGGGGAGGCAGGATGGGGAAGAGACATGGGAGGGAGGGATGGGAGGGGGAAGAGACACAGGGAAGGGAGACAGGGGGAAGAGATGTGGGGGAAGAGACACAGGGGAGGGAGAGGGGGAGACACAGGGTAGGGAGATGGGAGAAAGAGATACAAGGGAGGGAAAGGGGGGAAAGAGACACAGAGGAGGGGGAAGAAACACAAGGGAGGGATGAGGGGGGAAGAGACACAGGGGAGGGAGAGAGGGAAGAGACAGAAAGGGGGAGAGACAGAGGGGGGAAATGACACAGGGGAGGGAGAGGCAGAAAGAGACACAGGGGAGGGAGAGGGGGAAAAGAGACACAGGGAAGGGAGAGGGGGAAGAGACACAGGAGAGGGAGAGGGGGGAAAGACACAGGGGAGGGAGAGGAAGTAGAGGGGGAGAGGCTTGCAATGAGCGCCTCCCATCAAGTAGAGAGTGGGACAGGTAGAGAGGGGGAGAGGCTCACAATGAACGCCTAAGATGGTCATTGCAAGGCCCATGATGAGCGACAAAGACGCTCATCGCGAGGCCAGTAAAGTAGAGGGGGGAGAGGCTCGCAATGAGAGCCGAAGGCACTCATTGCAAGGCCCGTGAATAGCACCGAAGGTACCCATCGCAAGGCCAGCAAAGTAAAGTAGAGTGGGGAGAGGCTCGCATTGAGCGCCAAAGGCGCTCAATGAGAGGCTTGCGATGGATGCCGAAGGCGCTCATTGTGAGGCCTGCAATAAGCGCCAAAGGCAATCATCGCGAGGCAGGCAGGTTAGAGGGGGGTAAAGGCTCGCAATGTGTGGCAAACACCATTGCCAGGCTTCTCTAGTATAAATATATCCAGGGTCAATACAAGGCTTTGTCAAGTGAGCTTTTTGTGACAAGAGGACATCCTTTGAGATTAGAAGTAAAAAGATTTCACTTTAAAGAAAGAAAATGGTTCTTCGCAGTAAGGGTGGTTAATTTGTGGAATTCACTACCAAAAGCGGTGGTTACAGCAAATTCTATGGATAATTTTAAAAAGTGATTAAATATATTTTTAAATAAAAAGGGCATTCAGGGTTATCCTGGATAATTAGAGAGGGAGTATTGATCTAGGGAGGAATCCGATTGCCGGTATCTGGGGTTAGGAAGGAATTTTATATATTTTTTCCCTTTTGAGACACTTGGCAAATTTTCCCTGTTTTTTTTTTCTGTTTGCCTTCCTCTGGATCAATTAACAATTAATCTGCATATTGAAGATCAGGGGATATCTAAAAAAGGTTGAACTTCATGGACTAAAAGTATTTTTTCAACCTCAATTACTATGTAACTATGTAACTATATAGTGTATGTCTAGTGAAATCCAGAAACCTTCCATGTCCCTTTAAATACATAATCTTCCATTGAAATTGTTTAAACAGTTTCTACAACCATGTTAAAAGTAAAGATATGTAACTCCTTATGATCTATAATGCTTTTATATAAAGGGACAACAGCTGTCTTACATTAATCTTACTGAACTTGCAGAAATAGAATACTTGAATATTATACATATGTGCCTAGATATGACATACATAAGCAATTTAATAACCACTGTGTAAATGCCATCTAAGCCAATTACTTTATTTGTCTTGATATTCATACCAATTTTGCACATCTTCTATATCTCAAAGACCAACGGAGGTTGGCATTCATCCAGAATTTTTCTTTGAGTGGTTCCTACTAAGGAAAACAATTTTCTATTGCATCTGCACTTTCTTATCATCTATAATTTGCATGACCATGTCACCAGAAAAATGCCAGCTGCATTTTCTCTCTGCTAAGCCTTTCCTATTATTATGTTTAAAGAACAAACTTAATTCAAATTCTGTTCAGTCCTCCAATGCTATATTTATTTCTACGTTTTGCACTATTCTGCCCAAGTTCCTAGGTATTTCAAAAGCAATATTGATCTAAGTAACTTATTTGCACGTTATTTACTACCAATAACCACATTGGGTCCATAATGTTTTCTGGGCAGATTAGATGCATGAATATGCACACTGATGAGTCCCATGAAAGGATGAAACAGCGCTGTCAGTGGGTGGGTTAGCAAGGTTATGCATTACAAACTTGTGCAGTACTTAAAGGTATATGGAAGTTTCCCTTTGTTTAACCTTTTTCTAATTTAACACATACTGCTTATATGAGAAACACACAATCCATTGACTCATTCTATACATATACAGATTTATTTTATTTTTAAAAATTGGTTTCCATACGATTAGAGCTACTAACCAATAGAAAAACTGCATTCAAAGAAAATGTCTAACCCTAAGCTAAACTTACATCAAGTAGCAGCACAGTGCAGAGATTCGGAGCAGATTCAGAGTTACATCATTCAAGGGAGGAGAGAGGTGTGTGGTGGAAACAAAAGACTTTGCTACATTGTTGTAGCTGCCTCTGATTGGCAACAACAAATTATAAATTTTATGCTAATTTAGCTTGGATTTACAGGGGCATTTCTTCTCAAAATCAACTGCCAGAAAACTGAAGAAAGTTTGCAAGCTTTAGGGTAAGTTTATTAATGTTTATTTCGGGATTTTTTTTTAATGCAAAAAATGTTTGCATACACTACTGATTCTCCTCTATTAGAAGCATGTATAATCCAAGAAACTTCCATATACCTTTAAATGCTGTGTTGGCACATATAAGCTTTAAAAGATGACATGTAAAATGCTTTTGATGAAAAAGGCTTATTTTAATGCCCAAGTCCAAATTCCTAAATTGCAGTGTAAGTATTGTATTTCTTTGTTTCCTCATGATTTCTTGAGACATACTGATATACACACAAGTGTATTACTTACTTCATATCAATATACAAACCAATAGTTGCATTATTCTTCAGATAAAACAATCTACCATCTTGCATTCATAAGGTGTGGGTGTTTATCCAGCTTTGCCTTCCTCTGGTTCGATGTTCTTCCTGACACATAAGATCACTTTGCTGGACCAAAAGATTCATCATCTCATTCACTGGATCTTTATGGTTTTGAGTTGCCTTTCACCTTGAGAGGAAAAAGGTCTTACCCTCCACCTTTTTTTCTTTTCCTTCTCTTCTTTCAACCGGATTTGTTCCCTCATCAGTGTTCTTGTTCTCATTCGAAAATTAGTTTTTTAGGTTATTATTTTTCTTTTCTTCTGTTTTCTTTTTTGTGATTGTATTACCATTTTGTGAAAGCTTCACAAAGAAGAGTTAAAAAATCACTGACTGAAGCCGTTCATCATATCTCACCTACTAAAGTCCCTGGATTATATGGCTTTAATAACAAATATTACAAGTTATTCATATTTATTCTAGCCCATATCTAATAGTCCTATTTAATTTACTGAGGGATTTACCCCATCTTCCACCCACAACATGCAGGAACCCATTATAATCCTGATCCACACTGTCCAACTGATCCCTACCTGTTGAATCAGACATCTTAATCTGTGGTGCACATTTACTTATTTTTTTGTAGAGAATACCACAGTTTTTTATTCACAGCTGAGCATATTGATGAGATCTACTACGGAAATGATGTCAATTGTTTGAAGTTTAATAGTTTAAAATGTGATGCTGAAAAAGCCTTTCACTGGTATTTTAGTCCCTTCTTCTAGAGCTTCTGTCAGCATTAGACCACATCCACCAATTTCTAAACATGCTGTCCTCTTTTTAAGATCATCCCTCTGCCTCTATCACAAAACATCTTCGGAAAGAGGGCCTTCTCTCATCCTACGGTAAACACTCTTATTATAAACTTTATTAAGCACTAACATTAACTGTCAGAACACGATATGCAGAATATATCATATATAGAATATAAAGTAGCTGCCAATGGCAACCTTCACTTACGTAGCTGACTACTAATTTCTACATCTACGGAGAGCTTGCAGGTTTTAAATGAGCTGCACCAAGACTGGGGTCTATGGATCGATGCTCCCTCATAGGTGGTTGCCCTCCTCAGTGATGCATACATCTTCAAATGGAATTCATGCTCTAATAAATATCTGGTTGTCTGGAAATCTCTGACATGTTCTGATTTATATAAGCTTAATTATACCCCTTTAATAAAAGGTATCCAAAAGTTTGAATCCTGAAAAGAATATTCAACATTATAGCTGGAACAAGTGGTCTGCATAAAGATAACTTTCTTACCCAACATATTAAACATATTCCTTAGTCTCTACTGTCCAGGTCACCTGTAACAACCTTCAAACACCTAGATATGCAAATGTATAATTTCAGAGAATATGGAGCATTTGTTCTCCCTCTGATCTCTCTATATTAGAGAGCCACAATCGTCACAGTCATTTCTTCCCTGTTAATTAGACCCCCTCTTGCTTGGCTACCTTACAATAATCTCTTATCTCAAACTATGGAGTCCAATAGCTCTTAAATTGTAATTTACTTCATCCCCTTCAGACTTACACCATCTTCAACAACTCATTGTCTCTAGCCATGTAAAGGGAAGATTTTTGTGTGTTTTCTGTTTTAGGAGTATTTTCCTTGAAGGACATGTATACAAGTAGCAAGACTGTCTCCTATGAGGACCTCAGGGGTGGCAGACATTGGCCTCCTCCCCAGGGCCGGATTCACATTTTTGGAGCCCCTGGGCAGTGAACGCTAAAGCGTCCCTGTGCACATGTAGTGTGCACTGCAGTTTTTTGCTTAGTGAATGCTTACATACATCGCACACACACACACAAATCACACATACACAAATTACACACACCAAACACACACATACTCACATCACACATACATACATCACACAAACACATACACACATATACATATCACACACACTCCCTCAATTTGACAAACTGTTCTATATTTTGTTCAGCCAGTCATGAGATGTACACAGGTATTCAGTGTTTTGTTAATACTGGTGTTGTAAAGTCAAACCCCTTCAGCAAAATTTAAATTAGAGAAGTCTAAAGATGTCCATGTTAAGTACCGCAACATGCCTGTGCAGTATGATTAAAAGAACATGGAAATAGTTGCTTTCTTTGTTGCACCTGAAAGAGGTTATTTAATAATGTGTCATAGTGTTTTTTTTTTTCAAATAAAAGTTTAAGAGGATAAAAACTTATTTAGCAGCACTTGAGGGATTTTTTTAAAGTTATCCTTAAGAGCACAAAAAACTAGCCATACATTGTACTAGTTGCAAACAAGCAGCTCACAAATAGTAATTAGCTACCCACATATGCTAATTAGGTTCACAGCCTGCTCGTGGTGACAAAAACAAAGTAGCCCTAAGGTTGTCATGCAGTTCAATCCCCTCCCTCGCCCTTATTGAGCACTCTGAGCTGCAAATGATCATATTGGGGTCCCATTAGCATATAGAACTGCTAAATGTCTTAGGAACAATTTACTGTAGACAAAAAATGGCAAGTATATAGAATAGGCAGTGTCTAATGCTTCTTAAGATAAAACCTGTTGTTGGGGTAACAGAGTCCCTAAAAGTTGCATTGCTGGGTTCACGTTATTTTTTATATTCAAACACACCTACAAATGTTTGCGATCTATTAATAAGACACTAAAGAACATAGTTTAGTAAATATCTTTTTAATACTTTATATATGGCTATTTTACTTCAGTTTTCCACCTCTTTTATTTCATTTATGAATATCCATTAAATGAGTGAAATACAGTTTATATGACACGGGTGATTTTAACGAACTCCCACAGCTGACAGCTTACGGCTTTACAAGTTAATTGGCATACAGGTTCTACAAACTGTTCAAATTAAATCTAATCACCTTTCCAAGTAAATGAAATGAAAAAATAAATGAAAAGAAATCAATACCTCGGCTGTTTAATGCTGCACAGAGACACCTTGACCTAGCAGAGAATTCCTGACTTGAATAACATTCAGTTCAATGAGTTCTGTACTTTGACACAGGTCAAATAAATGATACATATACATGTCTACGTGAAGCTGGTTAACTCAAATTACATCATTTCTTTGCTGTTTTGGCTGGAACTTTTAATGCAATGATATTACAATAGTTTAACTAAATCTACAGGTATGTGGTTAATAGAAAATATATATTTTTAAAAAGTATTGACTTAAAGACATAGGGGATAAATATGTGAAGCAGTAAACATCCTTATAGTAATTTCATGGTGCCCAATGTGGCAAATTCCCTCCTACATTTGGTTCCCTAGCTCTTCTTACATTTTCCTGTATACACCTTCCTTAAAGGAAGATTGTCATGCCCAGGGCCTGACTGGGTTGTTTTACACTATAGCTTGGGCCTGATTGGCCAGAGTTACTCTGTTTTATTGTTATAGTTATGTATTTTTGTATTACTTATGGTTAAAATTACATATAAATTGTATGTATTTTGATTGTGTTACAGTGTAGTTGTTGTGATGACTCGCCCAGACCCTCCTAAATATAATCACCAGGATAAGATTAAGGCCTGAGCTCATCAGATGTACAGGGTTTCCCAGTAAGCAGGGGGCAGCCTATTGTTAATTAGTCCCTCTTCTATGTACCCAAGGATGGGACTTACTGTGATTGGCCAGGCAGTGTGCCAAAAAATTGTATAAAATGTGACAATAAATAAAGGTATGAGAGTTGTGTCTGTACTTACATAAACAAGGTATAAGTATCAGTCTGTGAATTAATCCTAATTCTAACGGATTATATTGTGTTCCTGAGATCCTGGTCTGTGAAAGCAAGCTCCTGGGCGTGGTTCCTGTGTTTGGTCCATCTTCTGCTATCAGAGGTGGACAAGGACTGCACAATTCTGCTGGATAGGATTGAACCTGGTTCTTACCAAGTCCAATTGAAGTAGCAGATCATGACAAAGATTGAAAAAAAATCAACTTTGTGAAATTTGTAAAAAAAAACTAGCAACATAAGCACTTTGGGAAATGAGCATATATATAGTAAATCTTAAATTTAATTAACTATGCTTGTGTCCTATTGGGTTACATTTTGGACTTGGATTTTGCTAGTCTACCCGAAGTTGGTAGGGTAGGGTCATCATACTGGACTTAATTTTTAATTTTGTATAAACAATTTACATCATTTTAAGTTCTTCAAAAGATCATAGAATAAAATATGACACATAAGTGGTCCTCCATTTTCTCCCAGGAGACAAATGAATTAAATAAGCAGTGGTTGTGGGTGCGGGGAGAAATGAAGGTACCAAGTAATGCTTATAAAACACCCATGGTCACAGGGCGTGACATAGATACAGTGGATATAAAAAGTCTACACACCCCTGTTAAAATGTCAGGTTTCTGTTCTGTAAAAAAAATGAGACAAAGATAAATCATTTCAGAATTTTTTCAACCTTTATTGTGACCTATAAACTGTACAACTCAATTGAAAAACAAACTGAAATCTTTTAGGTGGAGGGAAGAAAAAAAATAAAAAAAATAATGTGGTTGCATAAGTCTGCACACCCTCTTATAACTGGGGATGTAGCTGTGTTCAGAACTAAGCAATCACATTCCGAATCATGTTAAATAGGAGTCAGCATACACCTGCCATCATTTAAAGTGCCTCTGATTAACCCCAAATAAAGTTCAGCTGCTCTAGTTGGTCTTTCCTGAAATTTTCTTAGTCGCATCCCACAGCAAAAGCCATGGTCCACAGAGAGCTTCCAAAGCATCAGAGAGATCTCATGGTTAAAAGGTATCAGTCAGGAGAATGGTACAAAAGAATTTCCAAGGCATTTGAACAGTTCCAAATACCAGTCAATATTGGCACAAAACCTTCAGGCTTCTGCTAGAAAGCTGAACATGAAGAGGAACTTCATCTTTCAGCATGACAACGACCCAAAGCATACATCCAAATCAACAAAGGAATGGCTTCACCAGAAGAAGATTAAAGTTTTGGAATGGCCCAGTCAGAGCCCAGACCTGAATCCGATTGAAAATCTGTGGGGTGATCTGAAGAGAGCTGTGCACAGGAGATGTCCTCGCAATCTGACAGATTTGGAGTGTTTTTGTAAAGAAGAGTGGGCAAATCTTGCCAAGTCGAAATGTGCCATGCTGATAGACTCATACCCAAAAAGACTGAGTGCTGTAATAACATCAAAAGGTGCTTCAACAAAGTATTAGTTTAAGGGTGTGCATACTTATGCAACCATATTATTTTATTTTTATTTTTTTTCTTCCCTCTACCTAAAATATTTCAGTATGTTTTTTAATTGAGTTGTACAGTTTATAGGTCACATTAAAGCTGGAAAAAGTTCTGAAATTATTTATCTTTGTCTCATTTTTTACAGCACAGAAACCTGACATTTTAACAGGGGTGTGTAGACTGTTTATATCCACTGTAGATAGATAGATAGATAGATAGATAGATAGATAGATAGATAGATAGATAGATAGATAGATAGACAGATAGATAGATATTCAATATTCACCAGCTTTGAAAACCAAAACATTTTTAACAGGATGATACTAAAAGTGAAATACTAACTTTTCATTAAGTTTTGCACTGATTTGAATACAGTACATTTTTATATCTAAATCTATAACTGTGACTAATGCTAATGGTACACTGAGTCGAGTATTAGGCTCTCTCCATCCGTCTTTGTTCCTCAGAACCAGGTAAAGGACTGGAACCAGTCCTAGAACCGGCAGTTGAAGTCACAGTTCAAATATCAAAGTATCTTGCTATTGAACCAGACTATGCTAATGATAATATGGTCCTTTATCAGAATATGATCTCTTCTGCAAAGACCATTCCAGTACCAAATGTGGTATGAACATCAGAATAACTTTTGATATGGAATTTTGATATAAATAAAAAAAAATTACATTTTCGTAAAAATAGTGAATTTAAAAAAACATGACAACAGTGGTGCTTTAAATTCAGCAGTCATAAAGAATGTGGAATGGAAATGATAAACTTTTATATATAAAAAAAGATAGATATATATGTACAATAGATGCCAATTTAATTAACATATTAATATTAAAAAAGATAAAAAAACATGGTGGTTTAATTTGTCAACCCATAAGCCTGTCTTATTAGACAGCTGCCTATTTTGCCTACATCCTCAGGTAGGACCTCAGGATGATACTAAAGGTGAAACTCTTGACCTTTGCATTGTCAATAGGGATACCCTTTTATCTAAACCAAACCAATAAATACTTGACACAAGGTATGGGGTTAAAAAGGTCACAAATCTGTTTATTATAAATAATAACACACATAAAATAACAAGAGGTGCCTGCCCACCTACACTTAAAGGCTCGAGGATGAGGAGGGGGCTGAGGATGAGGAGGGGGGTTGAGGAGGGAGGTTGAGGAGGGAGGATGAGGATGGGGAGTTGAGGTTGAGGAGGGGGTTGAGGATGGGGGGGTTGAGGTTGAGGAGGGAGGTTGAGGATGGGGGTTTGAGGTTGAGGAGGGAGCTTGAGGAGGGTGTTGAGGATGGGGGGTTGAGGATGGGGTTGAGGTTGAGGAGGGGGTTGAGGATGAGGAGGGGGGCTGAGGATAAGGAGGGGGCTGAGGATGAGGAGGGGGCTGAGGATGAGGTGGGAGGTTGAGGATGGGGGGTTGAGGTTGAGGAGGGAGGTTGAGGATGGGAAGGATGAGGATGAGGAGGGGGGCTGAGGTTGAGGAGGGGGTTTAGGATGGTGGGGTTGAGGATGAGAATGGGGGGTTGAGGAGGAGGGGGTTGAGGAGAAGGAGGGGGTTTAGGATGAGGAGGGATGATAAGGATGAGGAGTAGGGTTGAGGAGAGAGGTTGATAATGAGGAGGGGGGAAGAGACACAGGGAAGGGAGAGGGGGGAAGAGACACAGGGAAGGGAGAGGGGGGAAGAGACACGGGAGAGAGAGGGAGACACAGAAGGCACAAGAGGGACACAGGGGGCAGCACATTTCCCACCCTCGGCTTATACTCAAAACACTCATTTTACCCAGTGTTTTGAGGTAAAATAGGTGCCTCGGCTTATACTCGGGTCGGCTTATACTCGAGTATATACGGTATATATAAAATGTATATATTTTTTTTTTATTAATATATATGTATATATATATTTTAATATATACATATATATAAAAGAACTAGGCAGAAAATACAGTACCGTTATGGGAGGGAGGGACGGGATATGCAATCTGAGATCTGGACCCACTGACTAGGTAAAGAGTGATGAGGTAGTATATATATAAGCTTGCCCCAGTACATTTTTAACTGCAGACATGTTCATCAATAATATGTCTATAACTGTGACTAATGCTAGTGGTATGTTGAGTTGAGTATTAGGCTCTCTCCATCCCTCTTTGTTCCTCAGGACCAGGTTGCAGGGACTGGCACCAGTCCTAGGACCAGCAGTTGAGAATGACTGCTCTAGAGAGAGTTAAGATATGCACTGAACGTCTATTTACTGAAAGACAGCATCCTGGGGTATGAAGTCACTGTTCAAATATCGCAGTATCCTGCTATTTAATCAGTCTATGCTAGTGATAATATGGCCTTTCCATGTCACATTCATTATGACTGCTGAATTTAAAGGTCCACCGTGGTCATGTTTTTTAAATTCCCTATTTTGAAGAATTACACTTAAAAATAGGCAACGTTTATAAAATTGTAAAAAATAAATGAGACACCTAATAAATGTATCATCAACTAGAATCATCTTTATGTTTTGGGATGTTGGGTTCCCTGGTTGTCCAGTGGTTAGGATTCTGTGTTTTCATTGCTGCAGCCTCGGTTCATTTTCAGTTAGGGAACCAAGAGGGCACACCACCCTGAAGTCAAGCAAGGTTGGGCCTTGTCAGTACTTGGATATGAGACCACCTAGGAATACCAGGAGCTGTATGCTGTGGCCCACTGAAAAAGGAACTGGCAACTCACTCCAGTACCTCTGCCATGAATACCAAGTGGATCAGCATGACCATGGGCATGATAAATATGTGTTAGGTGTGTTACAGTCCATGTAGTCACAGATAGTCGACCATCCCACACGTTGGGATGTTATACAAGTTGCACAAACTTAGTTAGATTATAACCCTGCTATAATAGTGCTCACTTTTAAAAAATATAACTGGGTATCATAAGACTAAAGTGTACCAATTTACATCAAGGTCTTTATGTACTGTCACCTTCATTTTTATACAGAAACACAATTCCTTCAAGGAATTAGTGGAAACAGTCAAAAAACTCCAACTTCCAGTTTGTAGGATGGCACTTTGTGATTTCAAATATAATTTTTTTTAATTCAAGAAATGCAAAATTTTAACTTTGTCTAACTATATAAATATTTCTTAGTAAAAGGGTAATAACATACTCACTTTTTCTTTGCTATTTGTGATTCTGGGCAGGGGTTGTAGACTGTTAAAAGGTGAACTAAAAAATAAAAATATTGAGAAGAAAATTATGTTATAAATGTAAAACTTAGAGAAACAACGTCTATCTTTCTACTACTTTTAAATTATTATTATTATTATTATTATTATTATTATTATTATGATGATGATTAAGGAACCATTTAAATTTGTAATGGAAGAGAATGGATGGTTAACTATTATAAATAATAGAAATTAGGCAAATTCTAAATACAATTTTGATTTGACCTCTTCAGTGCATTTTAAGGACAAATCCATATATTTCATTGGAAACTGTCCAAGAAAAAGAAATATGAGACTCGCAAACTGTATCTGCACATTAACTAAATGAATGATGAAAAAATATAAAACTGATGAACAGATGAGTCACAACAGGTGTAACCTACACTAACGTGCATTAATTGGCAAGGAGAAAGAGGACATCTTATCGTTACCAAGACAAGCAAATGTGAAATTGCTTGTCACACTAAACTTAGTTGTTAGCTATGGTTAATTTAGTGAAACGTTTATTTTAACTGTGTGAATTTGGTTCACCATGACACAATTGTTTAAACATGCTGTATGACAGCATACAAAAGAGCAGGTTCTAAACAATAACAAAGTTCTCTTTTGCACGACAAATGCTTGTGTATTTCATGGACAAACTGCCTTTGGAGCAAAGTCAGGACTTGTGGAACAATTTTGTAGGGATTCTAAACTGACCGGTGAATATTGGCCAAAAAACTGTCCAATTTAATAAAGATATTAAGCATACTATTAGATGAGTATTTAATGTAAATGCATATGCTTTCTTGCATTGGTGCATCTGCTTTTTATAGTTTTTTTTTACTGACTTGAGAAAATAAGTATCTTTAGAGGAGCACTGACTGATTTTCCATATATATTTACCGTATATACTCGAGTATAAGCCAAGTTTTCCAGACCTTTTTTTAAGGCTAAAAAGGGCCCCCTCGGCTTATACTCAAGTCACTCTCCCCCCCCACCCGTGTCTCTCTAACCCCCCCGTGTCTCTCTACCACCCCGTGTCTCTTTCCCTCGCCCCTCCTCATCCTCAACCCCCCTCCTCATTCTAAACCCCCCTCCTCATTCTAAAAGGTTGAGGAGGGGGTTGAGGATGAGGAGGGGGTTGAGTAGGATGAGGGGGGTTGAGAATGAGGAGGGTGGTTGAGGAGGGAGGTTGAGAATGAGGAGGGGGGATGAGGAGGCGGTTGATGAGGGAGGTTGAGAATGAGTAGGGGGTTGAGGAGGGTGATAAGGGAGGGGGGAAGAGACACAGGGAAGGGAGAGGGGGAAGAGACATAGGGAAGGGAGAGAAGGAAGAGACACAGGGAAGGGAGAGGGGTGAAGAGACACAGGAAAGGGAGAGGAATGAAGAGACACAGAGAGAGAGTGGGAACACAAGAAAAGGGCACACAAGAGGGGGACACAGAGGGCACAAGAGGGACACAGGGTGCAGCACATTTCTCACCCTCGGCTTATACTCGAGTCACTCATTTTTCCCAGTATTTTGTGGTAAAATGGGTGCCTCGGCTTATACTCGGGATGGCTTATACTCAAGTATATACGATATATTTTTGTAAGAACTGTTCCACGTTTAGGTGAAAATTTACATGTCCTTCTCAAATCTCCATCTTTGATGAATAATTTCATATATAAAGTATGAATTCATAATAATTACTGAAAGGCATGATATTAATTACATAAATATTCAATAAAACAAACAGATCAGATTAAAATCATACAGCATTAAAAGTAGTCTAAATTACATTTTATACCCCCTTCACACTCTTTAGACTGAAAGGTTCACTGTAATGCACTAACCACAGAAGCTAAATATTCTAATTTGGGAGGAAGATATTTTGGATTCAGATTAAATCTCTATTCAGTTCTATTGAGATATTTACACTTTGAATAGCAGAGTAAATCCCAGTAGAAACACCTTTCCCGTCAGACTCCAAACAAACTAGCTATCCAAAATGGAAATGTCCATGGCAAAGGTTGAGGTAGCTAAATGGTATGCTCAATGCTTTTATAGCTGGTAATATTATCAGTTTGTTACATACTCACAAAAATAAGGATTTTCACAAACTACAAATGTTTTTTAAGAGTATAACAACAAAAGTATTAAATATTTATACCATATGGATTATAATGCCAATATATTTATAAAGTGCTGGAAACCCAAATGTTTAACTAGTTTAGTTATTGCTTTTGTTAGTCTGTCCAGGGGTACAAGATACTTTCTGTAAAGTAAAATACAGCTATCGAGATTCCAAATAGCATCTCATATGTAATATGTGAAGTATCAGAAGATCTAACAGACTAGTGATAGGACACAGACATGTATGAATATAAGATAACTAAGTGGTCAGTTGTGCTTGACTTCATGACCTAGAGCAAACAACGTAGAAAGGGTGATATTTTGATGGATTTGAATGCCAAGGTGTTTAGCTAGTGTGACCAAATGATGGATGTGTTATCAGCAGGGGAATATTGGAATAAGTATGGTGTGCTGTAGTTTACAAAAAAAATCTATTTTGGGCAGAAAGTTTAATACAGTGGAAACGTGCAAAGCATAAATGTGAAATAAGTATTAGGGACATGTATAAGGAAGTCAGTGTATTTAAAGGAACACTCTGGTTAAAAATTTAAATCAGCATCTTTTGAAGAGCTACACTTGAAATATATGCATCACATTTCTAGAATTGAAAAAAATATATATATATTACTCTTATATGTAATTATACTTTTGTTCCATACACCATTTTCTTTATCAGACTGAAGAGAACTAGTGTTCCTAGGACTGGTTCATCCTAGTGTAGCACCGTTGGCGCTCAGGGAAGGTTTGATATGGAGAATTGCATTCACTGATGAATTTTATTTCCTGGGTCAGCTAGGAAGAAATGCCTTAGGACGTGGTCTTGATAATTGATAGGGACTTCTTGGATGTTTTTTGTGTGTGCCTTTTGTATGGTGACACCAAGATCTAGGTCTTAAGTATGTCTCTCAGGTAGAAGGTAATGTGCAGCCTTCTCAAATAGACACGGTTCATGAAAGTGTCTAGATTTGTAAACAAAAACAAGAAAGGGAGGGGAGAGAAAGCGCACAAACTACTGGTGCAGATCACTTCATTCTCTTGGGACAGGACCATGTCTATAAGGGAATAAACACAAACTGAAAGGAATATGAGGTATAATTCAATTAGACCACGTTTGGTTGTGTGTAGAGTCAATCATCAGTTGCCTCTACATATTCTGTATCTTCTCCTTATATATCAGTCCATGATCTAGGCTTAAGCTTGAATGTAAATGTGTAGTATATATTTGTGCATATATAATCTGTCTAAACCAGCATATATATATAGCTGTATCTATTCACTGGTGACTTTGTGTGGTGTCGTGTATATGTGTTCCACTCTTGCTGGAAACAACCAATCTCCAATATAAGAAACTCTGTGGAATGTGTTGTGAACTAAAATTAATAATTTATTGGTAAAATTAAAAATATATTTTATTTAACAAATCCAAATACTTTATAAAATGACAATTACATACTTTTCACTGCTTTTCCCGCAGCTTCCTCAGTTATAATACCCTGAGATTTCTCTCAAAACTGCTCAAATTTGCCCATGCTCAAGATATTTGGGGAGCAGCAATGACATTTTGCTATGGAAAAAAATATCACTGTGGTCCTTTAATTTGGGGGGGGGGGGGGGGGGGGGTTATCAAATGTGATTATGATTGTGCTTACCAAAATTGATACATTTATTTTATGGTATAATCCAAACACACTGCTTCAATGTCAAGCATTTTGTTTAGCAATTGGTAGAGTATATTATTTGTTGACTGATATTCCATTTATGTGTATATTTTAAGAGGTGATATGTAAACCACCCAGTTCAGTTGATCCTTTTGTAGGTTTAGGTGAAAATCGACCTATCCGTCTCAAATCTCCAACATTGATGAACAATTTCATATATAAAGTATTAATTCACAATAATTACTTAAAGTCAGGAAATAAAATACATGAATATTCAATAAAACAGATTAAAATATTACCACATTAAAAGTAGTCTAAATTACATTTTATACCCATCTTCAGAGTTATTTTTGAACAAAACAATTTTGACTTAAAGGTTCACTTTAATGCCATAACCACAGGAGCTAAATATTCTAATTTGACATTTATTATTACTAAAATTCCTTTTCTCTCTTTTTAAAAAGTCATATTCAATATGAAAATCTACTTACTTAAAATAGCACATTTCCAACCTACTGTATGTGGAGAAAACCATTCACAGTTGATCTACTTGACTCCACCTCAATAAGGTAATTTGGGTTTGGAGCAGCTTTGTCTGACTTTTAGGGCCAAGGTGGGACTCCCCAGAAGCCCACTAGCAAGGGCCCTGTAGTTCAGCTCCTGAACTCATAGACTATTTTAGGGACCCTAGCACGTATGGTTGCTAACATCAAAAGGCTATCAAAATGGACATGAATTGTGTTTTAAGGATTGTGAAAGGTTGTTCTTCCTTTATGTATGCTATGATGTTAGATCTCGGATCTGTTTATGTACCTGTCTGTGGGCCTACTAGGAATTGTTTGTAATGTTTAGTGCTCAGCTTGTGGTCAGAACATACTAGGGCATGACATTGTTATGGAAGCCCCTTTAAAAAGTACCAACTTATCTAGTAATGTTAGAATATTTATGATAGTGACCTGATTTAGTAGTGGTGATTTTGGGTCATTGTATAATGTTTAAATAATTAATGTGTGCTCAGAAGTAGGCACCAGGATACGATAAACTCCCATGTGTTGTCTGCCCCATCAGTTAGTGGGTTGAAAACCACAAGGGATTTAACAAGGCTTGCAAAAAAGCTATTAGACTAGCAAAAATAGAAAATGAAAAGTTGCAAAGAGAATAAGACTAAAACATTTTAAAAGAATGTTTTAAATATATTAATGTGAAGAATGCTAGGAAAGAAACTATAAGAACATTACAATGTGAAACAGGTTGACTGAACAATTGTGACCAGGAAAAGGCAGTTGAGCTAAATAAATAATTTTCTTCTGTATACACAAGGGAGGTACCAGTGGTTGGGACACTGCAACAAAATGTGGCTACTCTACTCTCACCAAAAAATTAGCTAATGCTGGAAGAAATCCAAAATAGGTTGGAAAAAAAATATATAAATAAAACTTCAGGTCCTGATGTAATACATCCAAGGGCACTGAAGGAACTGGGTTCTGTAATAGCCAAACCATCATATCTAATTTTTAAAAACTCACCAAGGGCTCGGTACCAGATGACTGGAGAAAAGCAGAGGTGATACATATATTTAAGAAGGAAGCAAAGGCAAATACAGGGAAATATAAGCCTCACTTCTATAGTGGGGAGGCTTTTAAAAGGGTTAATAAGGGATATACAGTAATATGTCAATTTGAACAAGATAATAAGTAGGAGTCAACACATATTTAATTTATTAATCACATTTAATTTGTTTCTATGAGGAAGTTAAGTAGGAATTTGGATCAAAGCTGTAGAGGTAGTGTTTTTTTTATTTTGCCAAGGCTTTTGACATAGTGCAACGTGGGTGACTATTGTGCAAATTAAGGAATACAGGAATTGCACTAAATACAGTGCCTTGCACAAGTATTCACCCCCTTGGCATTTTTCGTGTTTTGTTTCCTCACAACCTGCAATTAGCATGGATTGTTTGAGGATTTGCATCATTTAATTTACAGAACACGCTCACAACTTTGAAGATGTTTTTTTTTATTGTGAAGCAAACAACAAATAGTATAAAATAACAGAAAAAGGCAATGTGCATAACTATTCGCCCCCCTAAAGTCCCTCTATTTAGCACCATCCATCTCTCCCTCAACTCTGACCAGTTTCCCAGTCCCGGCTGCTGAAAAACATGATGCTGCCACCACCATGTTTCATTGTGGGGATGGGATGTGATGTGTTGGGTTTGCGCCCCTAGCGTTTTCTTTGATGGCCGAAAAGTTAAATTTTAGTCTCATCAGACCAGAGCACCTTCCTCTATACATTTTTGGAGTCTTTCATGTGCCTTTTCACAAACTCAAATTGTACCATTTTGTTTTTTGACGAAAGTAATGGCTTTCTTCTGGCCACTCTGCCATGAAGCCCAACTCTACAGCTTATTGTCATCCATTGTACACATACTCCAGTCTCTGCTGTGGAACTCTGCAGCTCCTCCAGGGTTACCTTAGGTCTCTGTGCTGCCTCTCTAATTAATGCCCTCCTTGCCCGGTCCTTGATTTTTATGTGGGCGGCTGTCTCTTGGCGGGTTTGCTGTTGTGCCATGTTCTTTCCATTTGATTATAATAGATTTGATAGTGCTCCTGGGGATCATCAAAGATTTGGATATTTTTTATAACCTAACCCTGACTTGTACTTCTTAGCAACATTGTCCCTTACTTGTTTGGAGAGTTCCTTGGTCTTCATTGCAGTGTTTGGTTAGTGGTGCCTCTTGCTTAGGTGTTGCAGCCTCTGGGACCTTTCGAAAAAGGTGTGTATATGTAATGACAGATAATGTGACACTTAGATTGCACACAGGTGGACATCATTTCACTAATTATGGGACTTCTGAAGGTAATTGGTTGCACCAGAGCTTTTTATGGGCTTCATAACAAAGGGGGTGAATACATATGCACATTTCTAAAAAATAGTTTTATGTATATATTTTTCTCATTTCACTTCACCAACTTAGACTATTGTGTTCTGATCCATCACATAAAATTCAGATTAACAAACTATTGAACTTAATGCTGTAATGTAACAAAATAGGTAAAAAGTCAAGGGGGTGAATATTTTTGCAAGGTACTGCATATGGCTAAAAGACAGGAAGCTTGTAAATTGAGCATGCTCAAATTGGACTAGTCATAAATTGGATCCTCTCATTTTAACATATTTATGAGTAACTTAGAAGTAGGACTGGAAAGTAGTGTGTCCATTTTTGCTGAGGTCCCTCCGAAAAGACTTACATAAATTAGAAGCATGGGCAACTAAATGACAGACGATATTTAACACAATTAAATGTAAGGTTATGTATTTGTGAAGGAAAAATTAGCATGCAATGTATAATCAATGTAAGCAATGTAAAAGAGAATAGAATGTGTAACAGTTAGTGTTTCTATCCTTATTATTCAAATTTCCTATGTAGGTATTTGTATGTTTTTACAGGAGAACTTGTATTTAAATGACACAACAATTAAGCTGCAGGCTTAGGAGCTAAATGTCCTTGAGTCAAGTCCCTATAATTTTATTATTGAATAAATATAAATAAATGTATATATATATATATATATTAACATATTATAATTGTCTAACTGCGATTCGTCGTCACGCTTGAGACGAATCGCAGTTTGACAATGATAAACTGCGCATTACGCAGCAGTAGCCGCGCATGCGCAGAGCGCGGCGCGAGCCGCGCATGCGCGCAGCGCGGCCCGAGCCGCGAGCAGATGGGAGAGTGGGGAAGAGGGGGGGGAGAGGCACAGAGGGAGAGTGGGGAAGAGGGGGGGGAGAGGCACAGAGGGAGAGTGGGGAAGAGGGAGAGTGGGGAAGAGGGGGGGGAGAGGCACAGAGGGAGAGTGGGGAAGAGGCACAGAGGGAGAGTGAGGAAGAGACACAGAGGGAGGGGGGAGAGACACAGAGGGATAGGTGGGAAAGAGACACAGGGGAGGTAGAGGAGGGGGAAAAGACACACAGGAGGGAGAATAGGGGGAAGATACACATGGGAGGGAAATGGGGGGGGAAGAGGGGAACAGACACAGGGGGAAGGGGGAAAGAGACACAGGCCAGGGGGGAACAGGCACAGAGGGAGAGGGGGAAGAGGCACAGAGGGAGAGGGGGAAGAGACACAGGAGGGAGAGATACAGAGGGTGAGGGAGGAAGAGACACAGAGGGAAAGGGGGGAAGAGGTACAGAGAGAGGGGGAAAGAGGCACAGAGGGGGGGGAAACAGAGGAAGGGGTGAAGAGACACAGTGGCGAGACACACAGAGAGAGGCGGGGGAAGAGGCACAGAGGGAGAGGGGTGGAAGACACAGAGTGGGGAGAGACACAGAGGGTGAGGGGGAAGAGACAGGGAGGAAGAGGCACAGAAAGAGGAGGGGGAAGAGACACAGGGGAGTGAGAGGAGGGGGAAGAGACACAGGGGAGAGAGTGCAGGGGGGAAGATACACAAGGGAGGGAAATGGAGACACGAGGAAGGCCGGAACAGACACATGGGGAGGGGGAAAGAGACACAGGCCAGGGGGGAACAGACACAGGGGAGGGTTGGGGGAGACACAGGGGAGGGAAGAGATGCATGGGAGGGAGAAGGGGGGAAAGAGACACAGGGGAGGGGTTTAGAGACACGGGAGGTAGAGGGAGGTAAAAACACAGGGGGGCAGGAGATACAAGGGAGGTAGACGAGGCGGAAGGAGACACAAGGGAGGGAGAGGAGGGGGGGAAAAGGACACGAGGGAGGAAGTAGACAGAGGGAGAGACTCGCAATGAGCTCCAAAGGGGCTCATTGCAAGACCTGTGATGAGCGCCAAGGGCGCTCATCACAAGGCCAGTAAAGTAGAGGGGGAGAGGCTTACATTGTGTGGCAAACAGCATTGCCAGGCTTCAGTTTTTATTGCCGTCATTTTTGACGGGCAAGTCGCTAGTATATATATATATATATAGTAAATAAATAGTACATCTGTGTTCACATTTAAGAAAAACAGTTATTACACTGCATTCTGGGAAGCGGTGCTGGGACATGCAAATGTGCCCACAAATGCCTCGCTCTTCAAACAATAGCCATTATCAAACATGGCTTCCTTTAAGCTTACGCATGCTGTATTACACAGCTTTAATGCAAAGCCAAGGTTGGATTAAACACAAGCTGAGTATCCAATCCATGTACAGCTGTTTCAAGCTTACTGGCTATCATCAGCATGGAGCGGGATCTCAGCCTGTGTTGTGGACTTTATGAGTAGGTAGTTCACCATAGCAATCATTTATAATATGGTGGGCAAAAGAGCGATAGAAGCCTCCACCGTACAGTAGTACAGTAAATAAATAGTACATCTGTGTTCACATTTGAATGTCTAAAACAAGTTTAAAAATATAATTTCAAATAACTAATTCACATAATTATTCAAATCATTGTTTTAAAATCAACACAGTTACCTCATATTAGCATATGCTTTATCATATAACCTAAATAACATATTTCAGATTTTTATACAATTAGGAAAAACAAAGGTTCTATGAATATTTGAACCAAGGACCTGCATCTCCACAGAGAGCAGCAGAACTTGTTGTGCTATTTGCTCTTTTGTTACCTGTCTAGCTCCTAGAATACAGTAAAGTATTTACAAATCACTGATTCAAAGGCTTTACACCTGGTTCTAATTCATATTCATTACATTCCACACGGTACAAAGCTCATTCGTCATTCAGGCATTCCTTACTTCTACTGATCATAACTCCATGAATTCAGCATCACTTTTAACAAGGAAAACACTTTAACACATGCCTTTTGACCCTCTATCTAATGGTGTAGTACACATGTTGGGATTTCAGTGGCACTTTAAATACAATTTAAACCAAATATATTTATTCAAAGTTGCAAAAATAATATTTCCATTTATTATATAAATACTTACAGCCTTATTAAATTGCAATTCGGCAAATTCTAAAGAGCTCTATATAAGCACATAGCATATTTTTTACAGAAGTTTTTAGTTCGTGAAGACCTAGCTTTTGGATAGAAAACTTCTGTAAAAAATATATGCTATGTGCTTATATAGAGCCCTTTAGAATTTGCCGAATTGCAATTCAATAAGGCTGTATTTCTCGAGATCTAAAGGTAACTTTGCTAACTGTTATAAAATACTTAATCAACACTATTGTCAAAATGTTGCAGGAGCATTACAATTCAACTGTGTGATTACCTATAAAAATATTGCATCAAAATAATTCCCCCTATTAAGCCAATTTAATGCATAGCATGAACATCAAATTGCAAGTCCCACCACAGCTACGCAGATTCCAATATCTAAGTCTGAAAGCAGATGAAAGGTATTGATGGGATACTACATCCGTCTGTGGATACTAACTGAAAGGCTGACCACATAGAGGACCACCTATGACCCCAGTCCTGCTCAAGTGAAGGTGCCTAAGTCTGAGCATGCCTAGTCTCTTTTTTGTACAAGCAACTATGCCAAAAACAACATCTAAGTTTTTTTTATCAATGATTAAACACAATGACCTCCATTTAACAAAGATAATATTTTTGTAGGTGAATCAGTGGCTGAGTGACAGGTCACAATTGCAAATTTCAATATTATTTTACTGTACGAAAATGCATTTCTCAATTGTTAACAGGCTTGTTTTTAACTGTAGTTTCAAATTATGCCATATTTTGGACAAGCTTTTGGGTACACAGATGAGCCTTTTTGGTTCTTATCTGCCATCAAAACTATGTTTCTGTGTTATGAAATATGTATTTTACAATATGTTATGAAAAAAACTGTTATTTGCAGCAAATATAGTTCTTTTCAACACATTCTATCAAGGAACACAATTTCACTGAAAGTATTTATTGCTTGCCTTTAGCCTACTCTTTAAAAAATAGATAAAGGATAAAAACTAAAGAAAGCAATGTATGAGAAGTTTAAAGAAGGTTCCAATATTTATTTTACATAAATTTACAAAATGCAGGCAATTGAATAGATTATCCAAATGAGAAGACCACGTTTGGTTTGTGGCAGTACTATCATTATTTAAATTTAAAAACCTGCGATACATTAGATATTTATCAAAGCCAAGTTACCATATCTAGTTCGAAATCAATAGTTAATGAAAATATGAGAAAAGAAAATCAATATCCCCAACAACCTATTCCTCTAGTAGAGGAACAATTATGTTTTTTTTTCCATTTGGTAAAATATCCTTAAAATATAAGCCTGAATAAAAATGGAGGTACAAAACAGGCTTACATTTTTTTTTATCTTTAAACTGATAGCTATTCATTACTACCTTTGTTGAGTGCTGTAACTAGGGGGCAATCGTGTAACCATCGACAAAGAGAAAACAGCAAATGAGTGTAACTAGACCAGGGATATCAAACATCTGGCCTGAGGGCATCATGAAGCCCAAGCAACGCTAAACTGTGGTCAAGTATTTATTTTAGTGTGGTTGCGACCTTGAATTTTCACTACAGTACAGTACTTTTAATTAGACTGGAAAATGCCATAGACATAGTAAGTTACATTTTACAAAAATTCATCAAGGTCCAGAACCTATTTATTAATACACACGGAAATATTTTAATATGATGGTATTCCGATGGGCTTGGGAATATGGTGTAGATAGTGAAGTGATATATGATAAATAATAAAATTTGGGTCCGGAAGATAGGGGCTGGAGGTCCTGATTCAGACCCAGGTCCACTTATTGATCACCTCTGCCATAGGACCTAATAAGCATATTTGTCGTTAATGCATCTGAAAGATGGTTTTTAATATTATTTCATAGTGTTTATTTTCATAATACAGATCCCAGCTCAGAATAAACAGATTTCTATATATACCTGCATGGTGGGCTCGTAGTAATATAGCTGGTTACGTTTCATCCCCTAGGTGCCAGTTAATCATATGATTTTTTTAACATGGTCTGAATACAAATGTTGTGTGGGTTGTGGGGAGAGGGAAGTGCCAAAAGGTCCATGTAAGATAGACTCTCAGGCATCAGCATAAGGAGGGGCTTCCTATGAACTAAGGCTGCAAAGCTAGTGCCAAATGGGGCTTCATGGGGGAATCCTGATTTGCTGTGTTATCGGGGGAAGCTATGGGAACATTTTAATATTTTTTTACTGTAATGTGTGTTTCATTCAATAAAATACAGTTCTAAAGGAAACATGTGTCTAGGACTGTCAGTTCTTAATCTCTAATGATCATTTACCAAGTATAACAACCCTGCTACCAAGGGCCTGTAATATTGTCTAAAACCGGGGAGTATTGGGTTGTGCTGACAGCTCCAAATGTGTAGTATAGGGGAAGAATCCCAGTGGCAGTTCACAGAGACTAACTAGCAGAACTCCAGCACTATTCTGACTGTTTTTGGATGTCCCTATGCAGATTTTGGAAGTGGCATGGCTGACCACTGGTGGACAGTGTTGGAATCGGCACTGCTAAAGCTTTAGGGTATTTCAAGGGTCCACCTAGACCTTGCCTATGCACATCTTATCTGGGAGGCTCTGCAGTACCAGCTTGATTCCAGAGGTATCCTTGCCCCCCTGCTTGACTGTATACAGATATGTCATGTGGTCAGGGGTAGAACCCATGCCCTGGGAAGCCCTTGCTCACCAGTGGCAGGATAAGAGGAGAGGAGGCAATGACCATTCCCAAGCATCAGGATATTGTGCAGGTGGGTGATCACTAATATCTCCACTAGAGCTGCTCTATGAAACAGATGGGGTGACCAGTTCTACCCACATCAGTGGAGTGTGCAGGGGGGTGATTCACTCATATCCTCAAGTGAGTTGCTTTGTCAAGCAGTGGGAGGGGACAGAGAGCATTCCAGAGCTCCCTGGCAGCAAAAGGAGGAAAAGGTGGTGATTACCCCTTCCCTGGTTGTGCTTGTCTATAAGGTTATCTTAGTTACTAGTACCTTCAGCAGTGAGATGTCAAGGTAAACACTAATATCCTAATTATTAGTGAACTCGAAAGGACTGGAATGGGACATTTCACATCAGACAACCACCAGATCCTCTACTGTGGTCAAGAATCCTGCAGAAGATTTGAAGTATCCCAGTCAATCAAAGAGTTGCCAAAGCTGTGCTCGGTTGCAACCCAATTTATGACAGAATGATTTCAATTCAAATTCATGGCAAGCCATTTAACATCACATTGATCCAAGTCTATGCTCCAACCATGGATGCTGAAGAGGCTGAAGCTCTATGAAGATATTCAACACTTCATAACATCACGAAAATACTTAACTCTCATCATAGGATATTGGAATGCTGAAGTAGGGAACCAATATACAGTATACCTGGAATAAACCTGGAATAACTGGTCAGTTTGGCCGTGGAGTACAAAATGATGCAAGCCAGAGATTAGAAAGTAGAAGTAGAATTCGGTCACAATAATTCTCTGGTCATAACAAGCACCCTCTTCAAACAGCCTCTGATACAACTCTACACATAGACATCACCAGATGGACAATATAGAAATCAGGTTGACTATATACTATGTAGTCAAAGATGGTCACTATATAGTGAGCAAAAACAAGACCTGGAGCGGACTGTGGCTCAGACCATTAAAACTCAGAAATATGAAAAAATGAATATTCCCTTTTAATTGATTTAAGGAACGTCACATGGAAGATAGAACGACTGAAGAACTTTGGACCGAAGTTCGAAATATTATTCGAAACCACAACAAAGATTATCCCCAAAAGAAAGAAAATTAAGAAGACAAACAGGCCCCCTGATGAAGCTTTGAAAATACCCCAGGAAAGAAGGAAAGTGAAAGGTAGTGGTGACAAAAAAAAATGTGTCCAACAGTCATTCTATAATGAGCGATATAAAGGGATAGAAGAAGATAACAGAATGGGAAAGTCAAGAGATCTCTTCAAGAAAATTGGGGATCTCAAAAGAACCTTTCATGCAAAAGTGGGCGTGATAAAAGTGAAAAATGGCAGGAACACACTGAAGATCTATACAGGAAGGATATTAACAGCAGTGATGACCTCAATAATTTGTCCAAGGAGTTGGAGACAGACATATTGGAGAGTGAAGTGACATGGGCCCTAGGATGTCTTGGTGATAACAAGGCTGCAGGAGGTGATGGAATCCCAGCTGAACTTTTAAAAATCCTACAAGATCATGCTGTGAAAGTATTGCTTGCCTTATATCCAAAAAATTTGAAATCTCAACAGTGGCCAATAGAGTGGAAAAGGTCAGTCTACATCCCAATCCCCCAAAAAAGCAGTGCCAAAAAGTTATTGAACAATTGCACTAATTTCACATGCCAGCAAAGCATGCTTAAGATACTATTAGCTGGGCTTCAACTATATATGGACTGGGAACTACAAGATGTGCAAGCCCGGTTCCACAGAGGAAGAGGCACGAAAGATCAAATTGCCAATGTCCGCTGGATGATAGCGAAAGCTAGAGAGTTCCTGAAAAACATTTATTTCTGCTTCATAGACTATTCTAAAGCATTTGACTGTGTAGATCACAACAAAATGGGAGTACCAGATCATCTTGTTTGCCTCCTGAGGAATATGTTTATGGAACATGGAACAACAAAATGGTTCAAGATTGGGAAAATAGTGTGACAAGGTTGTATATCAATTTATATGCAGAGCACATCATGCGTAAATCCAATGACAGAATCAATATTGCTGGAAGAAATATCAACAACCTCAGATATGCCGATGACACTATTTTGATGGCTGAAAGTGAGGAAGAACTACTGATGAGGGTAAATGAAGAGAGTAATAAAAAGCTGGCCTGCTGCACAATGTTAAAAAAAAGAACACAAACATTAATCTCAGTTCTTGGCAAATAGATGGGGAAGAAGTGGAGGCAGTGACAGATTTCATTTTCCTTGGATCCAAGATCTCTTTAGATAGTGACTGTAGCCATGAAATTAAAAGCAATGGCAAGCTTGGACAAGCTAGTAAAAAGTAAAGATATTGCATCACCAAAGGTCTGCAAAGTAAAAAGTATGGTATCCCCCGTAGTAACATATGGAAGATCCAATAAATCAATACTACTGGAAATCAAGACAAACTGTTCATTGGCTGAAACTCAAATATTTTGGCCATATAATGATGCTGGGAAAGATTTAAGGCAATTGAAGAAGGGGGAGGCAGAGGCGGAGATGGATGAGATCACTGAAGCAATGAACATGCGATTGATGGAGCTCGGAGGGGCAGAAGCTGACAGATGTGCCTGGTGTGCTGCAGTCCATAAGATCACGGAGAGTCAGACATGACTGAATGACTAAACAACAACAACAACCACTTCCCAGGATATTATGTGAAATGGGAAATTTAGTTATACCCCCAACAGAGCAACAAGGAGTGGAAATACCAGTGCAGGTACTCAGCGGCATGAATCTTACCAGGATAGGGGTGTTCCTCATCATCCAGAAGGTGGATCTGTTACATTCGGGTCTGTGCCCTGAAACTATTTTAGGTGCAGCGAAGCAGTGCATGTGGCACCTCGCTCCAGCACCTTAAGCCTGCTCTAATTTTAGAAGCAGAGTCACTGGATCAATATTTGTCCAGGGTCCCAGCCTCATAGCAACATCAGGAGTGGGATGGCAGTGCTCCTTGCACCTGTTCCCAGCAAACCCAGTCTGCTTTGAGTTTAGTAGCAACACATTCCTGTACCTAAATGTTAACTGGGGCATCAGAGTGCATGTGGAACCTTTCCCTACCAACTCAGTTCCTCCAGAAACAGAAGGCACTGTAAGGTCACACCCTCCAAAGCAGAAAAAGCTTGCTCTGGTTACATTCACAGAAACTCAATGTATGGACAAATCCCTGGGTGCAGACCCATTGGGGGATCTCGTCCCAGTTCTTCCCATGGATCAGTTATACTCCCTAGTTAGTAGTTAATTGCTGGACTTTATATGCATTTTTAGTATGATATGAATACATTACATTAGTGGATAACATTATGAGACTGGAAGAGACCATTGTTTATTGTATGTTCTGTGATTCTGAGGGACAGAAGTGCTCACAGAATCATATAAGATAGACTCTCACTCAATGAATATTCACAGTGGCTATGATTTAATAGAATTGATTAATTGTGTTATATGAATTCATAGTTCCTCTCATTTCTACTGTCTAATCATTTTAGTGACAAAACAAATGTCTGTTGTCATTAAAGCAACATTTAATACAATTATTAAAAATCTAAAGCTGTATTCATTTATTTGAAACTTTCTAAAAACATTTTGCACATTAGCAGTTAAGTCCATCCTAAGAGAATACTATATATGACTACATTAATACATGGCAGAATATGTGGCATTTTTAAGTAGCAATATACTGTTAGCCACATTAAATTCAAAGCTCATATGTGTTGCGGCCTTACGGTGCTATTAAATTAGAACATGCTGCGAGTTACGGGCTTGAGAGGCAAACCCGTAAACCATTTTATCGCTTGTTGGATGTGCGGCTGTAAACGTGATCAATTAGTCAAACTCATAGTTACAAGCTTAGATAGAGTCAATGGAAACAGAGATCATCAGAATTACGTCACTGAAAAATGGAGGTGGTATTTTAAAGTCTTATGGGATTTAATTACGAGTTACGATTGGACCCACATTCCAGAGATAACGCAATATTAATAAAGTCGTCAATATGATATTCTATTCTATTATATGTATTGCCGGGACCGATATAACACAGAAATTAAACATGAAATAAACTATTTTTGGGGGCCGATTTGCGAGCTTGTGAATGTTGTGCTATTAATTCTAAGACCTAACATCACTTTCCCTGTTCATAAAAGTACAGTTATGTGTGTATATGTGCATTTAAAGTGCTACGGGTTGGACTTTACCCTGTTTGCGGGTCCTCTCGGGCACTTGTTGGCTTCTTGGCTCCATTTGCGAGTTAAGGGGTTGAACTCCAGTGATTTTGATGCAATTTACTAGGGCGATTACGGGCTTGACAGATCAAAGGATTTGCAAGCTCGCAAGTCGAATTCTCACGTCCCGTTGGGTTTTCTCGCTCCTACCCTGCAAGTCGTCGGCGGGCTGTTTTAAGAGGCCAATTTAATAGCCGTAAGTCTTGCGAGCTACGTTGCGAGCTACGATTTTACACATTAAGGGAATTAATGTGGCTGTGTCACAGCTATTTGCTTTTCCAAATGTGTTAGGGAAGCAGTACAATTTAATATAAATAGTAAAACCAAGTACAACTTAAACCCCCAAATGCCATCTTAAATTCCTTCCAATTCTATTTTTGCATCATGTCATCTATATTTTACTCTCCTGTACCCTTCCATCTTTTCCCATGACCCCCTGAATCCTTCCATATTTAAACCTTACTATATATAAGGTTATTAGTCTTCAGGTGGATTAATTAAGTGATTGCAGTAGGACAAATAGAACAGAAAGTGGAATCGCCAAGCATGGTCAAAGACAAACGTATTTTTTCATCACAGAATGGTCCTGGGCAAAAGTTCATAAAGGTCATTAGGAAAACAAAAATGTTGATTCCTCTGTCAGTCCCTAGAGGCATCAATGATACTTTGGTGAAGACTGCATATGTCACAGGTGCATTTTCATCACAGTAGGAACAGGGTTTGTAGTGACTTGTGCCTTCTTACCATGTCTACTAAAAGCTGAAGTTGTGCTCAAATGAGAAAACAAAATCAGACTTACATCCAAATGTTTCCAGTGCTTTCATACTTTTGATTTAAACTGTGATTAATTATTGTTTTTTATAAATGAAAATCCAATTGTAGGGCAATTTTGAAGAGAAAAAACAAAGGAAAACTGAAAGGTATAAAAAGTGTTTTTAACAGAAACCTTAACACATATAAAACAGAAAAAACAAAAGGTTTCTACCATTAAACAAATAAGACATTGAAGTCATACATTAGATGCCTATACCCTAATAAACTGGACTGTGGTAACTAAAATGATCATTTTAAGCCTACGGTTGTTACCCTTTGGCACCCAACATGAAAACATTTAAAAATGTAATGACTGTTTTGCTGTGAAGAACGAAGCTGCATGGACCTGTCTTACTAATCCAATAAATTAATTATGAGCCTTTGGTGATATGAGCATCATAGATTAGTAATTAAACTCAATATGTACTTTTCCAAAAAGAAAAGATACAAGAAAAAATAGAATTTGCGTGTTTTTGTATTTATTTAATTTAATCAAAAATATAATTGTTTCAGATAGCAGGTGGATGGATAGAAGGTAAATGTAAAAATGTACATGAATGCAAAACTAATTAGCAGAAAAAAATAAGACAAATGTATGAAGAACTAAATTGCAGATAAATGCACAAAACAGGGTTTTTGTGGTTCTCAATGCTGATTAATAACTATACATGCATGCTATAATTATAATATATATAGTAAATAATCATAATTATAGCATTAGTTTAAAGCACATGTAATAAAAAACATATTTCATTCTAAAAGCACTGAAAATAATACAATGCTAAGTCTAGCAGAAAATCAAAAGATGGAAGAGCTGTACTGATGTATCTCACATGGAGAAAATCAACTACTAAGAGTCTTAAATTTCCTCAGGGAGCAATTTGTCAGCTAAGGAAGAAAATGAAGTTGAGGCTTTCTCAAAATCTGGACAGATAGTTATAAAGTATACTGTATAAGGATTACCAAACACCACCATTCCTTATGATCACTTAAGGCATTAAAAATAATCTGTGGGTTTACAAGATCAAAAGCCTGGCACAAAATAAATGTGCTGTTGTAAGACACCAGCACATCTGAGAAATGTCTTATGGAAAACTTAAGACATCTCTGGGAATTGCAGAGATGGAATACCAGTTGTACATTATTCATGACTGAACACAACCACCTACAACTAAGGAGGCGGTGAAATAGTGAGCAAATGTATACATGCTAAACTTCTGAATAAAAATGGTAAAGTGATATAGTAAAACCCAATTTGTAATATTTACTCATCAGTAGAATATAAAACCAAAGAGGAATACATTTTTTTTTTTAATGTTTAGTTATTTTTGAATTTTCTACAAAGCTGTCCCATAGCAGGAAATACTGAGTAGTGCACATGATATGCTGCTCTTTTTATGTGAATCTACTAATATCATTGTCACCACCCATTGGGCAACTAGGACTATTGGTAGGGTGATCTGGCCCTCTACGACCCCCCGTTGTTGCCACAACAGTGGACCTGGCTATTTTCATAGCCAACATACTTTGTCATGAAAAGACTATACAGTACCTCACTGATCACTGGTTTTGGACTAGCCTAGGGGGGTAACTGTCCATTTTAACATTTGCTTGCATTTCTAAGTATTTCAGGATGTTTTAAACACATAGGGTCATTCAAAAAATATTGGAGAAACTATCACTTTAAGGCTGCCAAGTATCCAACCGCAATACCCAGTTTGTTTCCAGTCGAGTGATCTAGCCGGTCTCCGAGCAGACGCAATCTCACTGTTGCTGCAGCACAGGCTCTATAGACTTGTATTGGGATGAGATAATTGAGACATCAAGTATGGTTAACAAGGCTGTAAGCCCACAATTGAAGCTTTTTGTTTCATGTGACAAAGTTCAAGTGGTATCAAGTACTTTGTAAGGGATAACCCTTTGATTCATTGTCTTGTGGTTGACCACCACTTTGTAATACTTTTTTGTCAATAAGTTCTATTTATTTGAGATAAGTAACCAAAAACCCGTGGAAGTCTGAGGTCCTTTGAAAAGTGCGTTACCTCCCAGTCGAAACATGCTTCCCATCTTCCCATGATAGCCTCCCTCCCGATACAATAAAGGCTGCTGGCACAGGGGAGAGTGGTAAGAGGCTGACCCTACTACCCCTGCAACCACCCCCTCTCCCTGGGTACACTATCCCTGGCACCTCCGATCCTAACCCCACAATGAAGCCCCTACTAAGCGTAGACATACCATTATGGCAGATAACAACCACCTCCGCCGTTATCCCAGACTTGACATCACCCCAGCCACTATAGCCCTCTCATGCTAATCTATATTTGAAGTTTCTTCCAATCAGCACCCACTACCAACTCTGCTGATTGGCTAAGGGATGATTTTGTCAACAAATCATAATAACGTTGACCAGGTTCATTGTGGATTCCTCCAGGGAACCGGAGGGGGGTAAGGAATACAGAGTTGCGAAAGTTGCACATGTTTATTTAAGGCATAATATGATAATATAAAAATAAAGATTATGAGAAATCTTTGAATTTGCTACCAAGGCCCTTGAACCTTATAGCTGTTTTGTGTGAGGGGATACCGAACTGGAGAGAACCTACTGGGAGGATTGGTCTAACAACCTTTTCATACATCATACCCAGTGTCACAAATCATATTTGACTAATATTTGAAGAGGTTAAACAAAACTTGTTGCAGTTTTGTATTTAATGGGGTTACACATTCCTATTTACCTTTAGTTCTTTGTGAATAAGGAATAGTAGGCTGTGCCAGGGAGTATCTGTTACAGACTCTCAGTGAAGTCCAGTTCCATGTATGAATTATGCCTATCCGAAAGCTCCGGTAGGCAAGCCACAGTGAGAGAGGAAATTGATGTCATAGACTGGGAGGCATGTGACTACTACTAAAAACATCTTAAAAAGAGCAGCCATTTGTTTTGCTTGGAAACCAGAAAAATATTCAAGTGGGATGCTGAGGCATGACCAGACCATCTGAATGCCCCCGCTTTGAAATTAAGTATAGGATTTTCTGTGTTGTTTTTATTGGTTTATTTTAATAATAAACAATTAAGCTAAATACCATATAATTATAATTTATTTTTTCATATATATCTTATTGTTGTTCAGTTGTTGACTCATTTCAGACTGTCAGTGACCCTATGAGCTGCAGCAATTTAGGCACATCTGTCACTCACAGTCCCTCTGAGCTCCCTCAAGCTCATGTTTATTGCTTTAATTGCCTCATCTATCCATCTCTGCCATCCCATTATTTGTGTGCCTTCAAACATTCCCAGCATCTCAAGGTAATCCTGTCTTCTCATGATATAGCCAAAATATTTTAGCTTTAGCCTCATGATCAAACCTTCCAGTGAAAAGCTTGACTTGATTTCCTGTAGAATTGATTGACTGATCAATTCAAATGTGTCAGTCCCACAGTATTCACCCTGTTTTTATGTTCCAGCTCTCACATCCATATTTTACTATTGGGAATACCATAGTTATAACTATGTGGACCTTTGTTGATAGTGTAATATCTTTCCTTTTTATTAGCTTATTCAGACTTGCCATAGCTTTCCTCCCCAGAAGCAAAAGTGTTTTCATTTCATTATTTCAGTCACAATTTGTTAAGATCTTTGGAGCCCAGGAAAATAAAATCTGTCACTGCCTCCACATCTTCCACATCTATTTGCCAGAAAGTGAAATTGCTGTTTGCCATGATATTTTTTAACTTTGCTTTTTGCACTTTCTACTTTCACCCTTATCAACAGACCTCTAGTTCCTCCTCATTTTAAGCCATCTTAGTATTACTATTTCTCCCAGTAATTTTAATTTCAGCTTTGAATTCATGCAGCCCGGCATTATGCATGTTATATTCCCGTATTAGTTGAATAAATAAAGTGACAATATACACCTTTCTCGATCTTGAACCATTTGGTTTTTCCATATTCAATTCAATTCAATTCAATATTGATTAACCATTTCAAATCATATAACCAGGGTAGCACTTGTAGGGTCTCTGTCCCACTTACGGATGAACATTGGCAGGGGAGATGGCAACAATCGCAAAAGGAGGTCTTACAGCCAGTAATACATACGGTAGTTAAAAAATTAAAGACTCCTGTTTTTTAGATTCTAAAAACTGTTTGCATTGAATGTATTCTAGTTCTTTAAATAATATATGCATGGTATATGCATGGTATTTTTGTGTGAATTTAAGCAGATAGGAATCTTAGCTGGATTTATTACTAAAAACAACCTTTCACATGTATGTCCAGTTGTGCATGATATAGAAATATATGTAAAAAGTGTATTTTGTTTTTAATAAATTAATACTTAAAAAGCTTACACCTACTTGATCAGATAGACAAGAATAAAATAGTTATTTTATTATTATTATTATTATTATTATTAACATAATTTCGTAGCGCTATACAGGGTATGAAAATAAGAAAAAGTATGTTAGTTTGCCGTTTATGTATTCTAGCTTATTATAAAATGTATGCATGAGATTTTGGTGTGAATCTAAGAAGATAGAAGTAAAATTTTAGCCAATAAACTCAGACTCACAACATTTTTTAGGCCACTTAATAAATATTTTGAAATTTTTTAGTAACAAGCATGAAGTTCAGATTTTTTCTATATTATTATTATTATTGTTTATTTATAACGCACGAACATATTCCGTAGCTCTGTACATAAGATACAGTAGCTGGAATTTGCATACATGCATGTCCCGTTATGTATACTATTGACATACCTGTGAAAAGTGTGTGCTGTTTTTTAAATAATACAGCACAGCATTAAAAAATGCATATTTAAAAATATTCAAATAGACAAGAATATACACATACATTCTGTAAAATAACTTTTTTCAATGTGATTCCATTGACTCGAATGTGCAGGAGACATCCATTTAGAAATATGCAACAGCATTGTAGCCTCACAATATGTCTTTAGAACCGGGTAGGCAAAGGCTCCCCAATTAAATCATCTTGCCTTTATTTTCAAATTAACTCTTGAGCGTTTCCCTCTGTAGATGAATACATTAATCAATCTTTGCAATTTGTCACTTAACTGTTTAGAAATTGTCAGTGGGATACACCTCAAGAGATAGTTAAAGCACGGCAGTAAAGCCATTTACAGTATGTGCTGTAATTCTTCCTATCAATGATAGATTAGTTGCTCTCCAAGAAGTACTAATCTCACTTAATTTATTATAAAAGTTCTTATAATGTATGGCAACTATTTGGTTCACATTGCTGTTAAATGTGATACCCAAATGTTCAAAACTTTTTTCCTGCCAATTATATTTAAATGTATCTTCTAGTTCTGCCTGCTCTTTATTTGAATAGTTTACCATTAAAGCTTTTGTTTTAGAAATATTTAATTTGTAGTTAGAAATGTTGCTATATGAGGCTATTATTTGATATAAATAGCTAAGGGAGCGTATTGGATCCAATACAGAGACTACCACATCATCAGCGTATAATGTAACCTTGTGAACTGTCTCCCCGATTTCGATCCCTTTTACTTCCAATGAACTTCGTATCTTTTCAGCTAATGGTTCGATTAATAATGTAAATACTAGCGGAGAAAGGGGTCAGCCCTGTCGGGTACCATTAGATAATGAAAATGTAGATGATTTAAATCCTTTACCTATAATAGAAGTCGATGGTGTTGAGTACAATGCTTTAATGGCTTTAGCTCCAAAGTCTCCCATCCCAAACTTAGCTAGAGTCAAATGCATGTAGTCCCAGTTCACCCAATCAAAGGCTTTCCCTGCATTGAGCAAAAGAAAAATAGCCATATGATTCTTCATTTTCACATGAGAGATTAAATCAATCATCTTCCTGCTATAAAGCCAGTTTGATAGTTCAAAATTAGCTTGTGTATTACCCCATTCAATTTCTATCAATAATCTTTGCACGAATTTTCAAGTCGCTATTTAAGAGTGAAATTGGTCTATAATTCTTAGGAATTATGGGATCCTGATCCTGTTTTAGAATTGTAAAAATATTTGCGTCTAGCATTTCACAGGGGATGCTCCCCTGATCTTTTATTTTGTTGAATAGATCTTTAAGCCTGGAGCTGTATTCAGTTTTAAGCTATTTATAGATATTTCAACCTCTCTCACAAATATCTCTTTATTTAAACTTTGTAATTCTAAATCCGATATTCTTGGTAATTTAATCTGATCTAAGAAGTTTTTTTTATCTCCTTTAATTCTGGTTTATACAGCTCATCGCCTTCTTTTAAATTATAAAAAAAAAAATCATATTCTTAAAAAATCCTAGCTATCTCCTTTGGTTTAGAATAGTTAGTACCATTGTATCTTATTAAATCTATTCTATTATTGTATGATTTTCTATTTAATTTATTAGCCAGCATTTTACTTCGTTTACTACCCAAATGGTAAGTTTCTGTTGGAGTGCCCAGATGGAGCTGTCTACTTTCTTTTAGATAATTGTTGTTGATCTTCATTTGTATTCTTTTATTTGATTTATTTTTTCAATAGTTGGATTATTTTTATTGGATCTCTCCGCAGAACTTTTATTTATATATAAATTTCTCAGAGGTAATCCTCTACTTTTCTTTTTTTGACTATGCCATTTTATAAAAATCCCTCTTATGTAAGTAAGCCTTGTGCTTATTCCACACAGGGTCAAAAAACTCTCTCATTTCATCTTTCAGGCAAACTTGATCTTTCTCCTCCTCAATCAAGAAATGCTGCAAATTCCAAGATCTTTTATTTAGCTTATATTGGTCAGACTTTAATGTTAATATTATCATTGCATGATCCAATATTGATATTGGTCTTATTTCAACCTTCAAGGTAATATTTAAAGTGTTTATATCAAGAAGGAAATAATCAATCCTAGTATACACCTTATGTCTATGTGAAAAAGAAAGATAAATCCATTTATTTAGGATGAAAAACTCTCTACGATTCATACAAATCATATTTCAAAAGACTATTATTAAATTGCTTAATTGACCTCAAAGCTTGGTGATCTAATGAGGAGCCAGCCACCTATCGATTTCCGATTTAGTTCATGGTTCAATATCATATTCAGATCCTTTGTTATAGAATGTCTAAACATACTTATATCATTTAGTATTTCAGTGTTTTCAATTTCATTGGTGGACAGCAGGTGGTACTTGGATGCTTTCCATCTTAGTTCCATAGTATCATTTTTTCCATAAATCTAGCAGATGTGTTGTTATTATTATTATTATTATTATTATTCCTTTATTTGTAATGTGTCAACATTTTCTGTAGCGCTTTACAGGGTAATTTGAAGTCAAAACTATATTAATGGAAAAGAATGGAGGGCCCTGTCTTTGAGAATAAAATCACACAGTGCAAAAGAAAGAGAGGGGAGAGAGAGGGGGAGGAGCGAGTGGAGAGAGAGAGTGAGAAAGAGAGAAAGGAGAGAGAGTGATAGAGAAAGATAGAGAGGGGGAAAGAGACAGAGAAGGGAGGGCAGATATGGGGAGATAGAGAAAGAGAGAGGGGGGAGAGAAGGAGAGAGAGGGGAAATAGAGAAAGGCAGAGAGAGAGGGAGAAATGAGAGTGAAGGGAGAGAGAGGGGGAGAGGGAGACAGAGGGAGGGGGAGAGAGCAGGAGAGAGTGAGATAGGGAGAGAGAGAAGGGAGGGGAGAGAAAGGGAGAGAGAAAGAAAGGGAGGAAGAGAGAGAGAGAGGAGTGAGAGAGATAGAATGGAGGGGTAGAGAAAGAGAGGGAGGGAGAGAGGCGGAGATATCGAGAAAGGAGAAGAAGAGAGAAAGGGACAACCTTGGGCGGCAAAAGCTCTAGCTATGCCACTGTCCGTGCATAATCACTTACGGGCTTCTAATAGAATATGGCTCTTATAAAGGCATGGTTTATGTGTGGAGGCTGTAAGTCAATAGAATACATCTAAACATTTAGAGAAAAAAACATGTAATATGTATTCCATTGACTATACCCCGCAAATAACATCTTTCAGCCTCCACACGTAAACTGTGCCTTTGTAAGTAGGATTTCAGGAGGCATGGTAATGTGACCTGGAAATGTTTAAGCAAGCACATAATTTACTTCTTAAAGACAGCCAATAGTAAATGAGTCCATCATCATGAAAAGTTGGGAGTAATCTGCAATTGAAGGCTAAAAATTAATGAGGGCCATTAAGTAATATTTTCCAATCGGGCTCGCAATCAAGCAATCTTGCACCGTCACATGCGCGCCCACAAATGCGCACATCAACAGCAGCGTGCCTGGAAACAGGGCGCCCAAACTTATGGCTGGAGAGCGGAGCTGGGGGACTGTGACCGCTATAAAGGACAGGAGGGACAGTATGGTGTGCTGCAGATAGCAGCTAAGCTATATGATTTAGATGTGATCTGACATCCATGTGCTCTTGGTTTGGATATTGGGTAACCCACACATAGACCCTTTGTGTGCTGTACCTAGGGAGATCAGCTGCACACCACAGGCAAGACCCAAGTGCTAAATACTGAGGAGCAAAGACTTCATGCTGCCACCACTATTCTATTCCCTGAGTAAGAATCCATGGTGGACACTTGGAATAGAATAGTGGTGGCAGCATGAAGTCTTTGCTCCTCAGTATTTGGCACTTGGGTCTTGCCTGTAGGGTGCAGCTGATCTCCCTAGGTACAGCACACAAAGAGATTTTCAAGTGGATGTCATGATATAGCTTACCTGCAATCTGCAGCATACCATAATGTCCCTCCTGTCCTTTATAGCTGTCCCCAGTATTCCCCCAGTCCCCAAGCTCCACTCTCCCGCGCTATGGACAGGCACCCTGTTTTCGGCGCTCTGCTGTTGATGTGCGCATTTGTCGGCGCACGCATGAAGGTGCTTGCGTCGCATGCACTCAGAAGACTTGCCACCCTGTAAAATGCATTAGAACATCAGTTTTAGTCCTTGTGGGTTTCATGATATGTTTTAACCCCTTGAGTCCAAAGATTGATATTACTCAGAAATTACAGATAACAAAATATTTGTAATTGCATATTTGTGGGTTTAAGACTGTTATACAATTAATTCTAATGTGTTTCCATGCTTTCCTATGATTTTAAAATATGTAATTGCTGCTACAGCTCTAATAAGTGTTTGAAAAAGCCTTTGTGGATCCTATTTAGTACTTGTAGCCCTTGATTTGTGCGAGCAGCAAACGATCTACAGTTTACAGGCTGAAAATCCCTATGGTTGTCAAAACTGTAACTTACAACCCATCTAAGCCTTTGATCGTTCAAGCCCGCAAGAGTTACAATCGCTAAAATCACAAATCCCTTTTCAATTGCTACAATTCCTCAAGCCCGCAAATGTTTTCACCCCCATAAATGTCAAATGTAGAAGAAAATCCTACGGGTACCAGATAGGACTTGCAAGATGGTTAAACACCTGTTCATAGCACTGTCAATGCAAATAAAAAATCAATACTGCACTTTAAAAGACTGGGAAAGCGATGCAAGTCATTAGAATTAATTGCAACAGTCTCGTAAATCTGCAATAAAAAATTTTTTTGTGTTATATCAATCTCGGGAATCAATGAGTTAATAGATATCAGGCCACCTACATGGACTAGAACATTTCCTTCATTCATTCTTATTATTTTGTACATTGCGGGATTGCGAGTCGCATATCGGACCCCCAAACTCTAATTGATTGATATGTAACCTCCATGTTTTACTGACGTAATGATGACGGTCTGATTTTCTATTGGCTGTTTGAAATTGGGAATTGCAACCTTGCTTAATTGATCATGTTCACGCTCTGAAATGCTACATTCCATTGCATGGTTTAAGGTTTCGGCTTTCGGCCCGTACATTTTTCAATTGAATCACTCTGTAATTGTAGTAAATCTCAAGCCCACAGACATATGGCCTGTACAACACAATCTGCATGCTTGCAATTGAATAAGGCAACTAATATTTTTGACAGAATCTTGATACTTTTTTTAGTTGCGAGTTAGACTTATGCCCCTATTCAATTGAGCAAATTGTAATTACTGGTCCCTGTAAAGTAGCCTGTAAAAGTTACTGATATTTAATTAGCTACCCACAATTGATTTGCCGACTTACAGGCTCAAAATCCCTGCGGTTATCAAAAACGTAACTCCGCCCTATCTACTCCTTTGATGTTTCAATGCCGCAAATGTTTCCAGTGATAAAGATGCAAATTCCTTATTTAATTCCAACAATTCAACAAGCCCGCAATTGTCTTCAAA
Source organism: Discoglossus pictus (assembly GCA_027410445.1). Classification (NCBI taxonomy): domain Eukaryota; kingdom Metazoa; phylum Chordata; class Amphibia; order Anura; family Alytidae; genus Discoglossus; species Discoglossus pictus. Next base: position 392,913,475 of record CM050165.1, on the reverse strand, counting down.
CCCGTAAATGGCAAACGTAGCAAAAACTTTGACGAGTACTAGTCAGGACTCGCAAGTGGGTTAAACACCTGTTTGTAACACTGCAAAAGCAAATAAAAACACACTGGGAAATAAATTAAAGGTATTCAGAAGTAACATTTCACAAAAGTCTCAAGCTTGCAAATCTGCAATAAAAAAATATTTTTTTTCATGTTTTATTTCTGTGTTATGATGATCCCAGGAAATCAAGGAGTTAATACATATCAGGCCACCCACATGGACTAGAACAGTTTCCTTAATTTTTATTGATTTCTACATTGTTGGATTGCGAGTACAATCGCATATCGGACATCTAAACACTAACTGATGGAAGTTTAAACTCCATGTTTTACTGATGTCATGATGACGGTCTCACTTAGTATTGGCTCTTTCTAAATTACGGTCCTGCTTAATTGATCATGCTCATGACCTGAAATGCTACATACGGGTTCATGGTTTACGGTTTTAGCCTTCAGCCCTCTAATGCAGGCTTGTTCAATTAAATACCTCTGTAACTATTGCAAATTTCTAACCCGCAAACATACGGCCTGTATGACGGTAATTATGAGCTTGGGATTAAATAGAGGACTTAAGTTGCAATGCTAGACCTATGGGTCTAATACAATATAAATTTTGTGTAAATTTCATTAATTAGCACTCATAATGTTTGAGCTGTGCTAAAACCAATGGAGTTCTAAGCCCGAATTTGCGTTTTTGGCTGGCCCGTAAAAATTGTGGGTGGGTAATCAGATTTCAAGTAGCTAATAGAATATGTGACAGTTGTGAGAGTGGTTTTAAGAGTGTATAAATTTACAATTTGGGCAATAGAATAGGACCCTAAGTTTGTAATATTTTACACTTATACCATACATGTTCAGAAGCAGGCAGCCACAATGTATACTACAAGCCCTGCTCCTGCAGAAAAGTAAATACTCTTCTCATGCATGCATCCTTCACCAAGGTATCAGGAATGCCTAATTGTCTAATTATAAAAAGGCTTAACAATATTTCCCCTGCCTACTTATGCTCTCAGCCTGGCTCACATTGTTAAGACATACATACTTTTTCAACATAGAGTGGTTGCTACACTGTGGAACTCTCTGTCCAAACGAGGTACAGGTAGTAGTTATCTTTACAGAAAGATTAGTAGATAAATTAAGCAACCTTACGGTGGAATTTGTAGAATCATAGTTAAGAAACTTAAGCAAGTTAGGCTATCCTGATGCTAAATTAAGCCAAAATTGTAAGCAGATAAAATGGGCAGACCAGATGGGGCTTTTTGCTGTCAAATCTGTTTTTCTATATCGAGTAATATTTTAACAGATCATGATGAAACACCTTTTGTGCGATCCCCTGGGGAAAGGTATGAGATCTTTCACACCATGCAATATAACGTAATAGAGTAACAATTCAGTCAGTAAGTGGTAATTCTGAGCTCAAGTTTCAAGCACTAGGAAAACTGCCAGTAACGCCATGAGAAAAGAAATTGTAGGTTAGATCCCATAAGCCCTGGCTTTTAACTTTTTACCAGCAGTAATAGCTTTAGACTCACTTATCAACTAATAAATCAGGGAAACTATTGCCACAACAGCAAAATAGCAAACAAAAGTGCAGAAATGCCAGGAAGGTGGAGGACAGGCCCCATCTTTTATTGCAAATTTTAAAACCACATAATCCATCCATATGCCCAATAATAGAAAAATGATAGATAATTTCATTTTCCAGCCATCACAATGTCTGTATAGCAAAAGAGAAATATGCTCTACAAAAAGGAAGCAAATAAAAGAAATGCTGCATGTAATATATTTTACAAAATAACAAAAAGAGACTCACATATTTCCCAGCATAGACTTAAAACTATTTCTTAAACACCACAATATGTACTGCACAACAAAGGAAAATCTAGTTAAATTTACATCATTTGCACAAAAGATACAGCTTAGAAAGTATGTGATATGACTTTTGAGTTATGTATGTTAAATAAAACATCCAGTAGTACAGAATAGAATATCCAATCTTTGTCAAGGGACTACTGTACAATAAAATTAAGAAAAATATAAATGTTGATTCCCATACTGGACCCTGAAGGCATCCATGATATGATAGTGGACGTTGTTTGTGTGAAAATGTTTTTTACATATATGTAGTGCAGTGCTTGCATCTATTGATGTAAACTTCCTGCATCTGTGCCTGTAAAAGGGAAATCAATTCTATTAGGACTGTATCATTTGTATGGGATTAATACAATGGATCTCTGTAATGCCCAGGGGGACCACTGGACTTTGGAACGGGCTGACATTGGTTAATATTGGAGAGGCCCCAGTGTTGTCAAAGTATATCTGTGGGGCCTCCACCCATCAATCAATGCCCACTGCTGCCCCTGCTGGCCCCCACCAGTAGACCAACTGTACACCTACTGTCCCTGACCCTGCCGGCACCACCACCCGAGCACTCTCAAGATTACCAGCTTCTGCACTACCGAATGACGTCATGTGTATGTAGCATAATCCATATATATACTCATAAATATATATTACATATGTGTGTTACTCATTCTTTGCAAGTGGTATGAACCCAGGGTAAATATTTGGGAGTGAAAATCAAATACATTCACTTTCTGCAGATTACAAGTATTAACATATCACACTGTTGAATACCTAAAATAACAATTGTAGTTTAGTAAAAACTTTTGAAATTTGTAACAAATTAACTGTACCAAAATGTAACAAAATAACTTGTGTGAATATATAAGGCAAGAATATAAAATAGTTTTTAGAGAAAATCTTACCGTATTGGTCCGAATATACCTTTTTGCAGTTTTTTGAGTTTGCGAGTTACGTGTGCGGCTTATATTCGCTACCGTAAAAAAAAACACTGCCGATTTGCAAGCTTGCGAGTTACGTGTGCGGCTTATATTCGCGAATGTAAAATTACTGCCGATTTGCACGATTGCGAGTTAAGTGTGCCGATTTGCGTACTTGAGACTGCGGTATTGTAGCAATTGAATAGCGATTCACGGTTTTAGTGATTCTAACATCCTGTAAGGCCTGTAACCTGCAAAAAAAAAAGCTACAGTACTAATTAGAAAGCCTGTTTCTTGCAATGGCTGATCACTTGGAGAGAGTCGTTTTCTCTCCAATTTTAAGGGTGCGGCTTATATTTGAGTACTATCCAATACGGTATATATTAGCTGGATCTGCTTATATTTTTAGGGATTCCATTTTGGTATATTAGTCTGTCTGTAGCATGAGAAGAAGAGTAATCCTATGGGAACTTACTCTTCCACTGAGTTATAATGTCAATGGGCTCTATGAAGTGGTAGTGTGCCTTTTTTTTTTTTAGTCTACTGTTCCTCTTATTCTAACATTTCTATTCCTCTTAGAAACAAAGGCAAACCCAAACTCCTAATGTTTTTAGATTTTTGCATAATTCATAAACAAGTGCCCTTGGGATCTAGAAAGATATATTTTGTATTCACAAATGGAATTCAATCTATCTACAGTGATTGTTTGAAGTTATATGTATTCATGAAATCTCAAGTTTTAGATTAATTTTATTTTCATTGCTGCCAATGAAAATAAATACAGTAAAATCCAGGTTATCCGGCACCTAACCAACCGGCACTCTCAAGCAACTGGCACCGGCATCAATTCCCCATTCTACAGAAACTCCCAGTAAACCGGCATAACCGGCACTATCCGGCAGTTCGAGACTGCCCAGAAAAAATACTAACTTTTTTTCTAAATGTTTTTTTTTGGCCTAAATGGCCGAGTTTGGGTGCTAGTACCTTTTTAACTGCATTTTGAGGGGGTTTGGTGGGTTTAAGGGTCGTTTAGACTCTTATTTTGGGGGGACTCCTGATTAACTGGCAACTACACTTATCCGGCAATAGGGAGACCCCGTGGGTGCCGGATAAAGTTTACTGTATACTGTTTCAATTTAAAAATGTGTGTACTTTTAGGACCATAAACTACATTACAAAAAATAACAGACATGTTTTAATTAATTATTTATGGTATCGCCACCCTGAAAATGACGCTCTATAAAATAATATAGAAATCTGACAGGCCTCATCTCGCGGAGAAGCAATTGTCACTTTAGTAAATATAACCCATTGTCAATTAACTTTTTTTGTGCGGAGGTATAAAACTTTATTTATCATAATCCTCTATTTACTTGGCTGTAAGTAAAGATTCAGAGTGCAAGGGCCTTTAATTCATATACAGTATAAGATATTTTATTTATAAATTAACTGAAATATCTGCCCTGTGAGGTTATGGATTTACCAACAGCAATGAATTAATATTAGCATTGGGAGTAATAAAGAGGAGCATGCCCAGTTTACAAAATGTTTATAGTAGCGGACGCTTAAAAATTAAATTGATTTGTTTTATTGTTAAACCTAACTGTTAGTTTTATCATTTTTCAACTGGGCATGCTCTTCTTCTTTATCATCCCTTATTGCAAATATTAATATTAACTTCAGGTAAATTGTACTCTATTCAAATCAGTGCAAAACTACATATTATGACAAATATTTATTGTGCTATGAGTAACATAAATCTTTTCAAAAATATTCTAGATCTCAAAGATGGAGTCCACAAGCACTGGACAACAACCACTCAGTCTACCATAAAATGGGTTGAGAGATATTGCTTTATAGAATCTAGACAGCAATATTTCCTCGTCAGTGCAACTCCAAAGTACATTTGATCAGTGTCTGCTATGGCAAATTTGTCCATAAACATAATTTAGAGGAATCTCCAAGAAGAGCAATGAAGTAGTTGTGATATACACTAAAAGCAATAGGACAGCATTTGTACTACAAAATAAATAATTATTACCTCCGTAATCTCAGCTCAACTCTTCCTCGAATCCACTGTAAATATGGCAATTGCCGAAATCTCTCTTTTCCCACAGCAACATAATACTGATTGCTCTCTAACTGTTTTGGATTATTAATGCGATTTCCATCAACAGTGTAAAGTCTGAAACAAGAAGACATTTATCCATTGTAAAGACCAGACGTATTATAGAAAGTTGTTATTTCGTTAGTTTCTATTATTTCATGTCATTTCAATTTGCTCTTCCTTTTGCAGATGTGCTGTGGTATAACTAGAGGTGCGCAAAGGGCAGCACCCAGAGTCAGTCAGGGAAATGTCGATAAGTTATAAAAGGGAAAGGGATACTATTCCTATAGTAGGGTATGGCTTCTAATATCTGTAAATATAATATACCTTAATCTACTGATATAGAAGTCTAAATAATTGGTAAGTGTAAATAGATATACATACAAAAATAGAAGAGAAAGACACTCTATCCAATTATTAAACCTTAATTAATTGCTGATTGATGAGGGAAGAGTAATATTTTTAAAAATGTATGCTTTATTACATCTCTTTAAAAATCAAAAAACAAAACCAAGAATAACGACGATTAAAAAATAAAATATCATTAACAGTAGCACCAAAGTGACTAAATTATAATTTATAGCTGATCGACTGGATGGGTATTATAGCTGATCGACTGGATGGGTATTATAGCTGATCGACTGGATGGGTATTGATCAACATATAATAAAATCTTTTTGCACTTATATAGAATTAATGACAACTTCAGTAGTAATCTTATATATAAATACATACGAAATTGGAAGGATAGACCTATTGATGTTGTTGTATATCCATATAATTTTGATGATGTAATGTTCCTGTCTATTGAACGATTATTTGAATAGTAAATGATTATTCAGTCTAAAACATTGCAGATTAAAAGTTCTAAAGGTGTATAGTAAGGGTTATTTTATACGAGAGGTATGTCCAACAATATCACATATATAGTTGTGAGCATACGAGTTGTTGCTAACGCTTGCAGCCTCGCGCAGCAACCCGCGGAAAGGAAAAAATGAAAAACACAATAAATACACACACCACATACATAAAAAGCTTACCTACAGCAAGCGGCAGCATCCAGGACCTAAAAAAATTAAGTTACACCTCTAAGCGAGAGAAAAAATGGCCGCCGAACAAAACGAAAACGAGGCTACAGCACTCTAAACACACAAAACACCACAAGAAACTCGCAAAACACCACAAAAGACCTATGGATATTCCGCTAAGACGCATACCACACATTACCCGCCATTTTATGACAATGCGGAAGTACACAACTACGCTAACAGTTTGGTCTCGCGCACGAACACTATTACACTGCACACATTCATCACTCTTACACAGCAGCTCCACACCACTAATGCTGCAGCAACTTCAAAACACATTGCCAGCTCTTCAACACAATGCTTTAAAATACGTTTAAAAGTATATTAATTTATTAATGGATTATATATTTCATTATTATACACCAAACAGCATTAGCTACCTTACAATTTCATTGCCGTCATTTTTTGACGGGCAATTCACTAGTGTACATTAATGTTTGGGAATAATAAATTAATGAGTTTTGTTATATGTATATATATTATGCCATGAGCCAGTTCAAGACTCAATAAAGAATCATTATTAAGATAGAGATTGCAGATTATCCTGTTGGATAGATACTCTTATATTTCCATTAATAAACATGACACAGAATTTGTAATTTCTGTTTTATTATTATTCTTTCAGCCAATGGACATAAGATATGGCAGACCTTGGAAGTGGACTGGCGATTTGTATCAGCTTAGTCATTCCGGGGTTAATGACCATTATGGACAATATATGGTTAACTCCTAGAAAAAAGAAAAGCATCCAGATCCAGACGATTTGATAATTATTCATTTGAAGATATAAAAAGCCCCAGCGAGATTCCATTACAGGTCCTGATGAAGCACCCGCGAAACGCGCGTTTCCCTGTTTCCTGCGCACCATTGATGGCGTCACATGCCGCGACACCATGCAGACAAGCTGAAGCACTATAGCGGCTTTCTGAACACTGTTAAAATAACTGATTCAAGTGAAAGACCACCATATAAGAAACAAAAGATAAGTTACAATTATACTATATTAGTGAGGACAACGATACCTATTGTATTTGAGCATTTAGGAGAGATATTGTGTAGTATACTACACTTTATTAATATACAAATTAAAACGTCATAAATGTTTATTGGATTTATACTTTTGTGTATCAATTACTTATTCATATATTTGTGAGGCTTTATTGAATAATGTATTTATGCAGGCACAAAGCACCTTATATTATACGTATATTACAATTTTGCACTAGCTTAATTATATTTTGTATTACTTTATTGTTGATGTATCACTTTTTTGTTAATGTTTATGTTCCACACACAATCATAAATATTAATTTAAATAATAAACACGTCTATAACGACCTGTAATGCCTCTCATTGTGAGGCCCATGATGTGCCCCAAAGGCGCTCATTTCGAGGCCCGCAATAGGCCCACAAGGTAGAGGGGGGGAGGCCCGTAATGAGCGATGAAGGCACTCATTGTGAGGCTCGTAAAGGCCGCCGGGGGAAGGGGGGAGAAGGAGGGTGAGACCCACAAAGTTGTCGGTTTACACTTGCACAGAGCGCACGGGGAGGCCCGCAATGAGCAGCTTTAACTCTCCCTCCTCCTCCCCCCTCTGCCTTCTGGGGCCGTTATGGGCCTCGCACTGGGCACAGAAGGGAGAGAGGGCAAAGAGACAGAGGAGGGAGAGGGGGGGAAAGAGACACAGGGGAGGGAAAGGGGGGAAAGAGACACGAGGAGGGAGGGGGAGGCAAATAGACCCAGGAGGGAGAGGGGGAAAGAGACACAGGGAGGGAGTGAGGAGAAAGACACAGGGGTGAGAGGGGGGAAGAGACACAGGGGAGGGAGAATAGGGAAAAGAGACACAGGGAAGGGAGAAGGGGAGATACAAAGGCGATGGAGAGGGGAAATAGACACAGGGGATGGAGAGGGGGAAATAGACACAGGGGAGGGAGAGGGGGAAAGATACACAGGGGAGGGAGGAGGAAGAGACACAGTAGAGGGAGGGGGAAAAGAGACACGGGGGAGAGACATAGGGGAGGGAGAGGGAAGAGACACTGTGGAGTGAGTGGGGGAAGAGACACTGGGGAGGAGAATAAATTAAAATATTATCCCGTCATTTGTGTCATTGCGAGGCTCACAGAGAGAAGAGAGAGAAGAGGGAGGGAGAGGACACAGAAAGAGGGAGGGAGAGAGAAAAGCCGTGCATAGCGGGACTCGCATTGACAGACTTTGCTGCGCATGGCACTTTTCGAGCCTCGCATTGTGTGGCAAATAACATCATTGCTAGGTTTGCAAATATTATGCCATCATTTTTGACTGGCAAGTGTCTAGTATATATATATATATATATATATATATATATATATATATATTTGTAATACCCCCTGAAGTATAGTGGTAGGAGAGAGATCACATCATTCACCATGGATAGATGGATGGATAGATGGATGGATGGATGGATGGATAGATGGATAGATAGATAAGATTTATACATCATTTGGTCACTTATAGATCTATCCCCCCCCCCACAGATTTTTTTCTGTTCCTACGCCCTTGCCATTGTATTTTTGTGTATCTAAGGGTCGACATGAATGGGTGGAAGATAAGAACTAGAAAAGTACAAAACATGAATAGTTAAAGACACAAAAATTTCTATCATGCATTTAAAAATCATGTTTTAAACATTAAAAAAATATTTCTTTGTATGAGACATAATTCATCTATAGTGCAGACAAATTATATTAAATATATACAGTGAGGGAATGTTTTGCCAATCTATTCCAAACACACTTATGAGGTGGGCAGTGGCATCTAAAAATAAATACTGTTTGGGTTTGGAGGCATAGGTAGTGAGGATGTGGTGGGGGGAAATACACTTATCACCTTTATTCAAATCAGAGGCCGCAACTCCCAGGATGTAGGCCGTATGTCTCCGGGCCTGCTGCGGGCCCGCAGCGTGCTAGACTTATGCTGCTAATCAATTGATCAAGCCCGCAAGTTACGGGCCGTATGTAGCATTTCGGGGCGTGATCATGATCAATTTCTAACTCCCGAGTTAGAAACAGCCATTAGAAAAGAAGCCTGTCATCATTACCTCAGTAAAACATTGAGGTAACATGTCAATCAACTAGCTGTTTGGGGTCCGATATGTGATCGGACTCACAAACCCGCAATGTACAAAATAATGCAAATTAATGCCGATACTGTTCTAGTCCATGTGGGTAGCCTGATATGTTTTAACTCATTGATTCCCGAGATCCATATAACCTGGAATTGTAACATAAAATTAAATGATTTTTGATTGACGATTTGCGGGCTTGAGACTGTTGTGCAATTAACTGTTGTGCAATTATATTGTGTTCCCCATCATTTACAGTGCCATATTGAAATTATATTTGTATTTACAGTGCTCCGGACATGTCTTTAAGCCCTTTGTGAGTCCTCCTTGGAACACGTAACTTGTGGTCCGACTTTTGCCATTTACGACCTTGACGGGGTGGTATTCGAAGCAATTGAATAGCGATTTACGATTTTAGCAATTGGAACTCTTGCGGCCATGAAAGATCAAAGGCTTGGACGGCCTTTAATTTGCGATGTTAACCATCACAAGGAATCGGAGCCCGGAGCCCGTAACCCGTCAATTGAATAGAAAAATTATTTACAGCCCCCATTACGGCGGCCCGCATCACCCGAGGGCTCAATTGAATGAGGTTCTTAGTTTGCTAGCCCTCACACCTTTTGGTCAGGGTGATATTTTAAAATACTAATGTTGCATCTTTCCTATTTTCTACCTACAAGGATTGGGGGTAATCGGCCCCTGGGTGGTGCGGTCGAGATTGTCTTAAATTTCTGGTTAGTGTAAAGCTTATTTGCCACTAAACCCTAACCCTAACCCTTATACTTTAACCACTAAATCTAACCCTAACCCCTAAATCTAGCCATAACAACTAAAGCTAAACCCTAACCCTAATCCTAACCCTAGGCAATTTAATAAAATGTTGTTGTGCTGGGGGACAGAAAATAGGAAATGTTCCAAATGTTTTTGGAGGTATTATTATTTTCTCAAAAATAACAAAAGTTCACTCTTTTATTTCTTCATTATTTCTACAGTAGTTGGTACATTTGCTATTATTTGATCCCTCATATAGGCATTAGTAAGTGCTCAGCTCACTGCTCCTTTAGAAGTATATTTACTAAGCCATCATAAAGGCTAGTGATGGGTTGCAATGAGCTGCAATGCACTTTTCCCATAGTAAGTAAATTACAGTTTCTGTGATGCTTGGTAAGAATCCTTATTTCAACCTTTAGATTGTAAGTCTGCGAGATTCAATCCTGCTCAGTGCTTTAGGGAAAGCGCTATGGACACTGGATTCCAAGCTCAAAGACAGGGCCCTCCATTCATCGCAATGTATGAATCTTTAACTTGTCATTGCCTGTAACTTAACTTATGTATAGCGCTACGGAATATGTTGGGGCGTTACAAATAAATGATAATAATAATAATAATAATAATAATAATAATAATGTAAGCTCTAAGGGACCTCTGCATCTTAAACTGTATGTCTCATGAACTTATTTTATTAAATGCATGCATTCCTTTTTGGTGTTTTATAAATCACAGTTATTGTTAATATCATTATTTTTATTATTATTAATAATAATAATAATAATAATAATAATAATAATAATATTAAATTAGAAATAACCCCCCAAAAATCCCTAAATCAAATAGAGTAAATTAAATATGAATAATTAGACTTTAACGTGAACTGGATCCCCAAATAAGCTCACCAGAATTCTATATTTTGGTAGAATTCGCTCCCATCTAACCAAGAACGGGATTTTTTCATATGAAGGGGTCATTTATAGTAGCTTGCACCCTTTTCATCAGCCTGTAATGCAAGATATGTAAATACTTATATATATATATATACAGTGTATATATATATATATATATATATATATATATATATATATATATATCTTTTTAATTTTACTTTTGGTTTTTAATTAAGAAAGTTTTCTTTAGTTTGCTGCTACAATAATTCAAAATAGAGTCTTGGATTTTTTCTAGTGTTCTGGTGAGCTTATTTGGGGTTCCAGTTCATGTTAAAGTCTAATTATTTACAATAATAATAACATCCTGTTGAATTAATATATATATTATATATATATATATATATATATATATATATATATATATATATATATATATATATATATATACAAATAATCTCAAATTGAATGCATTTTCTTTTGTCCTGCTATACTTTACCTCTGCACGGCTCCACTGCGAAGATTTACTTTCTCAGTCACTAGAGACAGAATACGATTTAAATCTTGGACAGTATTCTTTGGTATTAAAATACGTAGAGGCGGCATAAGTGTTGCTCCATTAGTAAAAACACTGTGAAAAAGACAAAATTTAAATCATAAGAGCAACAAAAATATATATAGAACAATGAAGTGTGTACTGATTATATTAGACTTATTTTTACATACTCTTAAGAAATTAGTGTTATATAAAATAATTTTCTTTTGTACTCAGAACATCCAGATGTAAAATACTGCATGCGCAAGTAAGAATGAGCTTCTCAAAATTCAATTACATTCTGTGTTTTTATCTGAAAATGTCCTTGTGATTCCCAAAGGAAATAATGTGGAATCTTTTAAAGGGTAATAGAATCAATTGATTTCTGACTACCGTCCAAACAAAAGAGCAGCTTCTTACTCAAGTGTAACCTGCGTGACAGCGGTGTTTTTAATGGCAGATTTCGAGTTTCTGCAGGTTACTAAGATATCAGCTAACAAAATCTAAAAATATATCAAAAAAACATGTAGCCACAATTTACTTGATACTGTCTTGAAGTAAGCCAGTTAGAAGTCACATAATAACTCATTCAAACAATATACTTAGACCATATACGCCACAAATTTGCTTTTTCTGGGTCAGTCTAGCAGAGATACTTCTCTCCACGCCCTATTAGGCGTTAGACAGAATCTGCTCAGGAAGCTGTCCTAAAATGTGGCATGGTCTTACAGTAAAGAAGAAATTATTTGGAAGGAAGTTTCTATTCTTATAAGCAATATTTTTAAAATCAATATCATCCAACATTCTTTCATGGCTCTATGAAATAAAATCTCTTAATAAACAATTCTACATTAATATAATAAAATTGTTTGGCTACCAAAATCTGTATTGCTAAAAAGTATAAAAATAATTTACAGAATATAAATCATATTAAAAATAAAATGAACTATATCTATAAAATGTCTCTATTACCAGCCGCATTAAAGTATAAGAGATCTAGTTTTATTTATTAGAATATTTGTTCTCATTAGTTGCTTACTACAGTTTCAACTACATCTGTTATGCCCCCTACTCTCTCCCTTTCTTAAGTAATACCCAACTATTTATTTATTACTAATATTATTGTGTACAATTAAATTGTACTTTTTGTTATAAAGGAATAATTATAAAACTGGAAACTTAGAAGCAAACTAGTCAATTTCTATGCAATTTAACTAGGTTTGTTTCGGGTTCAGGACAGGCTTTTGTTGTTTACCACAAGGGCCCTAGCAAGTTTTGGGGCTTTAAAAAAGTTGAGCCTTCCAGCTAGGAGGATCCCATGAGAATCATAGGTCTTCTCCATTTCTATCAGTGTTTGTATTGATTGTATAAAATAATGTGACCTATCTATTTGTGGAACTAACATTTATAGCAGTCCTGGTTAATAATCCCACTGATGTGATTGTTTCCTAATTTTAAATGTGGCGTAGTTATATAATGTAAATATCAATAAAGTTTTTCCATTTTTTTACTTATTCCTTACTTCACAAGTGGTATAAGGCACCAGGAAAACAGCACATGTTTAATTATTATTTTTTGTTATAATGTATATAAATGTTTATTATTTATTATAAAATAAGTGAAAACCATTTTTAAAACATAAAAATAAACTTATTGGTAAGGCACAAAGGTGTCCTATTGTAAAGTGTAATAATATAGTGTAATAATATAAGGCTGTTTAATGGAATTTTACCCCAGACTAAATTAGATATCACTATTCTTGAAAAAAAGTTATGCTATCATGATAAAAAATGGAGAAAAGCCTTAATAGGACATACCAAAGTTTCCATAATTTATGGCTCCAAGTAATAAGGAGTAATTTTTTAATATGAAGTTAATATAACAAGTTGCATTTTCTTACTGTAAAGTTACATGGAAGTTTGTGATGTTTGTAATGTAAAAAAAGTGTTATCAATCCCAAAATGGTGAAAGGGAAACTTGAAATGAGAAATTAATCCATGTGCACCAATTGTGGATATCACTCTGAGATATGGATTCCATGTAAACACTAATAAAAGTTATATTTTAGAACAATACAAAGCCTGTAAGTGGAACAGTGAGCGCAATATATGGATTTCTTTTCAAAGAAGTTTGAATTATTTACTTGTCTAACAGCCATTTCACCAACTAATCTTATTTTGACAGCAATTATCTTTTTACAATTGATACATATTGATACATATATTTTGTAAATGTATTAATTATTTCAAAACTTATTTTTATATAATTGCTTTTTCTCTTTTTGTTCTAATTAGTTATAATAAAACTAATTGTAAGTGAGTGTGAAAGATATTTTAAGCTTGAAAGGTATTTTAAAAAAAGATCCTCCCTCTCTTGTAATTACTTTATTATATCTTACAATGGGTGTGATAAGAAAGAAATGCATGCTCAGTTGGGCAAATAATAATAAGTACTGAGAACAATAAGTATTAATTCTTGTCATTGTTCTTTTTATACCACCTGGGCATGCTTCTTTCTTATCACCCCCACTGTAAATGAGAATTAATGACATAGCATAGTCATTATAGAGAGGGTGCTAACGAACCACCTATTCAAGCTCAGTTATCGAACACTTCCAATAAAAATGATCAAAATAATTAATAAAGGTAAAAATATTGCAAATATTTGAGATATTTTTTTTATTAAACTATATACATTTGACTGATTACATTTTGATGAAGCTCTAACTCAAAAATACGATCTAATAATCTAGACTTACTACAGTTTAACTAATAGTGATCATGTTTTAATCTTTCATATTATTACAGAAAATGGTTCCATTATCAAATCATACAATAACCAAGATAAATGGCAAATCTGCGTGCCTTTCACCTGTAATATAAAGCTCCACAAAAGCACACCATTAATTTTCTGTTTTTGCTGACGGGGAATAATACAGGGTCCATCAATCCACAATCTAAAGTTTGCTGCAGAAACCCAGTCAAGGAGAAACAGTTCTCAGAATCCAAGAAGCTGATCAGTTACTGTTTCCACATCTATTGATATCATAATGTATTTTGATTCTAGTTGCTATTTGACTGGTTCTACTTGGGTTTTTCTATAGCCGAGTGAAGCTTGTCTACGAAAAGACACCATCTGTTTTTAGATAGACCTAGTTAACTCATTCAATGCTTCGAAATGTTTACAAAATACTCTTCTAAGAAGATCAATAGGCAACCAAGCTCCAAATCTGTCTTACTCATTTCAACAGCCTCATTAAATGTGTAATTTATAACTCTTGAACCATTCATACCTGTAGGTTTCTGGATTTCACTAGGAATATATATATATATATATATATATATATATATATATATATATATATATATATAGGTACCCTGGTTAGGACGCGGTGCTTTCGCCACTGTGACTGGGTTTGATTCCAGTCAAGGAACCAACAGCCTTATTACATTGTGATTTGGCCAATCCTAAAGGGCTCCATATAAGCAAATAATTACAGCATTTTTTAGTTAGTGAAGACCTAGCTTTTGGATAGAAGTTCACTAACTGAAAACTTCTGTAAAAAAATATGCTATGTGATTTTATAGAGCCTTTTAGAATTGGCCAAATCGCAATTTATTAAGGCTGCAAGAGTTCACACCACCCTGAAGCCATGCAGGGTTGGGCCTAGCCAGTACTTGGATGGGAGACCACCTAGGAATACCAGGAGCTGTATGCTGTGTCAACTCCAGTATCACTGCCATGGATGCCAAGTGGATCAGCATGGTTACTGTCAATGAGGTCACAGAGTAGGACATGATTGAACAATGTAAACTCCATATATATATATATATATATATATATATATATCTTTACTTTTATGTACTTTATTTTATTATAAAGTGCTTAAAAGCTCTGTTTCTTCCTGCCTAAAATCTTGCAAATAGTTCCTACTTGGTTTCTCCCCTCTGCAGCTATTGAATATAGTATACTTTTAAGTACAGTGTGTGCAATGTCTCATAGTAACCAATCAGTAGCAATATTCTGCTTGAGAGATGGTCACAGACTGGCTAACTTGAAAGACTGCACTTCACAGTCTGTGTATTCATGAGTTACAGAGGGTAGACCCTAACAGGTTCAAATTGTATGCTTTTATACAAAAAAAAACAGCCTATAAACACTTCCTAATAAAATAAAGTACATAAAAGATAAAGAAATACATAGGTATATTATATCCCTAGTGAAATTCAGAAACATTCCCTATCCCTTTAAATGACCAGTGTAGGTCAAAAAAATAATTACTTGTTTCTGAAGAATGCAAAAACCTTACAATATTAAACCATGTTTAAGCCATTGGCAAAAAATATATATTTTTAAAAAAATCTGATTTATTTGAAGGAGTAAAGGAATCCATTTGCCTTTGATATATACATCACTTTCACACACCAACGTATCATGGATGCCTCCAGATTCCAGACAAACATTTTTTTCTCACTATAAAATAGCGTAATTGCTTTCCCCTGCTGATTGTTGCTTTTTGTCAGGGTCAAAGTTACATAGTTACATAGTAATTGAGGTTGAAAAAATACTTTCAGTCCATCAAGTTCAACCTTTTAAGATCTCCTCTGATCTGCAATATGCGGATTAGTTATTAATTAATTAGTTGTTAATTAATTATTAATAGTATAGTATTTGAGGATGAAAGTGTTCAAACATCTATTTTTTTCCACTGAAGTGTCATATTTATAGTATTCTCTTATGAAGAACATTTTCTATTTGGTAATTGGCAAAATGTTTTTAATACATTTAAAACACAAAAATACAACCTTAAGTTTTTAACTATTGTGTTCAGTTTTGTTCTATGGAAACATACTTTAGATCCTAACAGAATTACATGGGGAAATGGGAAATGGGCGTAGATGCAGCTAAAATTCCCATTCAGGTATGCTAAAAGACTGCATAAGAAATAAATAAAAAGCACCTCACAGTAAGATAATCCCCTCTCGGGCCAGTATTCAATCATAGAAGTGCCCATGACACAAGTAGAGTCTAAAAAACTTTTAAGATTTTCTCTAAACTGTTTTAGGCTCATGGCTTATACAGATGCTAACATAGGCCTCCATGTAAATCAAGCCCTCTAAGTTAGGGCACTGCCATAAATCGGGTGCAGGAGATTTTTTTCCTAAGTTCTACACTAATGTAAATCTTTCATTCCCCCATATTAGAGCACTCAGTCCACAGCCGTAAATCCTGCCTTAGCCGCAACAGATTTCTGTGAGGGGGTTGTCAAACCAATCTTTACAGGATGAGACGGCCCTAGGAGCCAATAGGAATTGCGAAAGTCAGGAATATTATAATAAATGGGAAGAGCCGTAACAAGTGCCATAACTGCTGCAGCAAGTAAACATTAGCGATATATATAAAGTAATTGTTTTTTATTTATTGATACATTTTAATATAAAAAAGATTGGACAATTGTATTTCTAGCTTCAATAAATAAAGATTTGTTTATTTTGTGTTAAAATATGATATATTTATAGCCCATGCATTAGATCATTTGTTCCTAGGCAACATGGGTTTAACCCCTTTAGTACTGGGTTGTGTATTGCCCTGGATTTTGTATCATAAAAACGGCTTAATACTAACATAGCATATTTTTTCATTTTCATATATGTTAATATTGGATTGTTAAGTGTCAAACGATGTCATAATTTTTAAGTGCTTTTTGTGCCATACTGTCACATGCTTCTGGGTGACTCAGCAATGGTTTAAAAACTATTTGCAAGTGGTCTTTGGCACACGTAAATCTTTCTTCTGCTTTTTGCAGTTATGGCAGTGCGCTTATATATGCGAGTGACCCATAAAATCTTATTAGCAAAGGGTTTGGGTGTCAGTGTGTCAGGGAGTAACTGGTAATTTATTTTCAGTGCAACAATCAGTGGAAATTTTTGTCTTGCTTTTCGGCTTTGTCTTGAAGTTCAATCTTAGCAGTGACTCGTAGCAGTTTGCTAGCAATGTTTTAGGGATGGGGGATTAGCATAGCTAGGCAGGATTTACTGTGTTGCACTCGTAATTGATTTTGCACAGATTTACATAGGGTCCCTAGTTTTTAAAATATTTGGAGATTGTTTAAATTTGTCATAATTCTTACAGTAACCCCCAACATTTCACCTGACCAAAGGGTTACACACATTCTTGAATACAGGTGCACTATTTGCTAGCAATACTATAAGTCTCTAATAAGTCCAGGACAATGAACCACCTATCCGGACTCCTCCATGTAATTGTCATATATAATTTACACTTCACTTGGTTTTAACAAACTACCAAATTGTCAGATTTTAGAACCTCCTTTTTTCTCTGTATACTCACCTGCATGCTGCCATTCTTCACAACTTGAACACTGCATGCTGTAAGGGAATCTAAACTAAGGTCAGACCCACAGGAACAGGGCTGCACGCTACCAGTGTCTTGTGCTTCAAATACAATATATATACATAGTTTTTTTTTTCCCAAAAGTGTAATATATATGACCAACTCCATATGCACCGTCAATAAATTCTGTAGCACATATATAGTCTTTGGATTTTCGCTTTCTTCTAAAATATTGGAGAAAGCAACCAGAGAAGATTCAGAGAACAAAAATTTGCCATTCTTACATTAGAACAAATTATTTTCCTTCAATTTAAACTGCCTTTATAAAAGAGAGATATTTGGGAGCTGTAGATGGATTTTCTCTTAAAGAAACGGTACTCCAAACAGAGGTACAGTAGAGAGAATGATATTGTGTAGAAAAAGATAGTAATAATACGTTCAGGGTAAAATTTAATGGGCAGATTGTACATATTGTTTTTCAAACTAATTATTTCTTTTTCAGCGTCTAAGAACCTCTGCTGCGGAACATATTGAAGATTTTACAAATTGCTAGATTACTAATTCAAAATATAATATATTATGAGCCATGAGAATTAACCATTACCCTTTAGAAGAGGTTTAGAAGAAGATTCTAAATTGAAAATGGATAAGTCAATGGGGACAGCCATAAATTAAAAAAGGTTAGTAGATTGCTTGAAACACCATTAACTGAACTATTTAACAAGTCACTAATGACAGGTCTTGTTCCAAATCACTAGGTAAAATACTGATGATTACCTAAGGTGCACTGTTTAAAGGAGCCAAAGCAGCAGGAATTTAGAGTGAGAAGACGTGATTAAGAAAAGTCTTGCAATTTTTCATCCTTTACACATAATAAAAAACATGTCTATCACGTTATGTAATTGTAATGGCCCCAGGTCCTACCTTTTATGCTTTTTAACAGTAGCAACTAACCAGCAATGACAAACATGGCAAACACCAGGATATATCTCATTCCTATAAAGGTATGATTGTACACATATACAGCCTTATTAAATTGCAATGCGGTAAATTTAAAAGGGCTCTATATAAGCACACTGCATATTTTTTTTACAGAAGTTTTTAGTTAGTGAACTTCTATCCAAAAGCAAGGTCTTCACTAACTAAAAACTTCTGTAAATAAAATATGCTGTGTGCTTATATAGAGCCCTTTTAAATTTACCAAATTGCAATTTAATAAGGCTGTAAGCTATTAATATCTATTTTTACATTATGGATGACATTTTAGTAATTTTTTTTTATTGTAGTATGTTTTTTTTTTTTTGTAAATGTATAGTATTTTATTGGCTGGAGAAAAAATAGCAGAATACTCTGTAGGTATATAGGTTTCCGTCATCATAAGACAATTCTATCAAGTTCATCCAAGGCCAGAGGTTTAGGCCAAACAATTTCCCAGCACGAACTGACCCACAGCATTTTGCTTCTGGCTTAGGGTTTGTCTACATGGATCACGCAGGGACTCCCGCAAGGCTCATAAGTAGTTTTGGGAGTACTTAAGAGTGAATTTATGTAGCTATTACATGGCTCCCACAGGCGATTTCTCATAAGAACTTACTGATATGTAGCCAGTGGGGTTGTCATGTAAGATAAATATCTTAACAGTATATATTCATTTCACTCATATTACATGGTATTAAATATCAGAGGATCCACAGCATTACTGAGGGACTTTAAATGTGTTTGTATGGCAGGTGGGTAGGCATTAACCCCAGTGTGATTTTAGCATTAGTTGAGTGTCAGTGTTTCATAGTGTGGGCAGGTAAATGTCATTGACATTGTGATTTAGTTGATTGTTCTTTATTATTGTTGTAAAGAGCTGGCTTGTCAATTAGAAAGGATTCTTTTGTGCTTTATGATGTGTAAGGTTCATATTTCTTTTATTCAAATTCTGAAAAATACTTATTTAGGCTATTTTTTATGCCGCTCCTTAAGTGCCCCATAAGTGTTTTCGTAAGCACTTCCTGAGCCCTTACAAGAACACGGAGGATGTTCGGTACCTCTTACGAGGCTGTGTAATCTCACTTTAGATAAAATCTATGGTAGCAGCAGGGAATAGTTTATATTTTCTATTATTAATGCACACTGAGTTGTTTGGGGCAGCTTCCAAAAAGTCTTTCCAGTCCTCTATGTCAACATATTTACCAGAGTCTGTTTCGTATAATAGCATATAATGATAGGGCTTCAGATCCCCTGCTAAAGACAACACATTATATGTTGTGGTGATGAGACCTAGAAAGTGCTTCAAGAGTAGACTGTGTCAATTATTGAATAATCTGTCAAAAGCACAGAAACCATGAAATGCCCTGTAGGTCAATTTGTTTTGTTGTGCTCAGATAGGGGCATCAAGTAGGATATAACCAAAATCATTAATAACCGTAGTAACAGGCTCTAATGAAGGTCATGGAAGTTCTGGATTACTATGATTAAGTAAATATTAATTAGTTTGGGCAAAGCAAAGGTTCATATATTCATAAAGTGCTATTGAATTTATCAATGCTAATCTACATCATTAAATACAATAATGAAGAGAAAAATACTTTCTGAATTTTTAAAATGAATGCATCACCCAGCCATCCTCTCTCGCTGCTGTATGGAGATAAAAGGCATCTGATATAGGAGAATCAGTAATGTATGAAAACATCACATATAATAGTTGTCAAACAGCGAGATGTCGTCACGATTTTCGAGGTGCGTACGACTTAGCGATGAGCGCCACAGGCGCTCATCGCCGGCGAGCCTTGCAAAGCGAGGCAAGCCGTTAAACTTGGAGCACTTAGGCAATGAGCGCTGAAGGCGCTCATTGCCGTTAAACTCGGAAAACACTTAGGCAATGAGCGCCAAAGGAGATTAGCGGCTGAACCATAAACCTGAAAAACACAATAACTACACCTAAAAAACTTACATAAACATCCCAGACAGCATGGGGCAACAGCCAGGATGTCTGTGAGTGAGGTGGAACACGAATTTAACTCGGAAAAAAATGTCCGCCGAAAAAAATGAAAACGAGGCTACACGACCCTGGACCGCGCAATACACTGCAGAACGCATAGCACTTTACACATTACATTACGATCTACAAAATACACTATTACAAAAGCCGGAAAATGCTCACGAGACGCGTACCACATTAATAACATTACGACTATACAATGCCGCTTTACACAATAAACCAACGGCTTTACCTCGCGCACGCAGCCTATTTAGAATGCGCAGTGTCTCAAACAGCATTCCCATGGCTTCAAATTTTATTGACCGTTATTTTTTGATGGGCAAGTTGCTAGTACCAAAATAAACATCAACAAACTCGCCATGATGTTTGCTAAATCTCTTGAGCTTGCAGCAGTAGATTTTCATAGTTAAAACCCCTATATATCCCTGCTAAAATTTGTAAAAAAATTGTGTTATGGTCAATCACAGGCAGGCAATAAATTTGTATGAATCTAAAAAGCCAGTGTGTGCATGGGAGGTTAAGTCCCGCTTTTACTCAGGAACAGGAAGTAATGAGGAGCCGGACACTGCTACGTCAATTTTTGCTTTGAGCTGCTGCTGGCTTGAAGTTTACTAAAGGCACTGTTCCTATTGGTAGGTACACTGTGCATATGTAAGCAGCTCTAGGGGTGTGGAAAACAAGGTTTATTTTTAAATAAAAAAAGTCTGTACGTGTATAGAATGACTCAATGTAATTTTGTTTCTGATATAGACAGCATGTGTTAGATATAGACAGCATGTGTTAGGTAAAAACAGGGATATACCTTTGATTGGTTCTTGCAGTATGAAAAGGGCTAAAAGTAATCCACTCTTTGGCTACAGGCATGTCAACGCCACATGAAAAACACTCAAATGTATTCTTGAATTAAAAACAATATATATATTTTTGTGTTTTAGATTACACACTCCACTTAATCTGAACAGAGACACCAATACAGATCACTGAGGAAAATCAACAGGTATATTCCTATAGGTTTGTGCTACCATTTAGATAATTTCCCCTTTAATTTTTCCAAACAAGTTTAGAGCACTGTTGAAAAATAGTGGCCCCCCATTCAATTGAGCCGTAAGTAAGGTTGCAAGCTAATTTGCTAATCAATTGGCGTCTTTTTGCAGGCTCTGAGAAAATGCTGATGGTTAAACTCGTAACTTACAGCCTCCAGAAGCCTTTGATCTTTTGCAAGGCTAAAATCGCTATTTAATTGCTCAATTTCCCCAAGCCCGCAAATGTTTTCACACCCATAAACGGTAAATGAAGGAGAAAATCCTACGAGTGCTAGAGAGGAGCCGCAAGGGGGTAAACACCTATTCGTAGCACTGTAAATGCAAATAAAAAATCACTACTGCACTGTAAATAATGGGGAAAGCGATGACAGACATTAGAATTAATTGCACAACAGTCTCAAGCTCGCAAATCGGCAGGGAATTAAATATATTTTTATGTTTCATTTCAGGGTTGAATCAATCTCGGGTATTAATGAGTTAATACATATCAGGCCACCCATATGGACTAGAACAGTATTGGCATTCATTTTCATAATTCTTTATTTTGAAGGTTTTGGAACTCTGATTGCATATTGGACCCCCGAACCTAATTGATTGACAGGTAACCTCCGTGTTTTACTGCCATAATAATGACGGTCTCATTTTCCATTGGCTGAATCGAAATGGGCGGTTACAGGCTTGCTGAATTAATCATGTTCCCGCCCTGAACTGCTCCGAACCAGTGCATGGTTTACAGACATTCAGCGGTCTGTGATCAAGTTGCGGGCTTCGAATTGAATATGGCTCCAGGAAATTAAAATCTCCTTATCTTTATACCGTACATTCTATACCACTCGTTACCAATTCTCCAATCCTAACCCTGACAACTTTTAGCTGCCTTTTAACCTAACAATTTAGTTTTATAATATGAACAAAAGGATATAGAAGTCTGCATAACAGCAGAATCAAAGTACAGATCATGGTTATTCAGCTATATATCTCTCAAACATTTAGCTATAAAAGGGAACAATCAAGTCTGGTTTCAGTCTTTTTCTTTCGGTCCCCACTTGCTCTTCATTCCTTTGTTAGAATGGATAACCACAGCCTTTAAGGTTCCAATCAATCAGGCAGTGTTGAAACCAGATAAGATGGAACATTCCATTAATTGAGTGTCAAAAAGTAAACATTTCTCTAAAAATGTTTTTTATAGTTTACGCAGCTGCTAATTATTCATCTGTTATATACTTTACAAACATGTCAATTTATTTTCCTGAGCTACAGATTAAGAATGTGCAACATTTAGATTTATTCATATTTATTGTATGTTCCTTTAAATAACGACTTGATAACATGCAAAATGTTTTTAGAATATTTAAAAAAAAAAAAAAACATAGCCTTGATTTTTTCAACAGCTGTATTAAATTTTCCTTTAATGGCAGTATTAAATTTTCCTTTAATGGCAGTGGACATTTTGTTTTCATTCCTAACAGGATTAGAAACTTGGGGAGGAACCATGGATTCAGATAAGATTTCAATTTGGGTCTATTGTAAGCTGTCACTTTAATTTGCACTTGACATAGAGCCCTATTCTATTGCCCAATTTGTAAATTTATAAACACTTAAAACTGCTCTAAATATTGCCACATATTCTATTAGCTACTCGCAATCCGATTTCGCGTTACCCGCGCACAATCACTACAGGCCAATCAAAGATGCAAAACTGGCCTTAGAACTGGTTTTAGCACAGCTCAAATATTACAAGCTCTAAATAAAGTTACACAAAATCGATATTCTATTAGACTCATAGCTCTAACTCGCAAATAAAGTCTGAAAAAGTATCAAGTTTCTGTAAAAAATATTACGAGTACTAAATAGGACTCTCAAGGGCTTTTTCAAACACTTATTAGAGTTGTACCAGCAATTAAACACACACTACTGTACTTTAAAAACACA
Organism: Discoglossus pictus; assembly: GCA_027410445.1. Lineage (NCBI taxonomy): Eukaryota > Metazoa > Chordata > Amphibia > Anura > Alytidae > Discoglossus > Discoglossus pictus. The sequence continues at coordinate 392,889,850 of CM050165.1, read as the reverse complement.
GGAAGGCATGAAAAGACATTAGTATTACTTGCACAACAGTCTCAAATCCACAAATATGCAATTAAAAAAATATATTTTTAAAATGTTATTTCTGAGTTATATCGGACTCAAGGGGTTAATACATATCCTGAAACCCACATGGACTAAAACAGATGATCTAATGCATTTTATAGAGTGCTAGATTGCTTGATTGCAAGCCTGATCGGCAAATATTACTTATTGGCAATAATTATGATTGCAGGTTACATGTAACATCCATGTTTTATTGATGTCAAGATGACGGTCTCATTTACTATTGGATGTGTCTACCAAGTAAATTACAGCCTTGCTTAAATATTGTCAGAGCATATGATCTTCCCCCCTGAAATCAGACTTAAAAAGGCAGGGTTACAAGTTCAACCTAGTGGTCTGAATTTGCGAGCTGGAGTCAATAGAATACATCTAAACATTTATTTTAAAAAAACACCCACAGCCAAAGTTGGGAGTTTGAGGCATTTGTGAGCAGCTAATAGAATATGGTGTATAGAACTTAACTGAAGACTAAACCCCTGTTGGATAATCCTCCCCTCAAGCTACAGGCAATCTAGTAGTCGAGAAGAGTTCCAATGACACAAGCAGAGTAAACTAGATATACTAAAACTGTTTTTATGCTTGTGGCTTACATAGCTTCTAATGTAACACACTTCATAAGCATGTGAAGTTTTTCCCAAACAGTGGTACTTTAATTAACTGGCACGTATTAAACCCCAGTGGTATGGTTAATGTGCATTTTAATAGGATTGTTATTACATAGCATCTCACACAAGTATTAAAACTGGCAGCATGTCCTTTAACTGTTGCAGGTAATGAATGGATTTAATTATTTACATTAAGAATGATGACACAGTAGCGTGCATAGGATGTTTCATACATCAAAAATCCTGCCTATTAAACTTTAATCCGTAATTATTTCCCACTTTGCCCACTCTATGATCTGTCCTATCTTAATTCTGATTTTTAATGTACATTTAAAATTTCATCTAAAAGCTTAATTCTATATATTTGTCAGGACTACAAAAAAAAAGCATTAAAAATTGAGTTTGATTTATAGTTGAAGGAGAGACTGATGCACTGGTATAATTGGAGCCTTAATATCTTTATCTTGCAGGACTGCTCAAATCTCTAATTGAATATTACTTTGAAACAGAATTGCAAACCATTCCTTTTTCATGAAGAGATCATACATTTCAGTTATATTCTTTTATCTTTATCTTAATTTTATAATATATGAATAATGGATGTTTAAATACACTTGCTATTATTCTATCTACTCTATTGCATATTCTGTGGATATAAAGAAGAGGAAGCCCTTTCAATTCAAGGACAAATACAGTAAGGGTGACCAACAAAGTTAGCTGCCTACATAAAGCATTAAAAAAACACTGTAGTTTAGGAAAAACTTCACATTTGAATAATATAACAAACTAACAATATTACTAGCTGTGTACGCCATGAACATAAATTCAAATTTAGAGAAAAGCTTAATTTGTGAAGACTGTCTCATCCAGTTTGGCATCAAAAGCTTGTGGTCTGATGGGGGTGTACTTATGTTATCTATTGATGTAGGGAGAGAGATGAGCAGGGCCGGATTAAGACCTTTAGATGCCCTAAGCACTTAAAAGATTTTGGTGCCCCCATATATATATAATTGAAATTATAAATACTAATAAACCTTTACAATGTGTATCATTACCTCCATTATTACTATTTTATTCCTATTATTATTAAGATATGTATGTCATGGTTTCATTTATTATGGGAGCCTCTTTTTTGGAACCTGGCTCAGCTGCACCATTTGTAGTTTTGCACCATATGGTCCATGGTAAATCCGAGAATGGGACATTTCTGTGATGCCCTCTTCCCTTGATGCCCTAAGCTATGCTTATTTGGCTTAATGGTTAATCCAGCCCTGGAGAGATGAGGGGGAAGAGGGGGTAATTGTTATGTCACTGGAGCTTTTACTATTTGACACTAACCCCATTCCCCATTCAAAAGCAGCCAGCATGCAACATTAACTGCAAGCCCACTTCCTGCAGAATGTAAATGTACCTCTCACACATACAAACTTCACTAAAGTATCTTCCTATTTAAAATGTCCCTTCATATTTATGCTCTTACTAAGACTCCCGGCATACAGTTTACTACAGCTCCCTGGGGGGGAGCCGAAACAGACAGTTTTTAATAAGCAATGTTTTCAACTCCTTGTATTTTGAGTCTTCGTCATGGGGTAACTTTAGGTTCGTGCTAGGGGGTGTGTTATTTATAAAATACCAGCTCCAATGATCATCACATTATTCACTAAAAGTTTTCTCTTCTAAACTCATGGAGAACAGCTATCCAACTCTCTATGTGAAAAATGACTATTTTTATACTTGTCGTCGGGTGGCTGACGGATTTGCTTATTGTTTCGGAAATCTAGCTTGCTTAGAAGCCCAGATTGTCATGTTAAGGAAAAAAGGACATGGGCACGGAAGCTGCTCAGTAGATATGGGAGAATATCGGCAATAAACAGCTTGTTGAAAGCCGAAAAGGCAGCACCTTGGACATGGGCATGGGTGCTAGTTAATGGACAGGGGGCCGAAATCTGAAATGTAGTGCTTGGTGATGGCCGAAAAAGCATTACCTTGGACATTGGAAAGGATGTTTTTTAGTAGATATTGGTCAAAAACTGCAAACGTGGGGCCTGATGAAAGCCAAAATGTCTTATCTTGGACATGGGCAAGGACTTTGCTTAGTAGATATGGGCCAAAATCTGCAATGAGGGCTTGTTGATAGCCAAAAGACAAGGAATAGCCAACATATACCCTCCAAATACAGACTGGAAAAGCTTATGACAGGTGGGAGAGGGCCCCTACCACAACCCCAGGTAACATCTGAACACTTATCAATAATTTTACACCTGTACATTGGCTCCAATATATAATAAAAAATGTATTAGACGTTTATTACTGTGCTGCATTCTACAATTGTGAGCCGATTTAAATTGTAATTGTAAAAGTAGCGAATCAAAATATTTTTGTAACATGCAGCTTCCATTAAAATCGAAATCAGCTGGCAAATGGCGAATATAATACAGTAATAAATAACATGACATTTTTTTATTACAACTGAGGGCAAAGATACAGTTGTATTTTATCAACCAAATGTACTGTAAATTGCACCGTTATATTTTATTATTATTATTTTATATTTATAATGCTTCAACCTATTCCGAAGCACAAGGTAAAAACAATATCAATATAATTTTTTTAAAAATGGAGAGCCCTGTCTTTGAGCATAGAATCTTTCATATAAAAGAGTCCCATACAATTAAAAACTTGCAAACTTAGGCCTAGATTCAATTGAGCTATTGTTGTTTACGGAAGCCTGTAATGTAGCCCGTAAACTAATTTGTTTTTCAATTGGCATCTTTTAGCGAGCAGCAAACGATCTATGGCTTACAGGATGGAAATCACTGCGGTTACCAAAATCGTAACTTAACCCAATCTAAGCCATTGATCTTTCAAGCCTGCACAAGTTACCATTGCTAAAATCGCAAATCGCTTTTCAATTGCTACAATCCCTCAAGCCTGCAAATATTTTCACACCCATAAATGGCAAATGTAGAAGAAAATCCTACGGGTAGCACTGTAAATGCAAATAAAAAAAATAATATTGCACTTTAAAAGACGGGGAAGGCGACAGTCTCAAGCTCGCAAATCGGTAATCATTTTGGTGTTATATCGATTTCAAGAAGTTAATACAGGCCACCTACATGGACTAGAACAGTATTGCCATTCATTTTTTATATTTTGCCAAATTGCGAGTCTGATCGCATATGGGACCTCTAAACACTAATTTATTGACATGTAACCTCCATGTATTACTGACGTAATGATGACAGTCTCATTTACTATTGGATGTTTCTAAATCTGGAGTTACGGTCTTGCTTAATCAATCATGTTCACACTCTGAAATGCTACATACGAGTGCATGGTTTACAGTTTCTGTTTTCGGCCCGTTGCAATTGAATAAGGCCCTTACAATCGAAAGGATCTGGTTGTGAAACAGGAAAGTGGTAGATACATTGGGCATATTAAGAATGAAGGTGATAAACTTCATTAAATACATGTGTTTTTAGTGAGGTTTCGAAGGACTTAAGACAGGAGGACTGTCTAGTGGAGTGAGGCAAGGATTTCAAAAGAATAGGGGCAACATGAGAAAAATCCCGAAGGCGGAAATAAGAGGAGGTTGTAAGAGAGGAGGAAAGAAGAAGATATAAGCAGAACGGAGGAGGTGATGGGGAGTATTTTGAGACGAGAGCAGAGATATAAGGGAGTGCATTAATGTTGAGGGCTTTATATGTTTTAAATGATTTTACATTTTATTCTGGAGGTTAAAGAAAGCCAGTGGAGTGACTGACATAGAGATGCTGCAGATACTGTGTGATGAGAATGGTAGATGAGTCTAGCGGAGGCGTTCATTAAAGCTGGTGGCAAGTGGGTGATAGGGAGGCTAGCAAGAAGTGAGTTGCAGTAGTTGAGACGAGATATGATAAGAGAATGTATTCAAATTTTAGTTGTATCCTGTGTTAGATAGGGACATATTTTAGAGATATTTTTAGGTGAAAAAGACAAGATTTTGTTAGTAAATATATATATAAGGAATTAAAGAGAGTGCAAGATCAACAAGAACCCCAAGACGACAAAAATGACTCTTCGAATTGCAATCACTACAGTATGAGAGTCCATGGAGTGCTTGAATGTCATAGACCACAATATAATAAATAATTTGATTGAATACTGTAAAGAGGTCCGGTTCCTTGAAGACAAGTGAAAGGTAGCAATCATGTCCCTTCACAGCAAATCTTAGAGAATCTATCCTGTTTACTGCTTCACTGAAGTCAGCACTTGGCTGAGATTTTGTATCTCGGCGGGACTATATTAAGTTGTTGCATGAAAGATAAATTAATTAGGAATTCTCCAAAAAGTTTTTGCCCGTATGTACAAATTCTCAGATGGGAAAAACTACTAATAAACCAAATATAAATATTAGGATGGTAGGAAACGTTATTATTAATTTTTGCTGAAAACTTGTAAGGTATCTACTGGTTACCAATAAATCCATCTATTGTTTATTTTGTGTTTGGTAAACCATTTGCATAAAAATGTGACCAGTAGTAATTAAATTAAATAGTTCAATAATGTAAATGCTGTCCAAATCCATTGCTCATTTTCCATAAATAAAATGTTAAAATATATAAAAATATGTCCTATATTGAGTAATTCAAAACTTACAGAACAAAACCGTACAAACCTAATATTTATTTTCGGCTTAGGCAAGATTTTTACTTTCTAAATACCAGGGTGCCTAAATGCATTACTTTGGAGTTCTCAGTCAGTCCCTTTAGTGGTTTAAATAACTGACTACTAAAATAATAAACAAAAATGATGTCAGAAAAGTAGTTTTATTCACACGACAGTGGTTATCTACAGCCACCTAGTGGATTTTCTGCTCATTGCAAGCATTCACAAAGAAGACAGACAAGTGAACTAAATGTACTAAAGATTAAATAAAATCATTGTGATGTTTGCTGCAGTTTGTACTAAGACTTCCTTAATACACTAACATCCAGAAAGAGGAGTAGAACAAGGAGGACTACAGCCCCTACTCACCCTAACTAATGTCATGGGAAATCCAATCTAAGCCTCCAGAGTTTTTATCTGGCTTGGGTGCCTCTCTGTTCTTGTAAAAAAGAAAGAACTGTAACCTTATCAATTTGAATAAATATTTAAGGAAGAGAAAACACAATAAACAAAGTGAAGAGGTATGACTTACAAACATTTGCCTTATTAAATTGCGATTCGGCCAATTGAATAGGGCTCTATATAAGCACAGAGCATATGTGCTTATATAGAGCCCTTTTCAATTGGCGAATTGCAATTTAATAAGGCTGTTGGCGCCTAGATCACACTACCTACACTACTAGGCCTCACTTAATATTAGTATTTTAATATTCTACTAATAGTAGTCATGAAGTTCTCTAAGCTTCATTGGTGACTTATTTGCTATACACCAAAGAGTTAAGAAATACCTAGGACTTTAGTAATGGCCATACTTGTTCAATCATCAATCCTTTTAACTCAATAGACACCTATGTAGTTTGCTTGTGAAGGTAGTTCCATTTACGCTGTCTAAAGTGTAAACTTTAATTATATACTTGTATATATAAGTATATGAGTGATTTTGGTCTTTTTTTTTCTAATATACAGTACTATAATTTATCTCCTTCTTCTAGTTATCTCAACACCCCAACACTTCCCTAAGACCATAATGGGGGTGCTTTTACCTAAACATAAATTTTTCACAGATAACACCACAGAGAAAAAAACTTTTAGCATAATTTCTTGTAGAAACCCTAGTTACAGTCATACAAAATGGTAACCACAAAAAACACAATTTGGGAAACTACATAATATGGCCCTCATTCAATTGCGATTTGGCCAATTGAATAGGGCTCTAAATAAGCACATAGCATAATTTTTTTAAAGAAGTTTTTAGTTAGTGAAAACCTTGCTTTTGGATAGATGCTTACTAACTAAAAACATCTTTAAAAAAAATATGCTATGTGCTTATTTAGAGCCCTATTCAATTGGCCAAATCCCAATTGAATGAGGGCCTATGTGTACAAGAAACTAAGGACTTACTTGATAATGATAGAATCATATCCATATTGTGCCCATCTGGAAGGGACATTGATGCTACTATGAACCACTGGTTTAATCTGTAAAACAGACAAATACAATGAAATATTTTAAAGAAACAATGTAAGAAATACAAATGGAATAACCCAATACATTATCAAACTGAGAACAGTGTGACAAGTTGGAAACATATTTTTAAATGGATTTAAAAAAAATTGTGCAATTAAAATCTAGAAAACATGATAAAAGGAGATTCTAATTGAGCACACTGCAATCAACACTTACAGATATTGCCTGAACATGACCACATTTTCTGAAATTTTATTAAAAAAGTAAACAGACTATCAATAAGTAATTAATTAATTAGCAATTAACATGAAGCAATTGTACAACGATATTTACCAAATAAATCATGGTATGAAAACACTACTTGGAATCCATAAGTACCAACTCAACCCCAGAACTCCAAAATAGGTCCAATAAACCTACATAAGACACTCGCCTGTACACCAATATGGCTTTCGACAGACCAGAACATCTGGCAGTACTTGAAAACGGGTCTAACAGCCCTATTAAATTATCTCAACATGTAAAACCGTAGCATGTAACTTAGCCCGCAAGACTTACAGCTATTAAATTAAACCCAGCAACCCATCAACGACTTGCGGGGTAAGGACGGGAAAAGGTTACGGGATGTGGAAATTTGAAGTGCACGGCTGCAAATCCTTTAATCTGTCAAGCCCGTAACTGTTACATTTCCAATCATGCTATTAAATTGCAACAAATTCACTGGCGTTCAAGCCCGTAACCCGCAAATGGAGCCCAAAAGCCAACGGGTACTAGAGAGGACCCGCTTGAGGGGTAAAGTCCAATCCGTAGCACTGTAAATGCAAATATACACACACTACTGTACTAATATTAAAAGAGAAAGTGATGTTAGGTATTGAAAAAAAAATAGCACAACATTCTGAAGCTCGCAAATCGGCAATAAAAAATACTTTATTTCAAGTGTAAATTCCATGTTATATCAATCCCGGCAATCAATGTGTTAATACATATAATGGAACTCGTATATCATATTTACGGCTTTATCAATATTGCATTATCTGGAATGTGGGTCCGATCGTAACTCGTAATTGAACCCTGTAAGACTTTGAAATCCAACCTCCATTTTTCAGTCACGTAATGATGATGATCTCTGTTTCCATTGGCTCCACCTAAACCCATAACTACGGGTTTGACTAATTGATCATGTTCAAGGCTGCGCATCCAACATTCGAAAAATGTTTTATGGGTTTGCATCTCAAGCCATAACTCAAGCCCACAGCCCTTGCGGGCTTGCAGATGCCGCTACGGGCTTGTAATTTAATAGGGCTGTTGGGAGTTGTGAATCCCTTCCTAGTACCTCATACGCTATTTGCAGGACTCTTTCACAGTTAACAAAAATCATTCAATACTTAGGATAGAATAATTGTCTCTTAGATGTCCTATTCATACAGAATGGATCCCTAGGATTCCAAGAAAACGGGTCTACATATATAATCAGCCTGGGTATACTTTTCAGTATGTCATTTCTATATAATATCCTGTAATTCATTACATTTATCTTATCCCACAAACCACAATAGACTGAACTAATCACTGCTCTTGCCTAATCATCATTGGAAGCCCAAATGCACTTCCTTGTGCTGCACTCCTGTCTAGTCACTAGAGGGAGCCGCCAGCATCAGTAATTGTAATGTTTCGCAATAGACTCAAGTGTCCATTTGTTTCCGTAATAATCTTATTCTATTAAAAATGTAGAAATTTAAAGGGACTCTGTCACCCCAAAAACTATATTTTTTAAGTTTTCTTAAGACTGGCTATACATTATATCCAGATACCCTGAAGAAGCTAATTTATGAAATGTGTTGGTGAGTAGAGGGTTACAAGCTAAATCAAGCAGCGCCGCTTTTTATTTTTTATTCAATTGAGTTAAAATTGTTTGAATGGATTTTTTAAAATTGCCTTTTTAAGGGCAAGTATAATTAGACATCTGTTGCTATACCCGTCTATATTTTATTTGTCCCCTCTATATATCTTAGGGGGTACTTTTTACCATCTGTTTTTTATTTATTTAAAAATCTTTGAGTGATTGTTTGTTATTTATTCAATTTATGTGTGGATACAAGAGTCATTATAGGTGTAAATCTTGATTTAATCTTGTAAATATAATATTTGTAGTGACAAATAAAAATATTTTCTGATATACTTCAGTTTTTGAGGTTAAGAAGAAATAAAACTTGTTAGAGTGGCAGTGTGTCTTTAAGTTATATGATTTGGACATATAGTGACACAAAAGTGACACTGAGACTCCATGTTTTCAATATGCTGTTATGAAGAAACTGACATGACAACCATAATTTAAAAAAACTTTACTAATAACTATTATAATCAAGAATGAGCTCAGAGCTGCCATTACTCTCTGTGTTTGTCTGTACTCGCAACAGGGAGAGAACCGTGGATGCAAATATGGAGATCCGGGAGCCATAAGTGAGGTCACAAGCTATTTTGCTATTTAATTGGTGTCTTTTTGCAGGCTCGGAACGGCTCGATAACATGGTGATGGTTAAACTCGTAACTTACAGCCTCCAGAAGCCTTTGATCGGTCACTTTCGCAAGGCTAAAATCACAAATCGCTATTCAAATGCTTAATTTCCCCAAGCCCACAAATGTATTCACACTTGTAAATGGCAAATGAAGGAGAAAATCCTACAAGTGCTATTCGTAGCACTGTAAATGCAAATAAAAAATCAATACTGCACTGTAAATGACGGGGAAAGCGATGATAGACATTAGATTTAAATGCACAACAGTCTCAAATTTACAAATCGTCAGGAAATAATATTTATTTTTATGTGTTATTTTGGGGTTAAATCGATCTTAGGTATCAATAAGTTAATACATATCAGGCCACCCATATGGACTAGAACAGTATTGGTATTCATTTTCCTAATTCTTTATTTTCCATGTTTGGCGAGTCTGATCGCATATCAGACCCCAGAACATTGATTGACATGTAACCTCCATGTTTTACTGCTGTAATAATGACAGTCTCATTTTCTATTGGGTGATTTGAAATGGGAGGTTATAGGCTTAATTGATCATTTTCCCTCCCTGAAGTGCTCTGAAACAGTGCATGGTTTCCGGTCTTGGCTTGGGGCCCGTAACTTGAGCAATTGAATTGAATCGCAATCGGAGACCAACGGGAGCCCGCAACACAGCCGCATACATTCGGCTGTCTTCAATCGAGTTGCAGGCTTCGAATTGAATGTGGCCCAAAGTGTCTATCAGTTCCAATAAAAATTTACAGATATCTATGCAAGCTTAAAGTAGATGTCACTGCCTATCAAAGTTTTCTCCAACTTGTCAAATTGCAAATAATATTTTTCTAGAAAATAATCTAGTTCTTCAAAAGAGAGTACTGAAAAATATGGGATATTACTGAACCTCTAATAAACTGCTCTATGAAAGGCCAGTCTGGACAGTCTTTGTGGACTACCTGATGCTAGTAGAGGGTCTCGGTGGACCACCTAATAATTTCTACTTTTTGTTTATCGGTTACAAAGCACTAGGTTATTTTGGAGATTTACCTGTCTTTTGGACTGATACAAAACTGACATGCTAGAGCACTGACTCCCAATTCTCTACTCAAAACCAACCAGACAGGCCATGTTTTATGTTGGAAGGACAACTTTAGTGGTTTTATTAAGGGTTCTCTAAAGAATAGTTAGGTAGGACTTGATAAGAAAAATACTTTAATTAAACTTTTACTTTTCATTTAAATAATAAATCACTTTCTTCAAATCATGGCCCAGGCTGTATAGCTCCAGATCTCTCCACCTCTGAATGATGTATTGTCTTGGAGTGGGACCCTCCCTGGGTGAAGTACCAAATTTAAAACCTTTTCAGCCCACTCTGTGATACATACATTAGTAGCAGGCAGTAGTGTAACATGAGCTGCTAGCAATGTACACAAATACACAGTCTAGTCACCTCCCACTATCATACTACAAGTACTATACACCTGTTTGGAGAGCATTCCCCTCTGGGCAGCTGCCAGAGACAAAACATCATTCAGGGAGTGGAGAGATGAGGAGCGTAAAATGCCTTGGGAATAATTTAAAAATACTAAATCATTGTTTAAATGTACAGTAAAAGGGTAATAAAGAGAGCCTACAGCTGAGAGTAGTGCAAGAGAGTTAGGATTTGACCTGGCTAGAAACAGGTTATATAATATTTTAATATTATTGGTGGAAGGCTAGTGGATAGGAGTAGTAGAGAAAAGAGGAGTGTTAATATAAGGATAAGCTTTCACGCTCTTTTGTCAATTGAGAGCAGGACAAGCCAGGAGAAATGTTCTTCCCCACCACCCTATCCTTGTAGTGGTGTTTATAAGATATGTACTAAGTTTACAAATAATGTTAATTTTCATTGTTACAGCATTGCTATGGTGGGGGTGCTTGCCCATACTATCTAAATGTGTGGTGTCATAAGGTGTGGAGATGGTGGTATTCCTCCTGGGGCACGGGGCCTCATTGTGGTACTCTTTCATGGGGGCAAGCACCACTGTAATTTTTGGATAACCTAATGTTAAGGTTAATGTTGTATTGTCTTGGAGTGGGACCAAATATACTTGTATCCATGTATTTATTGGGCGGTGTTGGTTAACTATCCTTTAAAGATCCCTTTATAAGAAGACTAAAGTGGTCCTTTAACACAGGCTCCATCTTGTGTTCACACAGTGTTAAACCTAAATCATAACTTGTCTGAAGAGAGTGTTGGCAAACACTGAAGGATATGGCTCCTTTAAAAGTCTTACACAGCTTAATTGAAACAAGCTTCATACATATATATATATATATATATATATATAGTAATTGTTTTTTGTTTATTTATATATTTTGATATTAAAAAGATGTTACAATTGTTTTTATAGGTTTAATAAATAAAGACGTGCTTATTTTGTGTTAATATATTATATAATTATAGACAATGCATTAGAGTGCTTGTTCCTAAGCAACATAGTTTTGTGACGTATATTAGCCACTTGATTATTGGGTTGTTTGTTTCCATGGATTTTGTATCATTAAATGGGCTTAAATACCAACATGTCATTTTTTTTTTACATTACACATACATTGATATTGGATTGATAAGGGTCAAATGTTGAAATGTCATAATTTTGTAGTGCTTTTTGTGCTTTACTGTCACTTTAAATGCTTCTGGGAGACTCAGCAAGGGTTTTAAAACCATTTGTGAGTGGTCTTTGGTACTCGTAAATCTTTCTACTGCTGTTTCAGTTACGGCAGTGCCCTTATTGGCGAGTGATCCATAAAATCTTATTAGCATAGAGTTTGGGGGTCAGAATGTCAGGGATTAACTCGTAATTTATTTTCAGTGCAAAACTCAATGGAGATTCATGCTCTGTTCGTCTGTGTCGTGAAGTTCACTCGGAGCAGTGACCGGGAGCAGTTTGCTTGCAATGTTTTAGGGATGGGGATTAGCAAAGCTATGTAGGATTTACTCTGTAGTTTGGGCACTCACAATTGCTTTTTCAGGGTATGGCATAGGGCCCCAAGATGCTAGATTCCATAATAGCATAATTGTATATACAAAGGAATAAATTAGGAATAAATTATTTTTACATTCTAAAACACTTTGTATAATCACAAGTATGGTTCATTAGAAGAACACATTTTAAAAATATGACCACAGTGATCCTTTAATAAGACTTTTTTGTACATATTGTTACAAAGTCATGCTTGTGTTTTTTTTTTTTTTTTTTTTTTTACATACAGACAAATAGAGCACGCACCTTTTCTTCCTTTCGTGTACTGGGTCTCTTGTTATTTATATGAATATAGCTGCAATAAAACCCAAAGAAATAACATTTAAGTAAAAGTTAGTAGTTCTGTGTATTAATGCTACTCAATGAGGAGCAAATGGAGATACAAGTATACAAACATTCAATACTTAAACATTTTGAAATTGAGATTTGCTTGAACAAATTATAGTGCTTTTAAAGGAACATTGATGCCCCAAAATCATGCTTTTTAATTATTCTTAAAAAAGCTTGAAATACATGTCTATACATTTTACTAGCCATTATGTTCTAAAGCAGGTCATTGCTGAGATTTTCCACATTGCCTGTGCAGGATTATTTATCAAATGAGCAGCTCCCTAATTATAATTAGCTACATCAATGTACTTATTAGTAACACAGCCTGATTTTTTATTTCAGCAATGGCAAAAACAAGGCACCCAATTTTATCATTCAGTTAGATCCACTTTCCCAAACTTATCAAGAACATTGAGCTGCAAATTAGCACTGGATATTTGAATTAAGGAGCTGCACAAACAATGCTGGTTGTCTCAGCAATAATTTACCATAGAGGGGGTTAATAGAAAATGGTTTGCACAATGTATAGACAGCTATTTAAGAAGAAACCATCGTTATTGTTATTGGATTGATTGTGAGAAGGTGGAGACTGAACTACTGTATATACTATAAATGACTTCAACCATAAATACATAAACATGAAAAAAACAATATATATATATACATCTGCAACTAACAGATTATGAGATATGTTCCCCCCACAAAATTGTAGCGCTTCTTTGCCTCTTGACAGCTAAAATGAATTTCATTAGTATATTTGTGCTTCTCCCAAATAAGCTTTGGAATATAGCCTTGGAAAGGGGTACATTGGCAGGAACCCTATATCATATGTGAACTGGTTCTATGTAAGTGGATAGAGACACAAGTATAATGTGTTTTCATGTAACAACCTAGAATACTGCACCTATTAAAAGGGCCAGTGTAAGCGCTTTTCAAATCCAAGCATTAGCCAGAAAACATAATTTAAAAACACAGTTTAACCAAATGAATAGTGTTTGCTGTACCCTCACCACCTATCTCATTGTCTTGAGCACTACTGAGAAGAAGTATTCACGCCTTACCAAGACAGCCTAATTCATTTTATATCGGTTGGAATCCTCAAAATCCTTTCAGTAGTGCTCAAGACAATACACATGGTGGGGAGTGTTATAGCAGTGGCCACTTAATTCAGCACAATTTGGACCACATTCCTGGCAAGTTCTCATAAAAGTGTGTTGACAAAAATGTTAGAAGTTTTGAAATATGTGCATTTTTCCCTGGGAGATCAAATCAAATCAAATCTCTGTTTACATTTGTAACTGACTGCCCACAGGCTACCTCATTACTACAACCAATCAGGTGGTAGGCGTGTGTCCCCTTTTCAAGTCTATTGTAAGGCTTGGTCAGACTGCTTATATTACAAGTCTGAAGAAAACAGATTCTATTTTTCAACACCAGCAGAAAATGTTGGTTTCTGCTCTCTTACCTCTCTGAATTTTAGCCACACTCTGTGTTACCGCAGGGAGGATGCGGAGGGGGCCCAATGCTGCCGAGTTTGCCTGGGCCCCCTCAGCACACCATTGCTCCTCCCCACCTTCCTCCTGCTTCTCCCCATCTTCCTCCTCCTCCTCCCCATCTTCCTCCTCCTCCCACCTTATCCTTCCTTCTATCTTCTATCTTCTTCCTTCTTCCCCCCTCTCACCTCTCAAGTCTGCTTAGCCTCTGATCAGCTCCTGCTGCTGATCAGAGGCTGGCAGCGCGTCCTATGCCTGGAACCGGCATATGCTAATGACGTCACAAGCGCGTTACATCATTAGCATATGCCGGTACAAGAAACAGGTATAAGATGCGCTGCGAGCCTCTGATCAGCAGCAGGAGGTGATGGGATGCGAAGAAGAAGGGAGAAGATAGGGGGAAAGGATGAAGGAGGGAGGGAAGAGGAGGAGGATAAGGGGGGATGAAGGGAGGAAGAGGAGGATGAGTGGGGAAGAGAAGGTGAGGGGAAAGAGGAGTGTGAGGGGGGAAAAGGAGGGTGAGGGGGAAAGAGGAGGGTTAGTGGGGAAGGGGGAAAAGAGGGGGGATGAGGTGGGAAGAGGGGGGAAGGGGAGGATAAGGGGGGAAAAGGGAGGATGTGTGGGGGAGAGGAGGATGAGGGGGAAGAGGAGGATGAGGGGGGGAAAGGAGGAGGATGAGGGGGAAGAGGAGGATGAGGGGTAAAGGAGGATGAGGGGAAAGATGGGGAGGATGAGGAGAATGAGGGGGGAGGATCAGGAGAATAAGCGGGAATGAGGAGGATAAGGGGGGGAAAGGGGGAAGATAATGGGGGAAATGGAAGCGGCTCAGATAAGGGGGAGTGGGGGGAAATGGAGGAGGAGAGGGTGAAGGGGAATGGTATTTATTAAAGGCGGTATGATTATGTCAGTATTTTAGAATGTACAGCTTTAACATTCTAAATACTGAAATAATCATACCGCCAGGAAGGTTAATGAGGTAACCTCTGTTTTTAAATTATATTTTATTGATAAAGATTTGCTTTGCAGCTGTTTGCAAGTATATTTTTAATGTTAATTAATGATGAACTACAATGATGAACTACAAAATAGGTTTAACGTGAAAAGTGCGTACACTGGTTCTTTAATCTTACTAGAAGTAATGCTTCTCTATGGCAAATGTTGAAGAACCCAATCCAAATTTTAACCATTCATTTAAATTATCATGTTTTAAATAGTATTCTTTGTATGAAAAATGAGTAGTGGTAAAATGAGACTGGAGGAGATTGTTTTCCCGTCTTGTTACAGAGTGGCAGGAGTCTATTGTACTCCCACAAGCTGGTATTTTACTTCCAAACGTTAGATGCTAAAGAAGATAAGCAAACACACAAGTGGCTTACAGGGAGTTGAAGATATCGCTACCTTACAAGTCTGTTTTAATTCCATAGTTAGGCTAAGGCAGATCAAAAAGATTGCTCTTCATCATTCTTTGATGCTTTAGGATTAATTTAGCATAAATAGTCTCTGTAATGGTCCATTTTTCATAACATTCAAAAAAGGTCAGTACAAAGAAATTTCAGTTTATTGTGATTAAAAAATGTTGATCTTTTCTAATAAAACAGACACTGAATTAGTCAGTTTCCTCCCTGTCTTTAGACTCGGTAGCTGATAGGATCAGATTAGTGAGTAATCATGTATTCTGATGTGTGTATAATATTATATCTAGGTACCAAGATATAATGAGAGAAAATAATGCACAGAAGTCAGAGTGCCATCAGAATAGTCTCTGAGTTTTATTTGGACGGCCTGTCCCTTATATAGCACACGTCACAGCTAATAGCATAGTTGGAAATAGGGTTAAATACATATTTGCAAGCAAGTGCCTTTTTATGTTTAACTCAGCAAAATTATCCTTATCTAATTCCCGGCTTCCTATAGATACGTTGTCTCAGTAGTATCTGAAACAAAGACAGGATATCCGAAACAGATGTTTTAAAGAACATTAACGTAAACATTCTACAGATGACGCACTTAAACATTCTAGTGAGATACAAGATAAGAAACATGCTGACATACTTTTTATAATCATGATATTCTTAGCTAATTAATTTCTAAATGAAGAAATTAAAATACCTAACAGTAGCACTACTCAAGATTTCAATCTGTGCACAGCCTGGAATTGATTACCCTGCTGCTGCTTTTTTACTGCACAGCTTTACAGGCACTTCCTGCTGCACCCTGGGGAAATGAGTTGCACTTCCTGCTGCAGTGTGTAAACATTAACTGCACTTCCTACTACTGCACTTCCTATTGCACCCTGGGGTAAAATGAGCTGCACTTCCTGTTGCATCAGGGGGAAATGAGCTACACTTCCTGCTGCAACCTGGTGAAATTAGATGCACATGCTCCTGCATCCTGGGGAAATTAGCTAGACTTCCTGCTGTAACTTGAGGAAATGAGATCCACTTCCTGCTGCAGCCTGAGGAAATAAGATGCACTTCCTGCTGCACCTGGGGAAATTAACAGACTGGGGAAATGAGCTGCACTTCCTGCGGCACCCTGGGAAAATAATCAGCACTTCTTGCTACACAGTGGAGCAATGAAATGCACTTGCTGCTGCAGCTTGGGGAAATGAGCTGCACTTTGCAGCCTAGGGCAATGGGCTGAACTTCTTCCTGCAGCCTGAGTAAATTAACTGCTTTTCCTGCTACAGCCTTGGGAAATCAACTGTACTTCCAGCAACAGCCTAGGAAAATAAACTGCATTTCCTGGGGCAACATGGGAAAATTAGCTGCTCTTACTACCAATGTCTGGTGAAATGAGCTGCACTTCCTGCTGTCTACAGGGAAATGAGCTGCACGTCCTGCTGAAACCTGGAAATTTCAAGATTAAATTCAAAAGATTACAGGAAACACAGATGTTTTCAGTGTAAACCGTCTCACAGATTATTAATTATTAATAAAAATAAATTCTATTGACCATTACTACTTAAAATCATGAAAGCTGAACTATTCCAATAGTCCATATTTTCATGCAGAAATGATTTAATAATGTACATGACAATATAAATTGTGAATATAGTGTACCTTTAAAGAACAATATTTAGGAACCCTAGCTTTAAATTTAATTATTAGATCTTAATATATATTGAGCATTGAGGGGACAGTATCAGATCTCAGTCTATGGATATCCATTTTAGGGTCAGTAGATCAAATAAAAAAAGACTAAAGTAAATTTAATAATTGTTACATTATACATGGGTTTATGCTTACTTGGGTTTATGAAGAATCGGAAAAATGGCTGGTTAAGCTTTTATACAGTTGTGCTCAAAAGTTTGCATACCCTGGCAGAAATTGTAAAATGTTGTCATTTATTTTGAAAATATGACTGACCTTGCAAAAAGAATGTCTTTTATTGAAGGATAGTGATCATATGAAGCCATTCATTATCACATCGTTGTTTGGCTCCTTTTTAAATCATAAGTATAACAGTAGCCCTGATCAAACGTTTGCATACCCTTAGTTCTTAATACTGTATATTGCACCCTTTAGTATCAATCACAGTATGCAGTCTTTTTGTAATTGTTTTCTATGAGGCCCCTAATTCTTGCATGTGGTATAGCTGTGCATTCGTCTTGGCAAACTTCCTCCAGGTCATGCAAAGTCTTTGGTCGTATTGCATGAAAATTTGAGATCTCCCCAGAGTGTCTTGAAGATATTAATGTCAGGAGACTGTGATGGCCACTCCACAACCTTCACCTGCTGTAACTACTGGAGGGTCAACTTGGCTTAGGGTCATTGTCATACTGGAAAGTCCAAGAGCATCCCATGCGCAGCCTTCGTGCAGAAGAATGCAAATTGTCTGCCAGTATTTTCTAATAACATGCTTCATTCATCTTGCCATCAATTTTCACAAGGTTCCCCGTGCCTTTAGAGTTCACCCCCCCCCCCCCCAAAACATTGGGTACCCACCACCATGCTTCACAGTGGGGATAGTATTCTTTTCACTATATGCCTTGTTGACCCCTCTCCAAACATAGCACTTATGGTTGCAACCAAAAAAGCTTTATTTTGGTCTCAGATTACAGTTTAGCAGAAGCTGTGAGGCGTGTCAAGTTGTTGTGAGGTAGATTGTAACCAGGCTTTTTTGTGGCATTGGCGCAGTAAAGGCTTCTTTCTTGACATGCAGCTCCTTGAAACAACCACACCTTCTTTTTCCAGAGCAGCCTGTAATTCTCCGGAGGTTACCTGTGGGCTTTTCTTTGTATTCTGAACAATTCTTCTGGCAGTTGTGGATGAAATATTTCTTGGTCTACCTGGCTTGTTATCAAGAGATCCCCAAATGTTCCACTTCTTAATAAGTGATTGAACAGACTGCCATTTTCCAGACTTTGGATATTGTTTTATATCCTTTTCCATCTTTATGAAGTTCCATTACCTTGTTACGCAGGTTTTTTGACAGTCTTTTCTGCTCCCCATGGTTCAGTGTCTAGCCTGTGCAGTGCATCAACGTGAGAGCTAACAAAATAATTTACTATTTATACACAGATACTAATTGCAATTTAAAAAGCCATAGGTGTGGGAAATTAACCTTTAATTGCCATTTTAACCTGTGTGTGTCACCTTGTGTGCCTGTAACAAGGCCAAACATTCAAGGGTATATACATTTTTGATCCATTTGGGGGATTTCTGTTATCATTATGATTTAAAAAGGAGCCAAACAACTATCAACTATAATAGTTGTCGTAATTGCGAGTTTGTCAGTAACACTATGCTGAAAGTTATGCAAAAGTTTGCGCATGCAAAATGAGCCCCGAAGGTTAGAGGAGGGGAGAGGCTCACAATGAGTGCAGAGGGTGCTCATTGCGAGGCACGCGTTGAGCACCATAGGCGCTCATAACGAGGCTGGAAAGTTAGAAGGGGGAAAGGCCAAAGGCACTCATTGCGAGGCCTGCAAGTTGTGGGTTTGTCAAACGAGCAGCCGCTCATTGCGGTGTTTGCAATGAGTGCCAAAGGCGGTCATCGCAAGGCCCCTAAAGTAGAGGGGGGGAGGATCGCAATGATCACGAAGGTCCGCAAGTTAGAGGGGAAGAGCCTTGCAGTGTGTGACAAATTTTATTGTCGTCATTTTTGACGGGCAAGGCGCTTCGTGATAATAAATGGCTTCATATCCACTATCCTTCAATAAAATAAATTTTATTTGCATGACTAATCATATTTTAAAAATAAATGCCAACATTTCACAATGTCTGCCAGGGTATGCAAACATTTGAGCACAACTGTAAGAACATGGTTTAGTACTGTGATCCAGGACCCCAATACGAAACCTCAATATTAAGAATCCACTAAGAGTGTTATAATGTCACAGACTTACTCAAGCTTTTGAAATCTCTCCTTCCCCGCTGCCACGTAGACTTGGCCACTCTGTATCGCCTCCAACCTCTCCACACGGTGCCCTTTATTAGGTGTGTATATACATCTCACAGCCGCACCACCACGGAGCTTCACCCGCTGAGTCACCTCTGCTAGTAAAGCCTCAAAGTTTTGCACTTTCCGTCGGTTAATAGCCAACCTGTGTATATTTATATATCAGTTACACCCAGCACTTTTCAATGCATAAATAATTGTAAACAAGAATATAAAAAAATATATTTTCAATACTTTTCTGCTTATATTACTAGGTTTGATAATCACCTACAGTACTTATTTCCCATATAAAAGGATATGGATGTAAAATATTTTGTATCTGGCCGTTTAACAGTTCATATTTTAATGCAGCAAAACATATTTAAACTTTGCTTTAAATTTGCTGCAAATGCACCAATTAAATTTATCCCATTGGCTGAAGCTGATGATTTTTACAGTTCCATTACTGCTCATTGACTGACAGGTCCACATCAATATGATAATTATAAATTCAGAACAGTTTATTCAGCACAAAGAAAGCACACTGTGAGATATTTTTAAACACTTGCATTAATGGTGTATTTCTGCCTACGCCAAAAAGGTCAAGGCCTTGGATAACAATGCTTTTTGGGGTACTGAGCTATCATTGAGATATGCAGGGAAGGGGTTATGGAGTTCCACGTGAGTCCGGGGGTACTATCAGTATTTTTGGATCCCAAATAATGTAACATGGCTGAAACTGAATTGGAAACACCGGTCTGTACGTATGTGTTTTGTTATCTTACTTTGGGCATATAGAAAGCATGAACTTTACCTTGGGAATAGAGGGTGGGGGGCACAAATATGAATAAACCTACGACATCAGAAAAAATAATTACAGCCCTGGTCATATAGGCTATACCCACTTATACTTAAAGGACCAGTGAATAGTCGCATTAATAGAACAGTATTTTACAGAATTTGACTGGACAATGTTGAAAATGTTTTTACACAGTTTAAATTAAATAATTATAGCCTTTAATTTGTAACTACTGCATTAGTTTTTGCTTTAATATTGACAGGCATTAAGACCTGTATTAATTTATTTTGAAATCTTTCACTCCAAACTGCTCACTTGGCAACAGAACTCAGTAGTAGAGTAAGGTCCCATAGGATATCCCCTCAAGCTTCAAACCAGCAGTCTAAAATGCAATCTCCCATAACACAGTCAGAAATAACTAAATATACAATTTCTCTAAATTTTATGTTTTTATAGTTCAGGTTTTATTTTTCTGTCTTGCATAGCTGGTAATGTTATTTTGGTCTTTAAATTACGAAAGACTGGTAGAGTGTAGGGTCTCTATGCCTTATGGAGTGCAGCTACACTTCACTGACGAGGCCCAAGAGAGGCTGAAATGTACGTTTGCTGTTTCTCTTGTTCAGGGTAGAATTACCTGGTATTTCGGGGCTGGTTCACTCCTTTGAGCGACACCAGACTGATAAACTACAGGATATTTCTCCCTGTGAAGGGCACAAGTGAGCTAAAAGACTGCTCTCTGAATAGCAACCAGACCTATAGAACAAATCTGTTCTCAGATTGAGCGCATCTAAATGTTTTTATTTAGTTTTTATAGAGTTTAGGTTCCTTCAGCTTTGCCAGTCAGGTGGATACTAAATATTTGTTCAGTAAGTTTAGGCAGATATCCTTGCAATAGAAGAGTCTCGCTGTGGGACCGGCATCAGAATTAAAGTACTTGGTGGATCAAGTGTGTGAGTTGTGCTCTAACAACACAACATACGGATGAATAGGTCCAACAGAGATGAATCAGGATATAAACCCCATCAACAATACAACTGAATAGCTTTTGTCTTTGCATGCTTATGGATAATAGTCCATAAATAATCTGGGCAATATATCACATATATAGTTGTCAGCAGGGACGCGGTTGCGGACAGGCAAGGATCGCCAAAGGCACTCCTTGCACTGGTGGAGATGAGCGCCACAGGCACTCATCCCTACGACCCCGTAGGACTTTAGGACCGCACATGCGAACCCTGGTGAACTGAGGGGCCACATTTGCGGAGGTGGAGGCTCTACGACGCTTCACAAGCGGCTACAAACGCCCACACAAGCGGCACTTTAAACAAAGCACAAAAAAAACACAATTACTACATACGGACTTACACAAAAAAATATGACCGTCCGGCACTTACAAAAATTGCGGACTTACACAAAAAAAATACGAGCCGTGGGACTTGGAAAATATCCATTACAGACTGGCAAAATTATGACCTTAACGGACCACCCGCACACAGCGGAAAATATAAAAAATATATATATATATACACACAAATTAAATTTAAAAAGTTTACACACTCGAAAATCCCCTAAGCGAGAGAAAAAAAAGGCAGCCGAAAAAAAGAAAATGAGACCCCTAAAGTTGCAAAACACCGCCAAGCACATACGACTTTTACAAAAAAGGACGCGAAATCATCCACATCCGCGTACCACATACACATTCCCCGCCATTTTACAACACTAACTTACAGAATGCGGAAGTACCCAGCTACACATATGGTTTCCCCTCACACACGCAGCCTATTAACACTACACACTGCACCACATTGCTCACACTTACACCTCAGCTCAACAACACTGCAAATGTACATTACATGCTACAGGAACATCAAAACAGATTGTTAGCTCTTCAGCACATTCCTTGCTGCATATATTAATTATAAACAGGTAAAGTATATTAATTTATGATTTAATTAATTAATTAATTATCATCCCAAAAAAAAATATACCAAAACAAACAAAGAAATACACCACAGTCTTGCAAATAACCACAAACACCTTCACCGCACGCCTCACAAGGAGCGCCAACGGTGCTCATAGGACACAAAGTACACCAGGGGAGAGCCTTGCAATAAGCGCCAAAAGGACATCAGCGCGGACCTTACAATAAGCGCAAAAGCGCCTATGATAACAAAAAATACACCAACCCAGAGGCTCGCAATGAGCGCCGAAGGATCACCACCAAAACACTTACCGTATATACTCGAGTATAAGCCGACCCGAGTATAAGCAGAGGGACCGATTTTACCACAAAATACTGGGTAAAATGAGTGACTTGAGTATAAGCCGAGGGTGGGAAATGTGCTGCCCCCTGTGTCCCTCTTGTGCCTTCTGTGTCCCCCTCTCTCTCCTGTGTCTCTTCCTCCCCTCTCCCTTCCCTGTGTCTCTTCCCCCCCTCTCCCTTCCCTGTGTCTCTTCCCCCCTCCTCATTCTCATCCCCACCCCTCATCCTCAACCTCCCTCGTCATCATCCCTCCTCATCCTCAACCTTCCTCCTCAACCCCCTCCTCAACCCATCCTCAACCCCCTCCTCAACCCATCCCCCTCCTCAACCTCCCTCCTCAACCTTCAACCCCCCCCTCATCCTCAACCTCTCTCCTCAACCTCCCTCCTCAACCTCAACCCCCCATCCTCAACCCCCTCCTCAACCCCCCTCCTTAACCCCCCTCCTCATCCTCAACCCCCCTCCTCATCCTCAACCTCCCTCCTCATCCTCAACCTCCCTCCTCATCCTCAGCCCCTCTCCTCATCCTCACCCCCCTCCTCAACCTCCCTCCTCATCCTCAGGCCCCCTCCTCATCCTCAACCCCCTCCTCATCCTCAAAACCCTCCTCAACCTCCCTCCTCAACCTCAACCCCCCCTCAACCTCCCTCCTCAACCTCCCTCCTCATCCTCAACCCCCCCTCATTCTAAACCCCCCCTCCTCATTCTAACCCCCCCTCATACTACCCCTCTAAATATCCCCCCTCTCCCCTCACTTACCTGCTCCGGCCTCTGCTCCTTCGTCTTGACTGGCACGCATGTGACGTCACTGCATTAGCATATACCGGTTCCCGGAAGGAGCAGAGGCCGGAGCAGGTAAGTGAGGGGAGGGGGGAGGGGGTATTTAGAGGGGTAGTATGAGGGGTGGGTTACAATGAGGGGGGGTTGAGGATGAGGAGGGGGGAGGGAAAGAGACACGTGGGGTAGAGAGACACAGGGGGGAAAGAATGTCTCGAGTATAAGCCGAGGGACCGATTTTACCACAAAATACTAGGTAAAATGAGTGACTTGAGTATAAGCCGAGGGTGGGAAATGTGCTGCCCCCTGTGTCCCTCTTGTGCCTTCTGTGTCCCCCTCTCTCTCCCGTGTCTCTTCCTCCCCTCTCCCTTCCCTGTGTCTCTTCCCCCCCTCTCCCTTCCCTGTGTCTCTTCCCCCCTCCTCATTCTCATCCCCACCCCTCATCCTCAACCTCCCTCCTCATCATCCCTCCTCATCCTCAACCTTCCTCCTCAACCCCCTCCTCAACCCATCCTCAACCCCCTCCTCAACCCATCCTCATCCTCAACCCCCCATCCTCAACCCCCTCCTCAACCTCCCTCCTCAACCTCAAACCCCCTCCTCATCCTCAACCCCCTCCTCATCCTCAACCTCCCTCCTCAACCTCCCTCCTCAACCTCAACCCCCCATCCTCAACCCCCTCCTCAACCCCCCTCCTTAACCCCCCTCCTCATCCTCAACCCCCCTCCTCATCCTCAACCTCCCTCCTCATCCTCAACCTCCCTCCTCATCCTCAGCCCCTCTCCTCATCCTCACCCCCCTCCTCAACCTCCCTCCTCATCCTCAGGCCCCCTCCTCATCCTCAACCCCCTCCTCATCCTCAAAACCCTCCTCAACCTCCCTCCTCAACCTCAACCCCCCCTCAACCTCCCTCCTCAACCTCCCTCCTCATCCTCAACCCCCCCTCATTCTAAACCCCCCTCCTCATTCTAACCCCCCCCTCATACTACCCCTCTAAATATCCCCCCTCTCCCCTCACTTACCTGCTCCGGCCTCTGCTCCTTCGTCTTGACTGGCACGCATGTGACGTCACTGCATTAGCATATACCGGTTCCCGGAAGGAGCAGAGGCCGGAGCAGGTAAGTGAGGGGAGGGGGGAGGGGGTATTTAGAGGGGTAGTATGAGGGGTGGGTTACAATGAGGGGGGGTTGAGGATGAGGAGGGGGGAGGGAAAGAGACACGTGGGGTAGAGAGACACAGGGGGGAAAGAATGTCTCGAGTATAAGCCGAGGGGGCCCTTTTTAGCCTTAAAAAAAGGGCTGAAAAACTCAGCTGATACTCGAGTATATACGGTACTCTCTCTGGCATACAGCATTACCTGCCTTACAATTTTATTGCTGTCATTTTTTGACAGGCAACTTGCTAGTGATATTATAACCTCCAGAAACAGTGTTCTATGCAGAGTGGAATCATGTATAACAAGTAGGCAATTATATTAAAGGCTTATTATCTCCCTAGTGTTAAGGAGGTTATGACTTGAAGATAACTGCCTTATTTATATCCTATACGAGAGATTAAGAAGTATTTGGTGTAGTACTATTCCACCCTCTCCTGATCTATCCGCAAAGGAAAGAAAAGAAAAAAGAAAGGAAACGAGATAGGGAAAAGAGAAAGAAACTTTCCTAAAGAAAAGCAGAGTAATAAATTAAGACCACTAAACTAAGAAGAAAGTAAAGCCTGGATTCAAGCCGGCCTTGACACTTTACCAAATACATAATACAGTCCTTAAACTTTTGGCATATTTCAAGAAATAAAGAAAACATGCCAGGGAAAATAAAAGTGAAAGATAGGAAGGGTATACCCCAGACACATCAAGTACTGAGCAAATGCCTAATCAAAGCATGGCAATGTAATTCACTGAACAGGATCTGCTACTACTAATTTATACTGTTTTAAATTGTAATAACAATCACTCATCTCATTTAATTAAATGTTTAAATATATATATACCGGTAAGTATGCATTTAATCAAAATATAACTGCTAGCCTATTAGTCAGCCTGTTCCCATACATTACTACATACAATATATTTATGTCATTATTACATCACAGTAGAGGCTGACCTGCAGCCCGTGAAGTGTGGATCTCCATTGCGGTAGAAGAAAACAATGGTGGGCGGTGATACTTTGTGTCCCTGCCTCTGAGTGAGTCTGGGAGATGCTATAGGGGGCAGGCGTGTGGAGCCCTGTGGGGGCTGACGGGGGATTTGGGACAGAGAGGGGCTCATCAGGGGTCCGGGACACTCAGCGCATTGAGGAGCAGGATTGTATTGAAGCTACTGCGTGACGTCATGGCCAGGAGAAACCTATTATGAGGTCAGCGCATGACACTACACAGTGGATAAATAGACACCGCTCTAGTGTTTTTTTGTAAAGTGGAACTTCTATATTCATCATCCCCTATATTCGTCAAATTCTATATTCATCTCTTTTTTTCTACAAACAAATGCTCCAATATAGTTACATAGTAATTGATGTTGAAAAAAAACGTTTACTCCATCAAGTTCAACCTTTTAAGATCTCCTCTGATCTGCAATATTCGGATTAGTTATTAATTGATCCAGAGGAAGAAAAACAGAAAAAACCCAAGTGAATCATAGCCAATTATCTCAAAAGGGAAAAAAATTTCCTTCCTGGCCAGATACTGGCGATCAGATTCCACTCCGGATCAATACTCTCTCTCTAATTAACCAGGATAACCCTGAATGCCCTTTTTAATTAAAAATATATCCATTCCCTTTTTAAAGTTATCTATCGAATCCGCTGTCACCACCTCCTCTGGTAGAGAATTCCACAGTTTAACCACCCTTACTGTGAAGAACCCTTTTCTTTCTTTAAGGTGGAATCTTTGTAGTTCTAACCTCAAGGGATGTCCTCTTGTCAGTTGAAAACCTCTTAGCACAAAAAGCTCACTTGACAAATCTTTATACTGACCCTGGATGTATTTATATAATGTAATCATATCTCGTCTTGGACGCCTTTTTTCTAGAGAAAATTAGTTTCATTTACTTTCTTCATAACTTAGCCCCTCCATTCCCCTTATTAGTTTTGTTGCCCTCCTCTGTACCATTTCCAGTTCTAAAACGTCATTTTTATGAAGTGGTGCCCAAAATTGTACTCCATATTTCAAATGAGGGCGTACTAGAGATTTGTATAGTGGCAGAATTATATTTTCTTCCCTTGCTTCTATACCATTGTTAATACATGCCAATATTTTATTTCCCTTTGCAGCTGTTACCTAGCTTGTTGTCCACAAGTACTCCCAAATCCCCAGATTTGCTCCATTAATATCCATCCAAGAATCTGATATTTTTCCTTAAAAATTCAATATTTGTCATCAAAATTCTATATTTGTCCAATTCAGTATTCATCTGTCTTTCAGCAATGGATTAATGACTAATATGGAAGTTCTGCTGTATAAGGCAAGGTAAGTGGGACACCTGTATCTGGCTGTAATTATGATCTTCTGCCAGTCATTGACTTCAAATGGGTTAAAAGTTTTTTTTTGATTTACAAAAATATAGTCTTCTGCCCCCTGAGTTAATTTCAACCAAAGTTTTGAAAAAATGCAATCAATAAATATGACAAATGTTTTGACAAAAAACTGCATAAAGTATACTTTTTATTTTTTTTAAAAATCAATGTATGTGAGGGGTCCAATAAAAGCCATTGTAGGGCAGTGGTGTCAATTTGGATCTACTGTGGTATATTAATAAATGTGTTTTCTTCTCTTGATTTAGGACTAGAACCCAAAACTCATAATGTGCCCATCGATATAGGTCATTCTACTCCCAACTCTTTTTTATGGGTATGTTTCATCAGAAAGTTA
The DNA here is from genome assembly GCA_027410445.1 of Discoglossus pictus. Classification (NCBI taxonomy): domain Eukaryota; kingdom Metazoa; phylum Chordata; class Amphibia; order Anura; family Alytidae; genus Discoglossus; species Discoglossus pictus. Next base: position 392,862,607 of record CM050165.1, on the reverse strand, counting down.
AAGTAACTGATTGTCTTGTTTTGCTATGTCCTTTGAATATGTCTATATGCTCTTCATAGCTGGTATGTGATTTTCTTTAGTATGTTGTGGGTTGTCTGAGCTACTAGGTAAATTACATTATTGGGGTGTGATACTGCTACTGCTCTGTATTTTTCCTATTAGTCAACAATAGTGTTGAATTATACTTATATTTTATCACTTAAAACTAATGACAATAAAAAAAAATAGTAATTGAACGTTATTTGTTTAACAAATGTACTGTTTACATTAAATATGCATTGGAGTTTTTAATGAACGTTTCTGAACCACCTACCAAGTTTTGGTTTTATCCCAGAAAGTATTGATGCTAAATTAGGAGTTTTCTTTAGGCTAAATACTACATTGGCTCTGTACATGCCTGTGTGCAATTGTTCTTAGTTCTAAAACAATTCATGCAGACCCACAGGGAGTAATTGGCCGTTATTGGCCATAATGACATTCTAGCACAAGTAGGTCATCCCACCTATAGAATTTAGAGATGGTTTGTTTATTCTCAGACTGATCACCTCTGACTTTATATGTGACTTTGTATGTGTTTAATTATCTGTACTGCTTAGAATGCCTTAGACTGCAAGAAGATCCAATCAATTAATACAACAGGAAATCCAGCCAACTTGTTTATTGGTAGGTGTGATTATGAGGCTAAAGCTCAGATATTTTAGCCATATCTTGAGAATACAGGATTCCCTAGAAAAGATTCTGATGCTTGGAAAGATTGGAGGCATGCAAAGAAGGGGACAGCAGAGACAGAGATTAATAGATGAGGCCATTGAAGCAGTGAGCATGAGCTTGATAGAGCTCAGAGGGACAGTGACTGACAGATGTGCCTGTCATGCTGTTGTTTATAGGGTCACGGAGAGTCGGACCCCACTTAATCACAACAAAAGTTTAATGTATACCATATTTTGAAACAATGTCTAACAATATTCATCAGGTATATTCACTAAGCATCAAATTGGCCGCTATGCTGCATATTTTTGCTGCATCAAGGCCTTCTCAGTATTTACTTTGCTTTATTCTAGATTACATGGATTTTCCCATGATCATTCAAGTCGTATTTCTTTGATATATATTTGGTAATACATAGTTCTTATAATGAAGCTGGTATCTTGCTTTTAATACATTGGTTGATATCCTACGTTGAAATTATACTAGATAGCTGGGGCAGATCTTAGAAGGCATCTAGCTAAGAGAGACACGAACCAATAGGGAGAGAGACTTCTAAAGACTCCAGAGGGAAGAATCATCCTGCAGAGTATTTAAAGCTGGGGCAAAAGTACTTGGATTTTGAACATGTGGATACTGCATTGCACCTTCATATAGGTAAAAACAAGTAGAATAAGAATAAAAACCTTTACATTTGAAACTTTTTTCAGAGACTCATATTTGTTTTAAATGCTGCAGTGTTTGCTTTCACAGCACTAACCACTGTTTATTTATTTTTTGTAAGTCTCAAAGGTCCTGCATTAAAAATAAATTGTAAGCTTCATCTAAATGCTTATACCAGAGGCCGGAGCTACCAACAAGCAACCGGTACAGTGCACCAGGGCGCTCCTCTGGGGGGCCCCAGTACTGTCAAACTTTTTTTTTATTTAATTTTTTTACATTTGCTCCTGGTTGGCCCTCCCTGCCCCTCTTGGCCCCCTCGCTCACCTTCTCCCACACTGCTATGCCTCCCCTGCTGGCGCATCTTGTGGCCGGGGCAGGGAACCCTGAATGACATCACACACGTGATGTAGGGGCCCTTTACCATACAAAGTGTAGTTAATAGTACATTTGTGTTTACATTCAAACATCTAAAATAAGTTAAAAAACGTATTTCCTGTTTTATTCAACAATTCACCATTGAATGCATATTACCTAATTATATTTGCCATTGGCCCTGTGATTTAATTATATTTACATTATTATATTAACATTTTAAATAATTGGTTAATATGCTAATTATTTTGCTTATAATACATTGAGAAAATATTGATGCACTGTAATTAATAAAGCATTCAGATGAATACTTATTTGCAATCAGCATGTGTCATTTGCAGAGGAGAACTAAGAATAAATGCGTGGAGAGTAGCTCTTCTTTTTTTTTAAACATTCTCAATGAACACTGTGAATGACTCTGCTATGAATGGTCACAAACTTACCTTAGTGCATCCGGCACACAATAATGATGCAATGTAGTTTATAAGAGTTATATTGAGAGTTTTCAGGAAAACTCAGTCCGAAACTCACAGGACTAGCTGGGGGAGACCACAGGGACTGAGCAGTGCTTTTCCTTTTTATATGTTTTTTTATTTTTATATTTGAATATATTCCATGCTACATATATACTAGATTTGTGCCATGGGCAGATAAGGTGCTTTGGATGTCCATTGAAGAACATTGTGTACTGACGACCTTCTGACATTTGGATATCCCAGCATTTGTGCCTACATATTGCCATTCATTTAATTTTATTCTTGTTAGTGTAATGCATATATTCCATATAACCTTTGTCTGTTTTACATATAACAAATAACAATACATAGTATACATTCTTCACTATGCTTCACATTATATTACTGATTTACATGTGGCTCTAGAGCCGTATGTTTCAGCCCCTGACACAAAACATACAAGAAAGTACAAGGGGTTCAAAATGCATTAGAAATATTATGGAATGGGGGGCGGAGCTAGCGTCTGGTGCAGGAAGACGCAGGGGGACAGAGCTCCTGCCTGGGAACCGACATTAGAGGCCCAAAAAGGGCCAAAAAGGGCCAAAAGTCCGGCCAAAGCAGGCCACATCTCCCCATAAGACAGGGGGAAGCAAAGGGGACACCCCAAAACCCCCCGAGGCGCATCTGGAAGGCCCGCCGGCATAGTCAGCGCGGCCGCGCTCCGGCAGGGCACAGCAGGGCTGCAGCCCAACCAGTGCTACCTAACAGGAGGCCCCCAAGACCCGTGGATCGGGGGTACAGTCCGGGTCCCGCTGGATCCGACACCAGGAGTGGTGCAGTCGTGCCAGGAGGGATCCCAGAGCTGGGAGGCGGCCATCTTGCCTTAGCACGAGGCGTCAACGGTGCAGGAGGCCCAGACAGGGCTGGTAAAGAAACGGATGCATTGGCAACTCGCCGGCTCTCACGGACCTCTCCCGCGGAATCCAATTCCTCTGTCTACACAAATGGTGAGTCACCATTGACAATAGTAACACATGACTATAATACCTATGGCTGAGTCAGAATACGTCTGCATCACACATAACGTTAGAGGCTTTAACACCCCCTCCAAAAGAAGCAAAGCGTTCCAATCTTACAAAGCCCATAACCCGGCGGTTATATTTATCCAAGAAACACACTTTAAGCGCCGCCAGGTCCCGTCCTTTATGGACAAAAACTTCCCCACATTTCACACTACATGTAGTAACTCTAAGAAGGAAGGGACAGCGATTCTGTTACACAAAAATTTCCCGTTCATACTAGACAAAAAAATAGTAGATAAGCAGGGATATTACCTGTTTCTGACAGGGACCGTCCTAGACCTTCCGGTTACCTTAGCCACCATGTATGCCCCTACTAACTCTCCACACAATCATTTAATCAGAGCGCTGAGACACCTAGCGAAAGTGAGGGAGGGTAAGATCATCCTGGGGGGAGACTTCAATCTGACGTTGGACGTGAAAAATGATAGAACGGGGAAAAATTTAGGAGGCAAATTCTCTAAAAAATTGAAAATAATTCAACTACTGCTAGGGGAACTGGGAATAGTGGATCTATGGAGGGAATGTCACCTAGGGGCTAGAGAGTTCACCTTCTACTCATACCCCCACAAAGTATACTCCAGAATAGATTACATACTAACGGACTCAATACTGTTGAAGGAGGCTAGGGGGGTGGAAATAGTACCCTGTGCTTGGTCAGACCACAGCCTGGTTAAGGCGACCATAAATCTAGGCCCCACAACTAAACCCCCATACAAGTGGAGACTGAACGAAAGAGTATTAATGATTCCGTCAGTTAAAGACAGAATAACCCAAGAATTAGAATTTTTCTTTGAGTCTAATGAGACACCGGGGATGGGGATTGGCTGGGTTTGGGTGGCGCATAAGGCCTACATCAGGGGCATGTGTATGAAGGAAGTGGCCAAGTTTAGGAAGGATCAGAAAGCTCGAGAACGGAAACTTACGGAAGAGCTAGGCGTCCTAGAAAAGGGTAACCAACAAAAACCTAACAAGCAGACTAGGCGGGAAATTGAAAGAGTGAGAGTAGATTTAGATAAGATTTACTCAGAAAGTGCAGAAAAATTGCTTAGGAGAACTCATCATAAATTCTTCCTCCAAGCAAATAAACCTGATAGGATGCTGGCGAGAAAGTTAAGATCAAAACATATGCAATCACGAATTCATTATATAAAAGTAGGGGGCGGTGTGAGAACGGCTAATCCCACTAAGATACAGGAAATGTTTTTCCACTTTTATCAGAACCTCTACTCGGCGGCCGGTAAGGAAACGGAAGGTAGCATAAGATCATGGCTAGACAGGTACGATTTACCAAGATTGGAGGAAACTGAGGTAGAAGCGCTAAACACTAAAATTTCACTTGAAGAAGTTAGGAAAGGAATACAAGCTTTGAAGAATGGTAAAGCCCCGGGTCCAGATGGGTTCTCCAACATGTATTATAAGACCTTCAAGGATCAGTTGGCACCCAGATTAGCCAAATTGTACAACCATATCTTAGAGGGGCAGTCAATTCCCCCTGAAATGAATCTGGCCGAAATAACTCTTTTTCCTAAGGAAGGGAAGGACGACACAGAGGTTAAGAACTACAGGCCCATCTCTTTGTTGAACGGGGATATTAAACTCTTGGCTAAGATTATGGCGGACAGGGTCTCAAAATTTCTTCCACGTATTATACACAAGGACCAGGTAGGGTTTGTCCCCCATAGACAGGCTCGAGATAACATTAGAAAAGTAATCAATTTAATCCATCATGCCAATAATAACAATATCCCGGCATGCCTTTTGGCGTTAGACATTGAGAAGGCCTTTGATTCTTTGGAGTGGCCATACCTTGGGGAGGTCTTAAAGAAATTTGGTTTTACAGGAGGATTCCTAAACTTAATTAATACATATTATAGAAACCCAGAAGCGCATCTGAAGCTCCCGGGCACACTGAATCAGGCCATCAAAATTGGAAGGGGTACGAGACAGGGGTGTCCCCTGTCCCCCTTACTCTTTGCTATCGCAATTGAACCATTAGCACAGGCAATTAGGATGAACTCAGGGATCAAGGGTCTGGTAATAGGGCAACACCACCATAAACTTAACCTGTTTGCAGACGATATGTTGTGCACAATAACAGAACCGGAACAGTCCATCACTACCTTGATGGACACCCTCTCAGAGTTTGGTCGCAAATCAGGGCTCCTCATTAACGTCGGGAAAACTGAAGCATTGGCTATAAATCTAGATTCTCACACTAAAGAATTAATATCAGACAAGTTCAAATTCCAATGGGCCAAGAACTACATTCAGTATCTAGGGATAAAAATCACGCCGCATACAAATTCCTTATATAGGTCTAACTATCCACCGCTTTATAGAAGACTTAGTGAAGATATGCATAAATGGTCTAGCTATCCTATTTCATGGCTGGGAAGGATTAACTCCTTTAAGATGACAATTCTACCGAAGCTGTTGTATCTGTTTAGGACCCTGCCAATCCCCGTCAATCAGGTAGACCTGAAAGGGTTTCAAAGGAAAGTATCCCAATTTACATGGAAGGGCAAACCCCCCAGAATTAATAAGGAGATAATGTATAGGCACAAAGATAGGGGTGGTCTATCATTCCCAGACCTGAAGAAATACTATAGAGCGGCGCAACTATCGTTTATTCCCTTAATTCATTCAGGGGTTCACCAACCGCTATGGAAAACACTAGAAGACCAGTGGCTAAACCCATACTCCTGGGACACCCTGGTCTGGTTGGATGGGGTGCCGGAGGGTGTGGGAAAGATTAAGCACCCGGTTATAGCCAATACGTTACAAGGATGGAAATGGGCCCTGAAACACACAAACCTTTTTAGACACCCATCCCCGATGCTCTCGGTATTTGGGCATCCACAGTCTCCAACAGGGATCAGCTCAGAGGCAAAATGGTGGTGGAAATCTAGGGGGCTGGATAGGCTAGGAGCTTGGCTAGGAACGGACATTCCAATAACATATGAATACTTGAGAGATCATCATGATATCCCTATTGACCAACATTTTAATTTCTGCAAAATCAGACATTTGGTCAATACTATAGGTAGAATGCAAGGCTCCCCGAAAAAAACATGGCTTTCGGGAATATGTCAAAAAGCTCCTCTGACTAAAGGAATTATAGGGGGTATATACGAAACCTATAATACACCTCCAGAACGGGTAAGGGATAAATACATAGAGGAATGGGAGAGGGACATAGGAGAACACTGGGAAACGGAGAAATGGGAGAAAGTTTGGAAAAATATTTATAAAGGTTCACTAAACCACACACTTCTAGAAACTGCCATTAAGGTCCTCCACAGAACTTACCTAACACCTGTAAGAATGGCGAAGTGGAACAAATCAGGGGGGATATATTGTACAAGGGGTTGTCAGACCCCTGGCTCATTCATACACATGTGGTGGGAATGCCCTAAAGTTGCTCAGGTATGGACAGCTGTGACAGATCTTGCAGTTGACATTTTCAAAACCCCAGGAGGGGGCTCATTAGATTCATGTTTATTGGGAATCCCAGACCCACGGCTATCCCCAACACAAAATAGGCTACTACAGTTTATGTACATGGCTACCAAGTCACATATCGCTAAACATTGGAAAACGGATACACTTGAGCTTCAGGCTATAAAAAACAAAATAAACTATCTAGCAGTAAACGAGCACATGACACATATTTTGGCAGATTCGGTCCAGAAATACAGAGACATATGGGACCCATGGTTAGCACATGCGGGCTAGCAAGGTGGGAACACAAGTGGGTAAGGCAACAGAGAGAGGGTAAACAAAAGGGAAAAAAAAGAAGGGGAAAAACTAGGAGGAGGAGGAAACGTGAGAGGCGCTGGAGAGTCCGGCGAGGAGCTATGAAGTCCAGCAAGGTAAAATGAATAGAAATTATAATTATTGTTTTCTTATATATTATATGTGAAAATACAGATGACACTACAGTTTTGAATTTTGTTCAAGTTTAGGTGTGTAAGAATGAATAAAGGATATGGGGGATTGATATGTTGAATTAGGTTTCTGGGATCAAGAATAGATAACTTGTACATAGGAAGGTTATTTTTTTAAGGGTAGTAAGGAGGGAAGGGCTATAGGCTTAAATGACCAGGCTTAAACCCGAGTATGTATAAATAAGGACAAAAAAAACCCTATTGGAGATTGTTTTTCGTGTTTTTTTGTTTTATTTTAGAATTTCACATTTGGTTAGTTTAGTTGGCGTGGGTAGGATTTATTTAAGTTAAATGCTATATGGAATGTTGCAGGTAGGGCAAATACAGGGAACACTAGAAGGGGCATTTGGGGATTAAGGTTATTATTGCCAATTGTAATAGGCCCCATTAAGCCTAGCCTGCGAGCTATGGATTACTGAGTTGATAAATGAAAAGTTACAGAGGAAAAAAAAAACAAGTTATACCCATTTATGGTTAGTGTTGTATTTCTAGAAAACGGAAAAGGAAGGGAGAGAGGTCACGTTGATTGCAGAGTCAGGCTACATATGTTTATAAAAATGGTTGTAGAAGGTTAATTCCTGACCTGTGAGTCATGGCTTACTGATATATTGTTTGTTTAATGTTGGAAGTGACCAATAAAAACTATTGATGAAAAAAAAGAAATATTATGGAATAATCTTTGTAAAATGGTCTTCAGGTCCCCAGTGGAATAATATAGGGGCCTGTTTTATTATTTTTTATTACTAAAAGACTTATGGTATTTTGTATCATGCATTTTTCATTAATAATCTGTACATCTACCATCCAGATGTTACCTAAAAATATATATCATTCGTTTTACAATTTACTTATACAAAAAAGGAAACAATTTTCTCTATTTTAAGATTAGAAGTCCAATTCAATAATTTTATGAACAAACAAAATAGTTTCAGTTAGGAAGTCGTGGAAATCCCCAAAGCCGAATTCTGCTGACTCCACCATCTGGAGCTATGGTGATCCTCACATGGGTTATGATCTCCTTTAGTTTTAAGGAAGTGCCTTCAATGAAATGTCTTTTGTGAGGATGGATCTAAAATGAAAACACATGTTTTTCTCAACTTCTTTTATTTCACGTAATATAAAAAGGAAGAGTAACTTTTTAACAAAAAAATTACAATCATAACAAACCTTTATTAGCTAATATTGTTCAATATTACAAACTTTCAACACTACTTTCTCTAGACACAAAATTCTTAAGTTTAACTTATTTTTCCCACTTATTCAGTATAGGTAATTAGCCTTTATTAGTTTGCCAATTTCAGTATAATTTACTGATAGGAACATTACTTTTTTTTAAACTTTTTTAGTATTATATTATTTAATTATTCCCACATTTTTGCAGATTTTTTACTTTTTTGATTTATGACTTTTTTAAGTTGAAAATAAATGCATAAACGTGCTAATTAGCAGTCATATAAATGTAATTCCGGTAACTATATTTTTGTGTAGTTGATAGAAATGGATGGGATGGTTGAAGAAGATAGTATGTAGTCAAATATAATCCCTGGGCAACATGACACCGGCTAGGGAACATTCATTAATTTTCTATTACTGGATTACAGTATAATGCACACTTACTATTTCTATATTTTCCTGTTTTATTTTTATGTACCTCTGGGAATCTAGATATTCATATATGAATGCAGCAGGCTAGATGAAATCTACTTCTGGTCTCCAAACTTGGATTAATATTGTATTTGTTTCACATTCATATAGAACTTTATCCAAAGAGTTTATGACAATATAGGTTTATGATGGCATTGGATGAAGAGTAAATTAACTTACATATTTAAACATACAGATACAAGAGGAGTAGAGGGCCCTGTTTGAACAACAATCTAGGGTTTGCGGTACTGTACTTTTATCCAAAGCATTATTTACTGCTGTAACTCGTTCTTGCCCTCTGTCTGTTCAAGATTCAGTCCTGGGCTCCTGACCCTTCTCATCTATACATCCTAATAAAATCTTCTGGATTTCAGTATCATCTCTATGCAGATGACACTAAAATCTACCTCTCAGTACAAGATCCCCCCCCCCCCCCCCCCCCCCTCTTCTAGCATGTGTTTCCAACTGACTCTCATGCATATCCTCCTGGATGTCGGCTCACCACGTGAAACTCAACAGGCGCTCTCAATCTTTCCACCCTCTACTACAGCTTCCACTCCACAAATAGCTATCACTGTTGACAATGCCATCATTACTCCCACCTCTCCGGACAGTTATCTCGGGATATGGACCATGACCTCTCGTTGATTCCATATATAAAATCACTAACAACATTTTGTCTTTTTCATCTAAAAAATATCTTCCAAAATATTTCACTATCTTACACTAGAAACAATTTGAATACATTCTCTTATCATATCTCTCCTTGACTGAAACTCGCTCCTTGCTAGCCTTCCTATCACCCATTTGTCCTCACTCCAATCCATAATGAATGCATCCGCTAGACTCATCCAGCACACTCAGCACCTCTCTGTCAGTCACTCCATTGGCTTGCTGTAGCCTCCAGAATAAAATAAAAAATAATGAATCTAATTTACAAAGGTCTTAATAACAGTGCACCCCTTTATATCTCTGCTCTTGTCTCCAAATACTCCCCCACTGGCTCTCTTCATTCCGCAACCTTTTTCTTTCCCCCTCTCACTCTCACCTTCAGGATGTTTCTTGTGCTGCCCATATTATTTGGGACTTCTTAAATACCTTTAAAACTTCACTAAAAATGCATGAGAGAAGAGCTGAGATAATGGCGAGAATTTACTAAGCATCTAAAGTACATCTCCTGATTTACAATGTTTGTTTTCCTATGGGGGTGAAAGCCTTTCCTGCCTTATATCAGCTGTTCTCACCTCATCTCTTTTCCTTCTTACATTCCCCAATGTGAGAAGGGTTGTTTTTCTCCATAAGAAATAGTTCATAGTAAATCTGGAGATAATGTGAGATGCACTTGAGATTCTTCATAAATCCCACCATATTCCTTAAACCTATTATAGCACTGTCACTTCAGTTTATAGATACACTCAAATATTGACCTATTTCCTGTGACATGTTCAAGCAATGTACCCAGAAGGCTTGATAACTCACTTTTCAGTTGATCTTCTTTCTGTTGTCAGCAATGTTGATAGACTAATTAAGACACTCTACATTTGTCACTGTCTGAATATTGTTTATGGAGATTATAATGGTGTTACCTGTGTAACAGGTAGAAGTGGTTTCCATTTTGGATCTTGATTAATATCCCACTTTGCTTTGATTCTCTCTTCTTCCTCTTTTGGCATCAGAACACAAGCATCAATTTTACAAGAATTTGGAGCATTGCCTGTTTGCATAAAGAAATTACTTTGCATGCTGTTATAGACAGGTCACATTCTAAGTATATATACAAATGATACAGTGGGAGGGGGAAAGTATTTGATCCCCTGCTGATTTTGAACGTTTTTCCACTGACAAATAAATGATCAGTCTATAATTTTAATGGTAGGTGTATTTTACCAGTGAGAGACCAGCAAATCAAACTTTTTTCAACATGCGTTATTCTTGTTTTTTATCTTGTTATTCTGTCTCTCACTTTTAAAATACACCTACCATTAAAATTATAGACTGATCATTTATTTGTCAGTGGACAAACGTTCAAAATCAGCAGGGGATCAAATACTTTTTTCCCCCACTGTATATTAAACTAAAGCAAGCTTATAGTATATGTCTGTCTATCTAGATTTGTATATCTATATATATATTGAAAGAGAGAGAGATACACAGAAAGATTGATAGATAGATAGATAGATAGATAGATAGATAGATAGATAGATAGATAGATAGATAGACAAACTAATTTTGTTATACCTTTAAAATGATTAGTGTCTATTTCTATATGTGTTATTAACCCTGCATGGCCAAGTCTAAATATTGTCCATTCGCTTCCAGGTACTAGAAGAATTCCTTTACTGTCAGCCTGAAAATAAAAAAAGTATATTTTAGTTGCAGAATGTTGCAGGGATTTCTTTCTTATAATTGAAAGGACATTTAAAAGACAGGAAAAAACTGGGAGTATTGAGAGGTTGTAAAGCCATCCTAAATCATCTCCAAATGAATGTCAAATCAAAAGGTCACTCTCTCTGTGTATAATTTACATTGAGAATCCAATTCAGTCACTGGTCATATCCCTGGATGCTTAGATTTACCTTTCAGATGAGTTTACTATATATTTTGCTTAGTAAGCTTGTTCCTGTACTTTTTCTAGATATATTTGCTGAATCGATGATGGAAAATGATAGAGTCTGTTTTAATACATTTTCATACTAGTTTATGATGTAACAATATTTTATTGTTTTATTTATACCAGACAGTTTAATGTGTTTAATGTAAAGTAATATGTTTCTAGACAATTGTTTGTAAAATGTAATATTTTTCTTAGATAGGTGGCTCTTATGTGTATTAAATAAGTACGTTGATCATGGGTGTAGGAACCTGGGGGGGACAAATCCCCCCAGATTTTTCTGCGTATGTGTGTGTATATAAGGTATTTTATGGCTTGTGTATACAATGAGCTGTATAATTATTCTGGCTCCTACACCCCTGACACTGAGCTAAGCGTCTAGAGAACAGACAGGGAGAATTCAGTAGGTGATAAACAGGAAGTATAATCCCAAAAATATGTCTCTGACAACAGCGCTACATGGAGGAAATAAAAGATCATTTTAAGAACACTTACATCTCTCACACAGGCCAAAAAAGACCTGTTTTGTGCCACAGAACATCTCACTATTACACTATAGCTAAGGATTCTGGTTAGTGGCATGTAAATGAGGCTCAAAATGTACCAGCTTCTTGGCTCAGAGCTTTTCCATCACCCTTCTACCCACCACAAAATATTTTGTGTCTGATCAGAGTCTCTCTCCAGCCTCAATTCACAGTTGCCAGAAACAACCTCACACTGATTAACTCCATATAAGAGCAAAACTGCAGTCTATGAGTGGATTTCTGGCACTGTACCATAATCCATGGTTATTTTTGGTAGCCTGAGAGCAGGGACTATAGTACTAAATGGATATGTATGTCTGAAACAAAAATCTAGTACGTCTGGAGCCTTAGTGGCATGTCACTACCCCGAATCATTAGCGACAGTGGAAATAATGATTACTGAGAAGTTCTGTTGGAAAACCGGGTCACTTGATCCTTGTGAGACATGCAAGTGTACTCAGAATGATCTTTTCTAGATCTATGGGGGAGGGATTTTCAATCACCTTTCTACCTACCATAACATATTTACAGCCTTATTAAATAGCGATTCAGCCAATTGAATAGGGCTCTATAAAAGCACATAGCATATTTTTTTTACAGAAGTTTTTAGTTAGTGAAGACCTTGCTTTCGGATAGAAGTTCACTAACTAAAAACTTCTGTTAAATAAATATGCTTTGTGCTTATATAGAGCCCTATTCAATTGGCCGAATCGCAATTTAATAAGGCTGTTAGTGTCTGGTAAGAGAAATACATCTATACGTTTTTCAATTTAAGACTGTGTTTGTTTTCTTTTGTTTCAAAAACAGTTTACTCAAAGTCTGGTACTTCAAAAATGCATATTGTAAATGTGGAACCACATTGACCCTTTAAATGACAAATCAGCCTTATTAAATTGCGATTCGGCCAATTGAAAAGTGCTCTATATTAGCACATAGCATATTTTTTTACAGAAGCTTTTAGTTAGTGAACTTCTATTCAAAAGCAAGATCTTCACTAAAAAATTTCTGTAAAAAATATGCTACGTGCTTAAATAGAGCCCTATTCAATTGTCCGAATCGCAATTTAATAAGGCTGTATGTGTCTCATTTTATGCTGCCATTTAAAAATTCTCCCTATATAGGACATATCAGAAAAATGTAAAAGTAAGATAGACAGATACTAAAAACCTTTAAGATTGGTGGTCGGTCCAGCCTTCTTGCTGTCTCCCATCCATCCCCCATGTCATCTGCTCTTCCTAAACCTACAAAGACAATGAACAATGAGTTGGTTTAAAAATGAAACTATACAAATATTTTAAAGAATATATTGCAATCCCAAAATAAATATTTAATATTGCTGATTTGTGAGCTTGAGAATGTTGTGCTATTCATTTTAATACCTAACATCACTTTCCCTTTAATTCAAAATAAAGTATTGTGTTTATATTTGCATTTACAGTGCTACTGATAGGACTTTAAACTCCTTGCGGGTCCTCTCTAGTACCCGTAGGCTTTTTGGCTCCATTTGCCGTCTACGGGTTTGAACGCCAGTTCGTCCTTGTGGATTTGTAGCAATTTAAGAGCGATTTGCAAACTTAACATTTCCAGGCCTGACAGATCAAAGGCTTAGCTGCAACGGAGTTCCGATTTCAACAGCCCGTAGAGTTTTCCGCCTGTAACCTGCAGATTGTTTGCAGGTAGCCTATTTAATAGCCGTAAGTCTAGTGGGCTCCTTTACGGGCTACGAGTTTTAACATTGGGGGATTTAATAGGGCCGAAAGATTTTGATTTTTACAGTGTGCGTTTAGTACAGGTGTGAAGATCTGTTTTCCCTAACCAAGAGACTTTCAGATTCTGAAGAACCATTCAGTTTCACATCATGTAGCAAATTCACTGCTGAACTAGGAACAGTTCCATTTGTTATTCTGCAGTGACATCTTGTGGTTGTTTAAGTGTATTATTTTTCTTTTGTTTGCATGTTCCCGCCAAAATGTCCTGGATGTTGCTTCCCATTGATCCGCTCCCAAGGTGGGCAAGCCAAGCCCTCAGTTTTCCGTGCCTTCTGATTGGCTCTTTTATGGACCAAGCAGCTGCATACCCCAGAGGCACATATGTTATTTGGTAATCCTAATATGCAACATTTTTCTTTTGTTTGCATGTTCCCACCAAAATGTCCTGGATGTTGCTTCCCATTGATCCACTGCCAAGGTGGGCAAGCCAAGCCCTGCATACCCCCGAGGCACATATGTTATTTGGTAATCCTAATCTTGGGACAGAGTTTGCATAGGTTCAGACCACTTACATGTAAATCCTTTGTTCTATAACTGCATAAATACTGTGCCTGTACAAAATATAATCAGTGCTCTTCTTGGTACACATAGACAATCATGTGTTTCATTTAGAGGTTAAACTACTGAGCTAAAATCACTTTGCTGCCCTGGTTCTCTACTTCTCTCTTGGGAAAAGGGATTGAATACCGGTTTGAATTCTGCTGGGTAGGATTGGTCTCTTTGACCTTTTCAAGCTCACTGAAGAAACAGATGATACCGGTAAGCTGATCCAGTGACCCTGGGCTCCTGAGCTGATGCTGATGATCTGACTGCCGGGCTAGGCCCATTTCCTACTAAGAAGATAAGCTGGGAGGGGGATTTCTGTAGCTGAATAGCGCCCCCTCCTGGAATCACAACTGGCTTCAAACTAAATCTAGATCCCCTAACCTCCCCCATGAGGAACTAGAGTGAGGCTGTGCAAATTAAAGGTAATAACAAGCACTTTAGCAACTGCTTTTTTTAACTTATTTTACTGAAGTTTGTAATTTCTATCTACCAGTCTTCATTTATGATCCACCAGGTTAATTACTGCTATCACATTTCTAATCATTCCCTAGAGTCTACCTGCATTGTTTTCAGTCTCAAGCCATCTGTTACTGAAAACAATGAGAATCTGATCCACCCAGCAAGCATGAGCAGTTGTCAGTGGCTAATTACTCATCAGAACCTGCACAATCTCAGAATTTTCAATATAAGATTGTATTTTTTCCCTGAAATCAATGGACACAGACCCTCGGGACTAATTTGCAGTAATTAGTAAATACACCAATGACGGCCCATGCTGATAACTTTGATCTGTTAACATACTTTTTATTGCCTATAGTTTTTAATTCTACCTTATTTGTAATCTTTAAACTCAAGCATATGATATAATCTTGCTTATTCGTTATTTTAATGTTATAATTTATTTTATGTTATTTTATGTTATTACCTCACAGCTAAACAGGACTTAACGAAGTGAAGTGAAGACTGCAAACATTTGATTAATTCTGAATTGTGTATTTGCTGTGAATCACACTCTTTGCTGGGTACTACCTACACAAAGCACAGTGCAATAGGAACAACTGATGACATTGTGCAGGCATTCAAATGACTAATATTATTATTTCCAACCATTTGGACATCAATACGTGCTGAATAAAAAAAATATAACTCGTTGTGTTTTTCCATGCCATACCTATGAGATTTCTGGGGTGTCCATAATGGGCATCACTAAAACCAAGGCAAACCCCTCCATTCACCATTGATAGTAGGTCTTCTAAATCATTTGTTTCACATGTTGACCAATCTCTTTGTCCAATACCGTAGACTTTAAAGCGTGCTATTCCACCATCTGTAACGGAATAAATATAATAATGGTCATCCTATTTTATATATAATGTTGTCTAGATTCTGAGTCTTTTAAGAACATCTCCAGCTCCCATGCTATAGTTTCAGGCACATTTACTAAATCCGTTTCAGGGAAAATATTAATTCTTAGCAGTTTTTGCTTTTTATACTTCTACTACTCTTTAGCACATGCTTCCCCTGCTCTGTAGCTATCCCTCATACACTTAACGTGATAAAGATAAAAAGCATATCAGCCCCTAGATATTAGCAGAGTGTACTAAAAAGCAAAGCTCACTCTCCATAAATACCATAGATACACAGACAGAGTGGGCCTCATGCAAGAAGTGAAGTGTTAGAAACGTTTAGAGGTAAACAAACAGAAAAACCCACACCAGAGACCGGACAGCTGGTAAGTAGCCTGCCCAGTGGGATTGGGGATTGGGCACACTGAGGGTGCAGTCTTTCTAGCTTTATCTTGCTGGTGCCATTACAGAGTAGAAATGTCCTGTGCCATACCAGACTGCATCTGCCCCTTATGTGCATAGGAGACCTGTGTAGAATTTAGGGTTGGATACAGTCATATACTACATGAGATTTGTTCTTTGTAATGGCACAAGCAAGATGAAACTAGAGAGTGCCCGTAAGTGGACACCATCCCACAAGGCAGGCTATTTTAGCAGCTACCCATTGTCAGGTGTGCATCTTATCTTGTTTTTGGAGGCATCTAATCTTAGTTCATATGATCCCCCACACTTTAAACTTTAGGACATCTATCCCACTTTTTACCTGCCATAAATATTTAAAACACTTAATTAATGAGCTTAGTCTGTAATGAGATATATAATACTTGGACTTACCAGGATACATATTAAGCCGGATATGTGTCCACCTTTTTCTTGAAGTGACATGGAAGTAGCTGTGGCAGGATTCAGGGTATCCTGGCTTCAGATCAGTCATTTCAAGCAGATAATCCCACTTCTCTGACTTTAGCTAATAAAAGCAATAACATAACATTCAAATACCTTTAATATATTTAGTCTGGTGTCAAAAAGTCTAACATTTGGTTGGTCATAATTAAGATAACCTATTAATAATGACTTCAAGTTATAAACACTTCCACTGTACCCATGTAAAACATTTTGGTCTCTTTGTAGTATTACAAACTACAGTATATATTAAAACATAAAATTTCTTTATATTTTAAATAATTTCATTTAAAAGAGACAGTGCTATTTTTAATGCAAATTATAAAAAAATGTATTGATCTGCAAGTGGAAACATGTAACGTGAGAAACGACAACCTTGTCTAACTGTTGCAAGAAATATTGACATTATATATATATCTATCTATCTACATATATATATATATATATATATATATATATATATATATATATATATATATATGGGATCGTATCACAATGGAAATGGGAATGCTTTAAAAGGTGGATCCGACAGCATTAAAGCCTAGTCCTTTGAAAAAGACATAATTACGTTGAAACGCGTCAGGCTTTGATAATGCTACGTGCGTCCATGTGCTAGGAGCACGTAGGCGTCTTAGTACCGGTGTTGTGTGTGTGTGTGTGTGCATGTGTCCCATACCAGTCCTTACCCAATATTTATGCATGCTGTGATGGATGGATAACAAATCAAGGTAGCAACTTGTGATCTAGTATGGAATAGATCAAGTGTGTAACAAGATCTCCCTGCCAGTATAATACCGCAGTGAGTATGGATTGACCCTGCAATGGCATATAGAATACCCCGGAAAAGGGTTATCTATTAGAATACTGGCCAAATACATATAATATGGATTAAAAATAATTCTATATTATATAGAAAAGTGTTTCTTGGAAGGAATAAAGGAAGAGGGTGACCTAGCTTAGATAACTGTACCATTTGGGAAAATTAGTAAATATCCACACAAAAGGGTCACTATAGACTTGTGAAATAAGTCGCAACCATCACAGCTCTATATATATATGATCAAGGGCAACTATAATCGAATTTTGATTGGATGGATCATACTATAATTGATATTATGGGACTCTGAAAACACTTTAAGAACAGAGATTTTTGTTAGAAAATACACACACACAATCACATGGTAGGAATTTTTTGTTGCCCCTCCAAAGTGGGTTGCAGATATTCTTTGGTGAATATCACTGTGGCAACATAATTCCCTACAACTAGCCATTTTTAATATCTAATCCCAATCCTGGATTTTTTTAAAAGACATATTATGTTTTAATCTTTGTTGTGATCAAAATGCAATAAAAATATATATTTTTTAAAAGTTACTTTTCACATTGTTGTTCTATAAACATTATATATATATATATATATATATATATATATATATATAACTAGCAACTTGTAAAAGAATATTGGTTGGAGTATACTATAAATGCAATTATTATTACAGATTGGAAATGCAGCTAAGCATGGTCAAGTTCTAATAATGGGAGATTTTAATTACCCTGAAATAAACTGGATAAATGAGACCAGCAGTTCAGCTAAGGGGGGCAGGTTCTTGAGTACACTCAGGGATCATTATCTGGCCCAGGTTGTACAAGAGCCTACTAGAAATGAAGCTATCTTGGATTTAGTCATCACAAATAATATTGATATAGTATCAAATGTTGAAATATTGCAACCTTTGGGGAACAGTGATCACAACACGGTCTCATTTGAAACACTTCATTTTAAAAGAGCAGATGTTAACAGTCTAAGGGCAGCAATACAAAGTAAAGTCTGGGACAAAGAACTGGCAGGTAAAAACACTGACCACAAGTGGACAACGTTTAAATCCTTACTAAATATACACCATATATCACCATCGTCATTTTTTACGGCCAATTTCCTAGTAATAATAATAATATGTGCATTATTGTTTTTATATATTTTCTACTAGACAGAGAATATGGCTGTTAGTCTTTGCTGTGATGTAAATCTGGCACTTCTATGTTACAAACTGAATTGTTCATCATCTGGATATGTCTTGCAATAGTTAGACAAGGTTGTCACCTTTTTAAACTACTGTATTCAATTTTGCTTTAATGACTGCAATTTTTCATTTTGTTCCTAACAGGCTTAAAAAACTGGGAGGAATGTGAGAACCATGGAGTCAGATAACATATCTATTAAGTCCTACTGAGATATTGCTACTGTCAAATGCTACTTTACAATAGGCTGAATAGATGAGGGGCTTGTCCCAGTAGGATGATCCCCCTTAGTCTCCAGACCAGCATTTCAAGATGGAAGTGTCCAGCAGACCACAATTACAGAGGTCATTTGAAGCAGATATTCGTATCAGCTTGTTCTGTAATTGGTTCTGGTCTCAGAGACCTAATGTGCTGGTTCTCAGGAACAAAGTGGGACCTAACACTTTAAACATTCAACTAACATTAGTCATAGCTACAAATAATAGATAAAAGTATTTGCATTTAAAATATACTCTAATCAAATCTGTGCAGAACTAAATATACGTTTAGAGCTTAACATTAGTATTTTCCTGCAATGTAGCAGTTCTCTCGCAATGTTTTAGGGATGGGGGATTAACATAACTAGGTAGAATTTACTGTGCTGCTACAGCACTCGTAATTGATTTTCCAGAGATTTACATAGGGCCCTAAGTATGACATGGTGGGTAGAAAGAAGTTAGGAAAAATGTATATACAGTAAAAAAGAAGAAAAAACAATTCCTAATGCAGGTCATAAAATATAATTTCCCACATAATGATTCAGGTGTTCCCAGGATTCTGGGTATAGTGACAGGTAAATTATGTTCAAAATGCACACTTCACTTCGTCACCTACTTCAAAGAAGCCAGACACACAGCATGTCACTAACGTAAAGCTCCTCCTCTATGGGTGTATCATCAAGACATAGCAGTGACACATGGTGCTCTGCATGAGAGTGAACGGGAAGAAATACGGAGGTTCTAGAATGTGAGAATCTGTTACTCTGAAATATTCTAAGATTCTAAGAAGTGAATACATTCTGTATGACAATTACATAGATGAGTATAACATTACTTAAGACACCCAGCTAAAAGATTTATACAACTGAAAAAAGACACCTAAAAAGTCTCTTGAGGCAAAAGGGCTTTATTTATATGTCACTACCCAGAAACGTTAGCAGCAGAAGGGGCACTGTACACTGAAAAACAGGTCTTATAATCTTGAAATGTTTTTCTTTCTATGCTGTATATAAAGTGGATGTTTGTCAATCACCTTTCTACCCACCTGGGTTAAGTATATGGAAACTGAATAAAGTAACATATGGGTTCCCTGGTGGTCCAGTGGTTAGGATTCAGGGCTTTCACTACTGTGACCTGGGTTTGGTTACAATCAGGGAACCAAGAGGTCACACCACCCTGAAGCCGAGCAGGGTTGGGTATGGTGAGTACTTGGATAGGAGACCACCTAGGAATACCAGGAGCTGTATGCTGTGGCCCACTAGAGTAGGAATTGGCAGCCCACTCCAGTATCTCCGCTATGAAAACCAAGTGGATCGGCATGACCATGGACATAAAGTTGTTCCTGGTGTGTTACGGTCCATGAGGTCACAGAGAGTCAGATACGATTGAATGACCCAATATATGGGATGTAATACTGTAAAGAGACCACTAGGTGGTACATTGGTACTATGAAATTCTCCAAAGTTTCAAATGCTAATTGACCAAGTTATATATATATGATAAGTTATATATGTATAGTTATATATATATGATAAGCATTTAAAAGTCATTATGCTTTTATCTTACAGCATAATAAAGAGCTGGGGAATGGCCGAAAATTGTTTTCTTTTTTCTGATGTGCTCCAATAAAGGTTATTTTTACCCTGTGCTGTTGGTCTGCAAGCAGATGCAGAGGTCTCTTTGTATCCTTGTATGGCTTGGAAATTATTACTAGAATTCACACCTTTTGACACTTTTTAATAACTGGATCTGAGTACATATTCTTAATTCCCTCTAGTTTTTTTTACAGGTGATTTAGAAAGTTTTATATATCATTCTCTTTCTGTTGCTCAAACCTCTCCCTATACAATCTAGTATCCCGTTTGCTTTTCCTATTGCTGTGCTGCATTGCTTGCCTACCTCTCTATTATTGCCATTTATTGATCTTCCCTACAGAACAGTGCCGGAGATTTTACGAATACTCCGATGAAATGTATCTACAGCTCTATATAACACAACACTGAGTTAAAGCACATTATACTTTGGCTAATTTGGATGACGCTGTACCTTTTCAGCTTCTTTAAATTCTTCCTCTGAACCGGCAGTTCCCATTTTGTCTCCTCTTGGAGGAAATATTATATCTTCTGCACAGGGAGCAAAAAAAAATCATTTTGTTTAACATATAAACACAACCCATCTTACTCTTCACCTACTACACAAACTTTATGAGTTTTATATGGTGGTCATGTATTGCAAGGTAATACATGTATCCCCTTCTGGATCACTACTTTGTCGTGGCGGAAGGGCTGGTGTGCCCCAATGAAGCTGTGAGCTATACCATGTAGGAACACCCATGATGGCCAGGTCATAGCAGAGTCCACTGGAGAGTCCACGGCTGTCTGCGATCAGCTGCGGCCATGGAATTGAATATGGCCCTATATGTTTCTCCAAAGTTTGGTATAGTTTGACTCTTGAATTTCCTGCTCTTTTGGATTTTTTCTTTCATTATAAAAGCTTTCCGATCCCTGAATTATCACATGAGATACTTATCTTTCTTTTCAATGTGTACTGTTCTGCAATGTCAAATTAAGGCAATTTGTGTGTAAATACATATTCTTACATTTCTGTCTAGCAGAAGTCACATATATATATATAATAATTGTTACCGTGTGTTAGGCACCCTGCCTGAATTGATATGCGCGGGGCATAATTTCCAGTGAAGAAATGAGTGTCCACTTCAAATCCATAAATCACACCCGGCACACCCAACTGAATAATACACCAATCATGTCCTAAAAAACATATATGTATTTTTTAAACCGTTTGTCTTTATTTTTAAATAGCATTACAACATTTACAAAATATGTGGGAGGGGCTGTTTTCAGGAGCGGAGCCTGGATGGAAGCCCTTAATAGGCATATATTACACTATTTTGGAAGTACAAATTATAGGAGCTCTGACTCATGGGAAATTTCTACTCTAGGGCATAATAGATAATATAAGGCCATTTAATTATGAAATTACATATAAACAGCATATAATAAGTAAAAAAATAAACATGGCAGTTATAACGTAAGAAATACAATATTATTAAAGATAAAAAGTAATGAAAAATCCACACATAATTTATATTTTGCATTGTAATTTTATTGTATCAGTGAAACTTAGATTGTAAGTCTGCGAGTTTCTATCCTAAGTACTTTGGGAAGTCACCATGGACATTGGATTCCTAGCTCAAAGACAGGGCCCTCCTTGCTTTGCTATATGTTAGTTTGTATTTATCTTTGTCGGAACTTAACTTATGTACAGCGCTACGGAATATGTTGGCGCGTTATAAATGAACTATAATAATAATAATATATAACAGACAAGTAGTAAAAAAAAGTCAAACACCAAAAGTCGAGGACTTATAGAAAAAAGTATAACTGTGGTGTTTTCTATGTATTCCTCAATACTCAGTCAAGACTCATAAAATGCTCACTAATTGATAGAGACTTTTGCAAATTTGATTTGACACTGAATGAAAACAAATTTAAATTCACAAGGATAACGTACAGTTCTAAAAACACAAGCCATAGGCGCTCAGCTCTAACATCCATATGTTACTAATGGGAATACCAAGGCTCTAAGAGAAGGGAGGTGTAAAATACTTAGATATGATCTCACTTTCCAATGAGGCCTTTCCTCCTACCCCTACTGACAATTAGAGAAAAAAATGCCTCCAAGCAGCAGGAAGTGGTGAAAAGACATAGGATGGAAGCTCGTAAAATCAAGCAAAGAGAGAGATATACTAAAGGATCCTGGTGGCATTGATGGTCATCACACTATTTAATAGTCTGTATGGCTATGGGGGAATTGCCATCCAGCACATCAAACAACACCATTCGTTTAGTAAATCTCCTGTTGAGTCTATTGGCTATTTGTTCCCATGTTGTTATTAATATGCAAATGAGCATTTCTTGCTAATTAATTAGCTGCTATGATGAGCTTATTAGGATTACAGTTTGCTCATCTGTCTCTGTAGTGGCCAAAATAAAGACATGCAATGTTATCCGGCAGTTAGACCCCCCACACGCACGCTTATCAAGTACACTGAGCCGCACATTAGTGTACTGGTCCACAAAATAAATGTTAAATATTCCAGAACGTAGTTACCATAGAGAAAAACTGCTAGTATAATGTATAGCCAGTTTTAATGCTCTTTAAAATTAAATCAACTTCCTGTTGGGGTGACAGAGTCCGTCTAATCCTCAGCTGTCTTTTAAAGAACAATAAGGCAGGCTTATTGTGTCTCGTAAGATATCTAAATGATGGTGGACTCACTCTCAGTTACATGTTAAGTCTGCTTGCACACACAGAATACCATTTAGTACAGATGTTTAAAGAGTACTGAAATATCCCTAATTCAACCCTCAATGGGAAGCAAGGAAATGAAGTCTACTGGGTTGGCAGGGGAAAGCTGGCATGGTTGCCCTCAGACAGGATGGAGGAGTGAGACCGCAAACAGTGCCTGCTCCCAGTATAAATAGAAGAACAAATCAAAACAGAACAGTTATTTTATATATAAGTGAACTATATATAATGTTCTAGTTTTCTCTGTAACTACATTACTAGAGCGTTTCCTTATAAACTAATGCACTTTTCTATGGAAAGGACTGACAGATGTATCTGCTATCTTCCATATGCCCATTCTGCAGATAGAATCTTCATCTGCATTCAAGGTTACTTATCACCTAAGGAAATGGATCTGCAGAAACCAAAATGGAAAATCATACTGAAGCATAATCACAAATAATAGTTGTCAAACTACGAGACATCGTCACGCTTTGCCGTTGTCACGCTTCGCTGTCAAGCCTCGCAAGGCGAGGCGAGCCGTTAACTCGGAGCACTTAGGCGATAAGCGCACAAAGGCGCTCAGCGCCGGCGAGCCTCTCAAATCGAGGCAAGCCGTTAACTTGGAGCACTTAGGCGATGAGCGCCAAAAGGCACTCATTGCCTGTGATTCTTGCGAGGCGAGCGTTAAACAAACTATACGTGCAGCACAGAAGCGAGACCAACAGTGGAGGTAATGAAACACGCGGAACTTAGCCTACAAGCACTTACAAAATGCAGGATCGCTTTAGGTTGCAAGCAGATGACGAACGCGGGACTTAGAAAAAAAAATTACGAGCCGCAGGACATACGACAAAAATCGCATAAGCAATAAAAAAAATGACGGCAGAAAAAAATGAAAGCGAGGCTACACGACCCTGAAGCCCGCAAAAAACTGAGGCACGTACGAGGTACAAAAAAACACTGTTGGAAAACACGATAAATGCTTGCGAGGCTCCTGACATATAGAATATCACAGCCATTTTACAACACTAATTTGCTAATCAACACATTGCAAATCTGAAATGGCGGCTTTCCCGACTAAAGCAACGGTTCTATCTCGCGCACGCAGCCTATATATAGGGCACACTTGCCACAGTGCTGACACTTTCTCCTCAGGTGATGACAGTCTGACTGGACATTTTCTGCTGCTGGAAAATCCAAAGAGATTGTTAGCTATTGATTGCTGCCTATTAATTATAAATAGGTAAAGGATATGAATTTATTGATTAATTAATAATTAATAAAAAAAATATAATTAAAAAAAATATATGTACATTCTTATATTTTACAATGCCTTTACTTTATGAAGACATTAATGGATAACAATTTCAAATATATTTGTTAATTGATTAATTAATTTGTAATGGACATTAATTTAGTAATTATTAATTAGTAATCATTATGAAAAAAATTGTATATTTTTGACTGCCTTTACTTTATGAATATATTATTGCTTAACTCTTTCTAATATATTTATTCATTGATTAATACATTATTAATGTTCATTATTTAATTAATTAGTAATTAATTAGTCATAATAATAATTTTTTTTTTTAACTGGATCAAAAAATAATGTAAATTTTACAGTGCCCTACATTCTGGTGTTGCTGCTCAATTATTAATGTTCATTAATTACTTCATTAGTCATTAATTAGTAATAATAAAAAAAACTGCCTCAAAAGATATGTACATTTTACAGTGCACTTATATTTCAGTGTTTGCGCTCAATTATTACAGTGCATTTATATTTTGGTTTCGCTGATTAATTATTACTGCGCTTATATTTGTGTGTTGCTACTCAATTATTAATGTTCATTAATTACTTAATTAGTAATTAATTAGTAATAATATAAAAGAAAATTGTTTAAAATGCCCCTAAAAAATATGTATATTTTACAGTGAAAGGAATAGGATCCTCAAAGCAGTTTAGTATTGAAGGTGTCATAATCTTTATTAGATTATGACACCTGCTACATTTAATATTTGATAGCGCATTTATTAATATATCCATGCTTACACCTTTACGTTTTGCATGTATGCCAATTAAACATCATACTCTTAATGATTAATTGAATAATTGGATTCCAATATTAAAAATGCTTTTCATTTTATTTGACAGCTTGATCATCAAAGCAGCTGACTGAATACACAGAGTGACATTTGCAGCATTTGATCTGCAATAAGATCACCTTTACCGGTATATAATTTAATGATGCTGTTTTTAGGAGAAAATGATTAAGGCTTTGCCATTGATCATTGTTATTAATAAATACATTAATTAATACATGTTAATTAATTATTAATCAGGAATCATTATAAAAAATAAAAATCTATTTTACAATGCATATATTTAATATTGCATTTATATATCTGAAGTAATGATTATTAACGTACATTCATTAATTAACTATTAATTATTAATAATTATAGAAAAAAAGAAAAAAAAATTGCAAAAAAAATACGTACATTTTCAAATGTATATATCTATATTCCTGCTCATTCCCTAACAGGGTTAGGACATTATAAGCACTTAAATATTTAATTCCCTTTATTATATGATGACACTTTTAATAGTTTGGAATGCATTTACTTATGAATATATTGATGATTAGGCCTTTACGTTTGACATGTATGACAAGTAATTATTCATGAATTCATTCAAACAAAACAATAAATATGTTTTTTACGTCATTTTACAGATTCATCATATCTGCACCTGCCTGAAGACAGAGAGTGACCTCTGCAGGATTTCAGCTGCTATAACATCAACTTGACAGGTATATGATTTAATTATGACATTCTTTAGAAAACCAGGATTAAGTCTTTTTTTTGCCATTGATGACAGTTATTGATTAATTATTTAACGTATTTTAGATTATTAATTAATCAATAATTAAAAAAAAAAAAATATGAATACATACATTTATGTTTTAATATTGAATGACAATTACACATCATAACTTGATTTATTGATTAATTAATTTAATCAAAACATTATAAAACAGTTTCATGCCAATCTATAGTTTGCTCATAGCTTTTTCGGTTTGCCCCTCTTTATTTATTTATTTTTTTTCAAAGGTTTCTAGACAAGACAAAAAATCAACACATAAATACAATCATAAATCACATAAAACACTTGGTTAGAGAATCCAATGCTGGTATATATCAGATATAAAATTAACCAAACACTCATGATTCCAATGACCAATGAGATTATTAAGAATTATATACTGTACACTAATATGGGAAGTTTATTTCTCAGCCAACTCGTGGGTACAGATGTAGATTATATTATTGGTTATTCCTTAATAGACCTTGCATTTAAATATTTTTCCCATTTAGACCATTTAAGGGTCCTATTACCATCTATGAATTGTCTTAAAAAACAACTCAATATATGAGGAATTAGGTTTGCCCTTCTTTATGAAAACATACTTACCTGTTTATCTTTTGCATTCATGACAGTTTTACATTATTTCATTAATGTATATTCATTTATTAATTACTTTATAATTCTGTTCATGATCATTGTCTAACAGGGATAGCACCTGATAAGCACTTAAATATTTAAATCCCTTTATTATGTTATGACATTTTTTAATATTTTGGAATGCATTTACTTATGAATATATTGATGATTAGGCCTTTACGTTTTGCATGTATGCCAATTAAAAAGGATGCTTTCAATGATTCATAAAATCATTCAAACAAAA
Organism: Discoglossus pictus; assembly: GCA_027410445.1. Classification (NCBI taxonomy): domain Eukaryota; kingdom Metazoa; phylum Chordata; class Amphibia; order Anura; family Alytidae; genus Discoglossus; species Discoglossus pictus. The sequence goes on along the minus strand of CM050165.1, from coordinate 392,835,698 downwards.
AATTACAAATGCTTTCTATGTAATTTTTCAGATTCATCATCTTTGAACCTGCCTGAAGACAGAGAGTGACTTCTGCAGGATTTGAGCTGCTATAACATCAAATTGACATGTATATGATTTAATGATGACATTCTTTAGAAAAACAGGATTACGTCTTTTTTTTTTTGCCATTGATGACAGTTAGTGATTATTTAATTAACATAATTTATTGTATTAATTAATCAAAAATTAAAACAAATAAATACATTATGAATACATATATACTTAGCCATTTATGTTTTCATGAATGAGAATTACAGCTCATAACTTGATTTATTGATTAATTAATTTAATAAAATCATTACAAAGCTTTTTCATGCCAATCTAGAGTTTGCTCATAGCTCTTCTGGTTTGCCCTTCTTTAGGAAGACATGATTACCTGTTTATGTTTTGCAGTCATGACAGTTCGAGATTATTTAATTAATGTATAGTCATTTATTAATTACTTAATAATTCAGTATAAAATAAAATAAATATATATACAGTATATATATATTATGTTACCATGAAATTATTGATCAATATATATATGCTTAGCTCTTTAGCTTTTAATGTATGCAAAATGAAAATAACCCATTGATTGATTCATTAATTCATTTACTTTGGTATTCATGAATGACAATTACAGATTACAATGGCGGACAATGCCAAAGACAAGAATGAACATAAAAGAAGAATGGCAAGGGAACGGAAGCAGAGATGGAGAGATGCACAGACCCCTGAGACTTTACAACGCTTAAGAGAAGAAGATCGACAAATACTTCTAAGTAAAATAAAAATGACTAAAAAAGCACAAACTGAGTCTGCTGGAGTTTTAAAGAAAAGAAAAAGTAAACAACAAAAATGTCTGTAAAACATTCTCTAATGACCCAATATTGCCTCATAAAACCAATGTTCATACAGATGACACCAATGTAGATATAGAAAGTTTTGATGAGATCTATGTTGCAGAAGCTCACGATAGTGCTTTATTTATAGCACTAACAGTAGACACTCATTATTATGGATTAAGAAATGTGGTTTGTAAGTTTTGGGGGGCCTATCATTTTCTGAAAGAAAGACAAACTGATGGAGAGTTTATTAGTTGCTGTCAGAAAGGAAATGTAAGACTTCCAGAAAGACACACATTTCCAGAATATTTAGAAAGTATTATGAGTGATCCAAAATTTCCAAATTATACCAATTTTTTGAAAAGCATTAGGTCTTATAACAGTGCAATTTAATTTGCTATAATGGGTGCAACATTAGCAGAAAATGTCCCAGGACATGGTTCTTACTGTTTTAAGGTACAAGGAAAAATTTACCACCAGACTTCACATTTACACCCAGAATCAGGAGAGCAAAGGAAATTTGCACAGTTATATGTCCTTGATAAAATAGAAGCTGTTGAACAACGAATGATGCTTCCTGAAAATAAACAATGCTTACCCATAGACTTTGAACAGCTCGATAACATTATGGCCAACAACCCATATGATCAAGCATACAAAAAATTTGCAGAAGTTGAAAAAGAACAACAGGCACATGCGCAAATAAATCAATTGCCAATGCCAAGTGTAAATATGGTTCTTAAAAGAGATCACCATACTGATCAAATACAGTATAATTTACCAACAGCAAATGAGGTTGCCATGGTCTTTAAAAATGATGATGGGGAACCACCATTTGAGCGGGATATTAGAAAATATCCACGCAATCAAGAACAACCTTTTATAAACATAAATATTTTAAGCAGTAATTTGGATCCAATAACATATCCCATTTTCTTTCCAAATGGTGAGCCAGGATGGCAACCAAAATTACAGTTGCAAAGTTATCCCAAAAGTAAAGTTCGTGTTAGAAACAATATTTCTATGCTGGAATATAAAGTGGCACAAACTGCTATTCGGGATAATTTAAATCCTATTTTATGTGGGGGCAAACTCACACAACAATGAATTATTGATTCCTATGTACAAATCGGAGCAAATAATCTAAATTTTGTCAAATTTCAACAAAACAAGCTTTGAGTAGAACAACATTGTGGATTGATGGATTATGTCACTGAATTGGCTGCAAACAGAGACATTCTTGCTGGAAGAGCAATGATTTTGCAATCCTCTTTCCAAGGATCTCCTTGCAATATGCGAGAAAGGTATAACGATGCCATGGCTATTGTCACTAAATTTGGCAAACCAGATTTATTCATTACATTCACATGTAATCCACAATGGCCAGAGATCAAAGAACATTTAAAACTTGGACAAAATACTTCTGACCGACCAGATTTGGTGGCAAGAGTATTCAAAATAAAACTAAATTAATTAATTCATGATATAACTAAAAGACACTTTTTTGGGAAATGTGTGGCTTTTGTTTATACCATTGAATTTAAAAAAAGAGGCCTGCCACATGCACATATACTTTGAATACTGCAAGAAAAAGATAAATTAAATACGGCAGACAGAGTGGATTCAGTAATTACTGCTGAACTGCCACATCCAGAGAAACATTCAAAACTTTATGAGATTGTAACACATAGAATGATTCATGGTCCACGTGGAGATATCAATCCAAATTCACCATGGTTGAAAAAGAACAACAGGCACATGTGCAAATAAATCAATTGCCAATGCCAAGAGTAACAATGGTTCTTAAAAGAGATCACTATACTGATCAAAGACGGTATAATTTACCAACAGCAAATGAGGTTGCCATGGTCTTTAAAAATGATGATGGGGAACCACCATTTGAGCGGGATATTAGAAAATGTACACACAATCAAGAACAACCTTTTATAAACATAAATATTTTAAGTAGTAATTTAGATCCAATAACATATCCCATTTTCTTTCCAAATGGTGAGCCAGGATGGCAACCAAAGTTACAGTTGCAAAGTTATCCCAATAGTAAAGTTTGTGTTAGAAACAATATTTCTATGCTGGAATATAAAGTGGCACAAACTGCTATTCGGGATCATTTTAATCCTATTTTATGTGGGGGTAAACTCACACAACAATGGATTATTGATTCCTATCTACAAGTCGAATAAAATAATCTAAATTTTGTGAAATTTCCACAAAACAAGCTTCGAGTAGAACAATATTGTGGATTGATGGTTTATGTCACTGAATTTGCTGCAAACAGAGACGTTCTTGCTGGAAAAGCAATGATTTTGCAATCCTCTTTCCAAGGATCTCCTCGCAATATGCAAGAAAGATACAACAATGCCATGGCTATTTTCACTAAATTTGGCAAACCAGATTTATTCATTACATTCACATGAAATCCACAATGCCCAGAGATCAAAGAAAGTTTAAAACTTGGACAAAATACTTCTGACCGACCAGATTTGATGGCAAGAGTATTCAAAATAAAACTAAATTCATTAATTCATGAAATAACTAAAGCACACTTATTTGGGAAACGTGTGGCTTTTGTTTATACCATCGAGTTTCAAAAAAGAAGCCTGCCACATGCACATATACTTTTAATACTGCAAGAAAAAGATAAATTGAATATGCCAGACAGAGTGGATTCAGTAATTACTGCTGAACTGCCACATCCAGAGAAACATTCAAAACTTTATGAGATTCTAACACATAGAATGATTCATGGTCCATGTGGAGATATCGATCCAAATTCACCATGTATGGAAAATAAAAAATGCACAAACGAGTTTCAAAAACAATTTTAAATGCAGACTTATGTTAATTGTGATGGATACCCTTTGTATAAAAGAAGAGAAGGACAAACAGCTATTATCGGTGGCCAAAAAGTCGATAATAGATATGTGGTTCCATACAATCCACATTTGCTGATGAAGCACAATGCACACATCAATGTGGAAGCTTGCACTTCTATCAAATCCTTTAAATATGTGTATAAATATATATACATAGGATATGATGCAGCAACTGTTGTTGTGCAAGGTGCACAAAATGAACAAGACAATCCAATTTTACATGACGAACTTTCATCTTATTTAGAGGCTCGCTATGTAAGTTCTCCAGAAGCAATGTGGCATCTTCTCAAATTTGAGATGCATGATCGGTCACATGCTGTGTATCGATTAGCTGTCCGTTTGCCACAAAGTCAATTTGTTTGCTTCCCCGGAGGGAATGAAAGAAATGCTTTAGCACAAATTGAAGATAGAGCAACAAAACGTACTGCTTGGTTTCAATTAAATTGTCAGGACACTGAGGCCAGACAATTTTTATACATTGACATTCTATATCACTATGTATTCGTAAATGGCCAATGAAAAAAACATAATAATACAATTATCCCACAAATTTATACCTTTAGTCCACGACACATTGAACATTTTCAGTTTAAGATTACTTCTTTTACATGTTCTCGGTGCACAAAGTTATGAACATTTACGCACAGTCAATGACATAGTTTATGATACTTTCCAATTAGCTGCAAGACATAAAGATACGGAATGGGAGAGATGTCTCGAAGAAGCAGCACTATGTCAAATGCCAAAGCAAAAGAGAGAACAATTTGCTTTCATTTGCATCTTTTGCAATGTACCTGATGCATTAGCTTTGTGGGAAACATTTAAGTTACATATTTGTGAAGATTTCTTGAAACGTTACAATGAGATCATTGCGCTATTGAAAGCATTAATGGAAATTCAGGAAATCTTTCTTTGTCATGGATTAAATTGTGCCAATTTTAATCTGCCTGATCCAGGAATTATAGATGAAATTAACTTTGATGAGTATGACACTGAGATTGAATACCAACAAACACAAGAACAAATTGAAACTTTAAATGCATTACAATTGGAAGCATTTAACACCATCACAAATGCAATAGATGATGACATGCTCAGAGAGAGTTATTTCTATCTGGATGGCCCTGGTGGATCAGGAAAAACATATCTATATAATTTATTGATGAGTTGCATTCGAGCATAGGGTCAAATAGCACTGCCATTTGCAACCACTGGAATTGCTGCACTTTTGTTAGAAGGTGGTAGAACTGTGCAGGGTGGATTAAAACTACCAGTTCCCATTCTAGAAACATCAGTGTCGGATATTCAAATTAATTCATTACAAGCTAAAAAATTTCACAAGAGTAAATTAATTATAATAGATGAGGCAACTATGATGTCATGTCATGCCCTGCAATGTATTGATCAAATTCTTAAAAGTAGTTATGGTTAATGATTTGCCATTTGGTGGAAAGGTGATGTTGTTAGGAGGAGATTTTAGGCAAACATTACCTGTGGTGCCACATGGCAATAGGACTGACTTGGTTGAAACATGTATAAAGTAAAGTAAACTGTGGAAATATTTACACACCTTAAATTAGAAAGAAATATGAGATCTAAAGGCCAAAATCAATTCACTGATTGGCTAATTCAGATTGTAGAAGGAAAACATGCAAAAATAACTAATTTACCGGATGATACTGTTGAAATTCCATCAGAAATTATTTGCAAAGAATCACTAATATCGACAATCTTTCTCAATACCATCAATAACGAGGATTACTCAGACATTGCAAGCAAAGTCATATGTACATCAAAAAACATAGATGCCTTGAATCTAAATAACAAAATTTTAAAATTAATCAATGCACCCCCAAAAAACTATTACAGTGCAGATTCCGTTCTGGCTGATGACAGTGAATCTAACTTTACTATGGAATTTATAATTTTTTTTTACTACCTCTGGAATGCCACCACATATTTTGCAACTTAAAAAAGGGGCAATTGTCATGCTACTGAGAAATTTTAATCCCAAAAAAGGACTTTGTAATGGGACCACATTAATTGTGAAGGATTTAAAGGATCATTTCGAGAGTGGTTTGCCTTTTGTCCTTTAAAGGAGACAATTTCCCATTATCATGGCATTTGCTATGACCATTAATAAATCCCAAGGACAAACTTTTAAGTCTGTGGGTATTTTTTTGAAGGAACCTGTCTTTGCACATTGACAACTATATGTTGCATTTTCAAGACACAACAATCCAGAGGAAATTACAATTCTTATTGAAGAAAACAAGGTGATTTATTGGAGGATGAACGCATTTTTAGCAAAAACATTGTGTAGTATGAGGTGCTGTAAACTTAGAGAACAGTGGTTTTATTTTGAGGACCAAATTTTATGTCACTCAGACTCATTTTACAGGACCACTATTTTAATAAGAAACTCTATACAATGCCAAAAAAAACATAGAGAACAGTGGTTTTACTTCCAGGACAAAGTTTTATGTCACTGGGACTCTTTATAGAGGACCACTATTTCACATAGGAAACTCTATGTGCCAAGTCTGCTGGGCTCTTTTTAAAGGAACCACTTGGACATACCAAAAAAAAATGCAATGTCTTCATATACAACAACATTGAAAAAGGAACAATTATCTTATTTCAAAGAAGTTATACCACAACAAATATATAGAACAGTGGTTTTCACTATTTTTAGAGGACCACTATTTCACTAAGAAACTCTATAAAATGGCAAAAAAAACATAGAGAACAGTGGTTATACCCCGCGGACGAACTTTTATGTCTGGAGGTCTCTTTTTAGAGGACCACTATTTCACTTAGGAAACTCTATGTGCCATTTTCAAGATCTACAACAATAACAACAAAAAGAAAAATTTACATTTAGGAATGGTTTAGAACTTACCTCTTTACATGATTGGCCCCACTAAACAATTACCGTATAAACTTGAGTATAAGCCGACCCGAGTATAAGCCAAGGCATCTATTTTACCACAAAATACTGGGAAAACTTAGTGACTCAAGTATAAGCTGAGGGTGGGAAATGTGCTGCCCCCTGTGTCCCTCTTGTGCCCACTGTGTCCTTCTCTTGTGTGCCCTCTGTGCCCCTTTCATATGTCCCCCCTCTCTCCCCTGTATCTCTTCCCCCTCTCCCTCCCCTATGTCTCTCCCCCTCCCTTCCCTGTGTCTTTCCCCCCTCCCTCCCCTGTGTCTCTTCCCCCTACTTCCGTCCCCTTTGTCTCTTCCCCCTTCTCCCTTCCCTGTGTCTCTTTCCCCCTCTCCCTCGTGTCTCTTTCCCTCCCCCTTCCTTATCATCCTCCTCATCCTCCCTCCTCAACCCCCCTCCACAACAGCCCTCCTCACCCTCCCTTCTCATCCTCAACCCCCCTCCTTATCCTCTCTCATAAAAAAACCCTCCTCATCCTCTCTCCTCAACCACCCTCACATCCTCCCTCCTTAACCCCCCTCCTCCTCCTCAACCCCCCTCCTCAACCCCCCTCCTCAACCTCCCTCCTCAACCTCCCTCCTCAAACCCCTTCTCAACCCCCTCCTCATCCTCAACCCCCCTCCTAATCCTCCCTTCTCAACCAACCTCCTCATCCTCAACCCCCCTCCTCAACCCCCCTCCTCAACCTCCCTCCTCAACTTCCATCCTCAACCCCCATCCTCAACCCCCTCCTCATCCTCAACCCCCTCCTCATCCTCAACCCCCCTCCTCAACCTCTCTCCTCAACCCCCCTCCTCATCCTCTCTCCTCAACCCTCCTCCTCAACTCCCTCCTCATCCTCACCCCCCCCCTCCTCAAGCCCCTCCTAAACCCCCTCCTCATCATCAACCCCCCTCCTCAACCTCCCTCCTCAACCCCCTTCTCATCCTCTCTCCTCAACCCCCCTCCTTAACCCCTCCTTATCCTCAACCCCCCTTCTTAATCTCTCTCCTCAACCCCCTCCTCACTTTAGAGAGGGGTAAAGTGAGGAGGGGGGTTGAGGAGAGAGGATGAGGAGGGGGGTTGAGGGTGAGGAGGGGGGTTGAGGAGGGGAGTTGAGGATGAGGAGGGGGTTGAGGACGAGGAGGGGGGTTGGGGAGGGGGGTTGAGGAGGGAGTACGAAGAGGGTGATAAGGGAGGGAAAGAAACACAAGGGAGAGGGGGGAAAGAGACACAGGAGAGGGAGGAAGAGACATTGAGTGGAGAGACACGGGGGGAAAGACACAGGGTGACTCGAGTATGAGCCGAGGGGGCCCTTTTCAGCCTTAAAAAAAAGGCTGAGAAACTCGGCTTATACTTGAGTATATACGGTAGGTGGCATTTTGGACAATTCAAGGTTAAATGTTAGTATTTTCTGTTACTATTTAACATGTTAACATTGTATTTTAAAAGTTTTGCAAAGTTGGTTTATTGTATATTCTATATAGTTAAGGATTTATGTTAGTAGGAGGATAACCATTTGTTAATACATTGAAATGTATAATTACATTCAGAGTATTGATTCAGGGAGTAATCCGATCGCCAGTTAATGGGGTCAGGAAGGAATTAATTTGTTTCCCTCTTTGATACAATTGGCCAAGTTTTAATGGGAGTTTTTATTGTTTGCCTCCCTCTGGATTCAATACCTATGTCTTTTAACAGTAATTTTAAAAAAGTTGAATGTTACAAAGCATTATGTAATTGTTGCAAATAGATATTCACAGAAAGTTTACATAGTCTTATGTTATTCATGCATACCTATGAATTTAAAATGTTAGTATTGTTAAAAAAAGGGTTCAAGATTGTTTCAATTATAAGTTGCAGGTTACAAAGTTTTATGTTATGGTTTACAATATGTATTCATCAAAACTTCAGCAATTGTTATATTCTTCTCCATACATGACAAGTAAAATAGTTAAAATTGAACAAAGAATATGCTTTACCTGTTGGTGAAATACAAGTTGAAAGTTAAAAAAATAAAAAGTTTTATTCAAAATGTTGTACTTTTTTTATAGATAACAAAAAGGTTAAGAATGTCACAGACTCATATTGTGTGGAAAACAGTTTTAAAAGCATTAAAAAATGTATTGCCCCGTCATTTGTTGACGGGCAAGTCGCTAGTTGTATATAAAAGTTAAGAAACTAACATTCTTATATTTTCTCTGTTGAAGTGAAGTTCTTAAAAAAAAGTGAATTTTCGGATCTATCCTATTATAGTTACGGCACAGGTCTGCAGCTACAGTGCAGCGACCAACCGCTAGATGGCGCTGCCGATATTTTACAGCACTGCCGATATGTTAGAGAAGTTCTAAGCTTGGAATGGTAGCCTAACCCTTAAACTAACCCTAACCCTCACCCTAACCCTAACCGTTTACTTAAGCCTTGACTCTATGATATGGCACTGGAATATCATGAGCTCCATCTAGCTGTTGGTTACCGCACTGCAGCGACGGACTGGTGCCGTAACCAAATTTTCAATATATGACTACAGTTATACTTTAACAAAAAGTGCAAGTTTAAATTTGCACATTTATTATTTAATTAATTAGAAGTTTTATACTGTGTTCTTTTGCTTCTTGTTACCTGGGATTCTTTTCCTTCTGGTCTCCCAGCCATCCATCCATTTCCCAAAGTCTGTGAATAAACCTGCCTTAAATTCTGGTTCCGTTTTCTAAAGAAAAATAAGTTGTAGTTTTGAATTTTACATTGAATTGATGTAATACAGATCTTGCATTAGAAATCTATTCTGTAATATTATATTCTATGGTTACAAAAATGACCAAATGTAGAAAATATAATCTGGAGTAATTATCGATTGTTGAGTTTTATCTTGGTTAGTTGCTTTACGTCATTTTATAATAGTTTTTTCTTAACAGGAAATGGAAAGTACGTTTTCAAGTTAAAAATGCATGTTTTACATATTTCGAGCCTAATTCTATTAAATGTGAAAAGTAGTAGGAGTTTCTTAAATATAGACATAAAACACTAAGCAAACATTTTAAACATAATATTTACCTAAAAACTAGAGTTGATTTAAAGAACCACTGTATGTGGAAGGCAGTTGGCGGAGAGACAGGACTAGTGGCTTACAGAACAATTTAGAGACCAAACTGTCATTCATAGGCTGCCCCAAAGAAAGATTTAATCGCCAAGGAAAACCAATTTGTATGTTGAGACCACTGCACCAGGGCCCATGCTTCTTGGGGGACCCGGCGCAGCCCTGCAACTAACAAACGAATATCTCAGGCTGTACAGTAGGCAAAGGCCACACCCCTGCTCTCCTCACTCTCTTGGCAGCTCTGAAAGGCTGTGACCCCTGAAGCCCGCATTCTGACAGCACAGACACTTATGGTAGGCAACAGGGAGCAAGGCCGGGCTGGGGAGGTGGCCCATTGGGGGAAATTGGATAGGCCGTTTCTGAACACCATGCCCAAGAGATCCAAGCTGGGGATATGTGTGAGGGAGGGGGCAGGAGAAATGGAGAACTGCCATACTCCCTCCCCCTACCACTAGATTTCTCCATTTGCCACCACCTACCTCCCCCAACCCATTGCTTTATAGCTCTACATCCACTGCCTTCCTCTACCTCTCACTAACTCCCTTAATGATTTCCCCTACCTCTCTCGATGTATCTTATTACCCCCACTGTCTCCCTCTAACCTACGACTTCCTCCCTCTGACCCCAACTGCCTACCCCTACACAAAGCTTCCTCCATCTGTCCCCACATGCATCCCCTTGACCCACCTACCGATATCTACCTCTGCTGCATCACTAAAAAACCCACTGCTACCCCTACACCTAGCTATATATATATATATATATATATATATATATATATATATATATATATATATACTGTATATACAGTATCTCACAAAAGTGAGTACACCCCTTACATTTTTGTAAATATTTTATTATATCTTTTCATGTGACAACACTGAAGAAATGACACTCTGCTACAATGTAAAGTAGTAAGTGTACAGCCTGTATAACAGTGTCAATTTGCTATCCCCTCAAAATAACTCAACACACAGCCATTAATGTCTAAACCGATGGCAACCAAAGTGAGTACACCCCCTAAGTGGAAATGTCCAAATTGGGCTCAAAGTGTCAATATTTTGTGTGACCACCATTATTTTCCAGCACTGCCTTAACCCTCATGAGCATGAAGTTCACCAGAGCTTCACAGGTTGCCCCTGGAGTCCTCTTCCACTCCTCCATGATGACATTACGGAGCTGGTGGATGTTAGAGACTTTGCACTCCCCCACCTTCCATTTGAGGATGCCCCACAGATGCTCAATAGGGTTTTGGTCTGGTGACATGCTTGGCCAGTCCATCATCTTTACCTTCAGCTTCTTTAGCAAGGCAGTGGCCATCTTGGAGGTGTGTTTGGGGTCGTTATCATGTTGGAATACTGCCCTGCGGCCCAGTCTCCGAAGGGAGGGGATAATACTCTGCTTCAGTATGTCACAGTACATGTTGGCATTCATGGTTCCCTCAATGAACTGTAGCTCTGCAGTGCCGGCAGCACTCATGCAGGCCCAGACATGTCACTCCCACCACCAAAAGTATACATCTATACTGAGGAAAGGTAGTTGAAATAATCCCTAAAAGACAGATAAACGGATAAGCCACAAAGAGGACGAAAACACTGATATGAGATGAAACCCTCAGTTTGAATGTAAACAGTGATGCAGAGATAGTGGAGGCAGCATCTGACATTATCAGATAAATGCATATAGGGGGAATCAACACAAGATATTATATAGACATATGTGTATATATGGTCTGGGACTTCATGAGTGCTGCCGGCACTGGGGAGCACCCCTAAGTACTGTGCCGTTAAATGATAAGTACTGCGCCACTGCTTCACCTCGCTGCGTGAGGCTCTAATGTGTGATGGCGCCGCTGGCACGCCTCGGTTTGCGAGCCTCGCGGTTACGCCCTCGCTTTGCGAGTGACGCAACACTCTGAACAACATCGCACACAGCACCAACATCGCAAGATCCAAGAGCTTTTCCAGGACATCAATAGTGCTTTAAAAATGAAAATTCCACATGGAAAGGAAGTTTTTAAGTACATTGTCTAAAGTAGCTGTTAGAAAGCGTCTTAATTTACAGTGCAGGATGTGTCATTATAGAGCACAATTTGCTCTGAACAGATTATTTAATAGGTAAATAGCTTGCATAATGCATTTAAAAAGTATATCTTTATTAAATATACAACAAAGCACGGAATAGCTTGAAGTTGTGTGAACATTTGAAATGAAACTTACCTTTAGTAGGTTCTCTGCAGGTGCAAACCAGTCATCAGTTGCAAATAGCACCTGCAAAAGTATTGCAACAAATTCTTCATGGGGTGAAAGAGTTAATGATTTTAAGTAACTACTATTGTTATTACGTGAGTAATGTGATTGGTTCATTTCTGATCTCCCATCATTCCAAGTATTGTTTCACAGACCTCATTCTTATATCAGTATTATTAGGGTCTCATTCAATTATGATTCGGCTGATTGAATAGGGCTCTATATAAGCACATAGTATATTCTTTTTACAGAGGTTTTCAGTTAGCGAACTTCTATCAAAAGCAAGGTCTTCACTAACTAAAAACTTCTGTAAACAAATATGCTATGTGCTTATATAGAGCCCTATTCAATTGGCCAAATCACATTTGAAGAAAGGCCCAATGTACCCTACCCCAGTGTTATCATATAGTTAGATCCCCTACCCCACGTTTTTCAAGCACTGTAAGCTACAAATTGGAATATGCAACACCATAATGGAGCCAGGCACACATACATACATTATCTCTGGAATGATTTACTGTACACAGTTATTACAAGGTATAGACACATTTCTGTGCTCCTTAATATGAAAACAAATTGTCTTTAACACTGTTGGCTAATTAAAAATATGAGTTTCTTAGTGTAAGTGACTATGTTTAGTTTAGTGCCTGTTTATACTAAAATATATACACCCAACAATTAGAATTCTGATGATACATATCAGTTAATGTGTAGTAAAGAAATGATACTTTACTGAATACTAGAAATTATATTTTACTGAAAAAAGACAATATTTGCTTCATCAAAAGACATATTTATAATGTTGCATTTTAAAGTTTGTTGGGTTTTTTGTTTGTTTGTTTGTTTCATGTATTTGTCCCTGAGTGTTGAATAATTCCAAACAGAATTCTTAGAACAGAGAGGCGATGGCTTTTCGATGGCCAGTGTAGACAGGGATGGTCAAAAATATCTAACACTTTGGAGCCAGACAGGCTGTTTCAAGGAACCTGGAAGGAAGTCCTTCATAGTGATATATTTTGAAGACAGAGGAGCAACATTTTTGTGGCCCAAGCTCCCAGGGAATTTCCAACCCTGACTGTAGTGGTCATAAAATAAAGTTGTATTTGTTTGTTTAGTAACTGGCTGGCCTTAAAAAATATGTGCAAACTTTTAAAGCTTACATTTGAACTTCAGTGTTGCAGAGTGTCTGCTTCCTCTATTATACTTTGTCCAGGAGGTGGCCCTAGAATTTCTAATAGACCTGTCTTGATTTGCCAACAGTGGACATTGTAGGGAAGGACACAGATAATAACTTCTATCAGGACAGTGTTGTGGGCAGATCATGTATGTAGACACCTTTTAGATCTATTAAAGTCTAAAACACTAAAGTGTATTGATATTTCTGTCTTCAAATATTGATATATTGCTAACCATTAAATATGCAAATGGAATTCTATTACAATGGACCCTTTCAGGAAAATCTGTGTACATTTGCAGTACCCCAGTGTACTCTTGGGACAGGAAGCAGGGGCGGTTCTACCTCTGGTGCACCAGGTGCAATGCACTCTAGGCCCTACTCTGGGGGCCATTGCTTCCGTATATATATATATATATATATATATATATATATATATATATATATACCGGATCTATCCTGTTATGTTGTCGAGACAGGTCTGCCGCGGCATGCAGCCTCCAACCGCTAGAAGTTCTAAGCTTATAATGTTAGCCTAACCCTTGAACTAACCCTAACCCTCACCCTAACCCCAACCCTAACCCTAACAGTGTACCTAAGCCTTGACTCTATGATATGGCACCGAAATATCGGCAGCGCCATCTAGCACCACCACTGATGCTGCCTTGTGCTGCGCCAGTATGTGCCAGCTTAACAGGATAGGACCCATATGCCAACTTATTATGTATATATATATATATATATATATATATATATATATATATTTATTTAAAGAAAAGACATACTGCTTCATAGGGCTGGCGTCTAGTTGCCAAAGCTGGTAATGCATAATTAAGTCTACGTTTGCTGCTGATGATGTTGCCTTTGCTTTGATGAATATATTACAAGACTCAAACTATAGATAAACCACAAAATAAACTGAAGTGTTATATTTAATTACCTGTATTTTTTTGCAAGTGCATTTTTTATTCAATTAGTCACAATGGCAGGACTGTTTAACTACTTGCAGAAATCCTTACTGCAAGTTTGTATTCCAATTAAAACACTGATGCATGTTACAGACTTCCCATTTCTTACCTTCCCTCCAACATTTTCACTGGCCAAGTTATTCATTTGGATGAAATCAGGTGGAGACTGCGCTTCCTTCTCTTTTAGTAGAGCAGCCATTGTGCTTGAGAGTCAGAGACTTGGTATTCTGTTAATGTAACACATTTAAAGTATTATGGTTAATGTTCCACAAAGAGTACGATACACGTGACACATTCACCTGCACCCACATGAGTGGCAGTGACGAAAAGCTCTGCTATTTTAGTGATAGAGAATGATAGAATATATGTAGTTTGGGAGAAACTCCACATGCTTGTGACGTACGAAACAAAGTAACAACACTAGTTTTTATGTAAACTACAAGTATAAAAGCATTTTAGAAAAAAAATTAATTGACCTTAAGTTTCCTCCAAAATTATTGGCATCCTTGGTAAAGATTAACAGAAAAGACTATGAAAATATGTTTTTGTTGTTTATCATATTGATTTTAAACTGAACGTATAAGACAAACCTCAGTAAGGTCAAATTATTTAAAGAAAAAAATCCTTATAAAAATGACAATTTTTCTCAGAAACAGTTTTCACAATTATTGGCACCCCTGCATTTAGTACTTTTATGCACCCTCCCTATGCCAAGGTAACAGCAGGGAGTCTTCTCTTGTAATGGTGGAGGATGTGGGATCTGAGATCATTCCACTACACAAAATCTGTCTAGATCCTTCGGAGATCTTGGGCTTGGTTTGTTGAAATACCTCAGTTCACCCCTCAGACAATTAATGGGGTTTAGATCAGGAAACTAGGATGGCCACTGCAAAAGCTTAATTCTGTGTCAGTGCACCATCTTTGTGTGGAGTTATAGCTACACAAAATTTTTAATCATTGTCTTGAAGATCCAACCATGACAGAAGCCTTAGCATTCTGGTAGAGGCAGCCAGGTTTTGATTTCAAATCTCCTTATGTCTAATAGAGTCTGTATCTTAACAATATTCCCAGGGTCTGTGGAAGAAACACAGATCCACCACCATACCTCACAGTGAGGATAAGATGATTTTTTGCATGACCTTGACTCTTTTTACATCAAACCCATCTAACCATCCTCTTCAAAATAGTGTTCCAGGCAGGTTCATATGACCTAATAGTGGAGATGGGTATTTTTCTGGTGTGAAACTATTTATACAGCCATTGCCTGTATTTTTGAAGGTTAACAACCTTTGTCACATTTCATTGTTGTCTCTGATCTTTCCCATGTTGATGGATGAATAAGGTGTTTGCCACCTCATATTTATACCCAGTGAAACAGGAAGTCATTAATGACCCTTAAGATGGGATATGTATGTCCATTTTGTTCATAAGAATTTCTAGAAGTGCCAAAAACACAAGAAAAATATGTTTATTATTTGTAAGGATTTACTTTTAATAATTTTACCACACTGAAATATTAGATTTGTCTAAAATGTTCAATATAGGTTTGAGCATATGTGACATGGGGGCTTCCATTTGGATTTATAGTCTGATTGTAATCCTGAGGTGGAAGGTTATCCTACTGAAGGGGTGATACATTTATCTGAAATTTAGAAACGAGTCAGGTTACTTAGGGTGCCAGATTAACATTTTCAGAAGCCAGGTTTTGAATGATATATAGAAACTAGCGACTTCCCCGTCAAAAATGACGGCAATAAAAAGTGAAGCCTGGCAATGCTGTTTGCCACACAATGGGAGCCTCTCCTCCTGTACTTTACTGGCCTCACGATGAGCGCCTTTGACGCTCATCATGGGCCTCGCAATGAGCGCCTTTGGTGGTCATTGCAAGCCTTCCCCTCTACCTCTCCCACCGTCTACTTTACAGGCCTCGCGATGAGCGCCCTGGGTGCTCATCACGGGCCTTGCAATGAGCACCTTTGGTGCTCATTGCAAGTCTCTCCCTCTGTCTACTTCCTCCTTTGTGTACTTCCTCCTCCCCTGTGTATCTTCCCCCTCCTCTCCCTCCTGTGTCTCTTCCCCCTCCTCTCCCTCCCCTGTGTCTCTTCCCCCTCCTCTCACTCCCCTGTCTCTCCCCCCTCCTTTCACTCCCCCGTGTCTCTTCCCCCTCCCCTGTGTCTCTTTCCCCCTCCCCTGTGTCTTGCCCCCCCTCTCCCTAATCTGTGTCTCTTCCCCCTCCCCTAATACCGCTTCTTGCGTGACTCTTGCCGCACTTTGCGCATGCAGGGCTGGCAATGCGCAATGTGCAGGCGTGGCTCACTCTGCGCAATGCACATGTGAGCGCCCCGATTGGCTTTGCAATCGATCGGCTTTGCAATCGATCGGTTGTCAAACTGCGATTTGTCGCAAAGCGTGACAACGAATCGCAGTTTGACAACTATAATATGTGATATATGAAAAAGAACTAAGGAGCCAGCACTAACATTTTAGTAACTGTGGCTCCCTGGCCTATTGACACTTGCTCTTCCGCTGTATCCTGTGGTCAAGTGGTCAATCATAGAGGCAATCTTTCTGCAGACTAAAGTTGTTATCTGCATCCACTCCCAGGTGTTTAATCCTTCATTAAATCAACATCAAATGTAACAGTTAAACATTTTTTTAAGTTTGTGTTTATTTCATTAAAGCTTTACAGACACATGTTGGCCATAATCAGTTATGGTCATTTATAACAGCATGTTATAAATATTGCTCTTTAATGGTCTATTAAGTAGCAATTAATGTGTGTGTAGTCCATTGATCAGTGAGAACAACATTCCTAAAGCAGTGGAAGAATCTATTGAGGGGGTCTCCTCTTTTAAAAATGTAGTAAATATGTGTCTAATGTACTAAGAGCATGAAGTAGAGAGTGCAGCTCTATTAGGTCATATATTTTCTAACAATTTAACGTAGCTAAAAAAGAAGAGCCAAACATGGTGAAGTATGTCACAAGTTTAATAAGACACTAAATAGAATCTACTTACAAGATATATTATTGATTTGCATCAATAAAATTCCAAAACATACACAGACAGGCATAAGAAAACCCCCTTCAAAAAATGAAACAAAATCAATGGAAATACAATAGAATAATAAGATTTAAAAAAAAATTATATCTTCTCAATATTCAAATTTTCCTCCCACTTGTAGACCACAGCAGCATAATTAAAAGGTTATACATTAGTGGCAATATTTTTGAAATTCTAAAAATGTTGACTATTTTAAAGTGTAGTTCTTCAAAAGAGGTTTTAAACATATGACAATAGGGGTATTTTAATAATAACCAGTTTTACTAAATGTACTTCTGTATGAATATATAAATTTTATTTACTTCTTTTAATTAGGGAAACTTAAAGAGACATGGAAGTTTTCTAGATTTCACAGAAAATGTAAGATACTTATGTATCCAGGGCTATATCTACCTTTTTGGAGCCCCTAGGCAGTGAATAGGAGGAGCCCCTGCAAGTGAGTATGCAAAGTATGCATGGACCCATTTTTGCTTTTTCTGTACGTGTCAGTTCCTTTTCCTGTTGTAACTGTCTTGTTCTAGGTGGTTACCCCATAGTAGCCAGTCTATGAACTGCAACACTTCATTCATTTAAAGCCAGGAACCATTTTTTGAAGAAGTGGTGCCCCACACGGGGAAACACCCCTTGGCGGCTGCCTAGTTGGCCTAATGGGTAATCAGGCCATGCATGTATTTATTTACTTTTATGTACTTTATTTTATTAACAGGTGTTTATAAGCTCTGTTTCATTCTGCCTAAAATCATACAAATTGTACCTGTTTGGGTCTGCCCTCTGTAGCTCATGAATACACAGACTGAAGTGCTGTGTTTCCAATTAGCCAATTATCCCTCTCAAAGAGCATGTTGCAGAATGACTGATTGGTTACTGTGAGACCTCACACCCTATACTTAAAAGTGCGGGAGAAATCAATTAGGAACTATTTGAAAGATTTTAGAAAGAAAAAAAAAACAGAACTTTTAAACAAATCTTAATAAAATAAAGTACACAAAAAGTAAACAGTTGCATTGGTATATTATATTCCTAGTGAAAAACCTTCCATGTACCTTTAATTATATATATATATATATATATATATATATATATATATATATATATATATATATATATATATATATATATCATGTTTGGCAACAAGGCAAGTGCATCAATGTATGGTAGCCAGCAATATACAGTAGATGGTGATAAAGGATTTCAGTGCAAACCAGTTGCAATTATAATCTTATATTCTAAGAAAGAATCTTGCATATTTTTTTTTAAGCTCCGGAAAAGGTTTGAGAGTCAAAAGGTGGAAGATGGGACTAAGTGATTAAGAAAAAAATAAGGGGATGTGAGTAGTACATGAACTTTTACTGTTTGAATTTACAAGATCGCCAATTGCCATCAAACCCTAATGTGCAGCTTTAAAATATATATTGGATATGAACATATGGAAATTATATACACACAAAATACTTATACTGTGCTGTATGCAAGCCCATGCCCACCTGGCCGAGGCCTATGGCAGCCACATTCCCGCTCAGCGCAGGGCTTTCAATGTCCCCCAAAGGTGCTCAGGCAACTAAAAGTACATGAGGGGAGACAGTAATTTTTTGACGAGCAAGGCGCTAGTTACAAGATAAAAGAAGGTATGGCAAAAGCACCAGGTGCCAGAGGAACATTCCAAGTATATCCAATTGAAGCAGAAGGAAGTCTTAATGTGTCAATTCACTGTGAGTAATCCTAGGGTGAATTCATCCTTTGTGACTGTATCTCAGATATTAACATGGGTATTTACAACATGTAACCCTTTAGCATCTAAGTGGTGAACACCATGCAATACTGTTGTTCCACAAAGGTAACAAAGAAAAATATCATAACTTAGTATAATGTTTCGAACACACAATTAAGAATTGAATCTTTGACCAAAATAGTAAATGATAAAGTAAAACCGGATGTCCCTGGTGGTAAAGTAACGACAATGTGCAGCAAAATATAGTCAAATGAGACCTGCAGCTGCCCAAGCATAGTACACAAAGTACTGGAGGAGCCAGATAAAGTACTAAAGATTAGGGTAATAAACCCACAATCATAGAAAATTGTAATCTTCAAGACCCAGCACAATAGCCCTCCCTAAATTATAGAGTATATAACGAGTATTTACACAGTAGGAGCTGACAAAAGGGGAGCCAAGACAATACTAGCTAGCTAAGAATGGTTAATGCAAAAAATAATAATAATAATTTTAACATAAATAATGGATAAGTAACTCTTGCACTCGCTATTAGCGAAAGTTCACAAGGATGCTGTATCAGAAGGCTGACTGCTTATATTAGACTTCCTAAAGTGCAAAGCTACAGCCCTCCGGCATCTGACGTCATTACACAATGACGCCACCTAGTTACTGACATTCTGACATGCGAGTTTCATTCATGGCTCCAAGCTAAAAAAATTACACTGAAAAAACAATTTAAAGGACCATACACAAGAAAACATGAAACATGTACACATGTAAGCACTAAATAGCCATTAAAATTATATCTATTGTCTCTAAAACAATCAAAAGCACGGCTCTATCAAGTACCTCAAAAGGTTCAAGTACAAAAACACTTGCTCACAAACTTAAGTCCTGCCATACAACTGATACTAAATTCCCCATGTACAAAACACACCCCATAGGATAATACCTACCTTTCTTTTCTCTTGTGTAGTTATCCCAATGGGGGAAGAGGCTGTCAAAAAAAAAAAATACTGCATCCAAAAAGATTTAAATATATATATATAGCACATATACTGTATATGTTCAGTATGCCAGAATGTCACATAGGGGAGGCTATTCACATTCTATGGCTTTCCAAAATGGAACTAACTGATATTGTGCATGGCAAATATATATTTTACATCTGATCACACAAAAGAGGGGAACCACCATCTCTAAATTTAGTATGACAGTTTTTACACATTCTCAGTAGAAAAAGATTTGTGAAACATTTAAAAATAATGGGAAGGAATGTAAATCTCAAAAATACATTTGTGACCATATCCATATGTAACAATAGGATATCAAAAGTTTTATTGTCAAAGCACATGTGTCAAGTAAGCACCATTACCTGTTGTTGATTTGCAAGCATTGCTACCAATGCTGTATTAGCTGACAAACCATAATGTAGTTTGTTGTGCTTGTTGTTTCTTAAGGATCTTTGATCTCACTTTGGAGAGCAGACAATTATGGATTTGTGTGACACTCTTATGAAGAACATTTGCACTAAATAATCAACATAACTACAGTTATTGTGATTTCCCAGTAAATCCCTATTTTATTGGTGACTATGATCTATAAACAGCTGTGGTCATCAGAGATCCTGAACTTATTGATTTCCAGCTATTGAGTCAATCCATTTGCATTAAAGCTTTGTAATGGAGGAAATCAACTGATATTGTACATGAACCATTAGATTAGGCTATATTAAGGTAATAAGTAAGGAAATATATAGAAAACAAATGTCCAACCACAGTTAAACATATATTACAACCATCTCAAATAAGAAAAAGATAATTAAGCACCCCATATGATGCTAAATTTGTACGTGTGTTTATGTCTAAGTGGAAGAACAAGAAAATCATAAGAGAGGTTCATCTGTAATCATTGCCTCCTCTTCTGATCCTAACCTGTTTTTCCTAGTCCTGTTTTTAATCAAAGTCACAAAATAATCAATTATTCGTCTTGCTGGTACATTGTCCCTTCACTTGGTCAAATCAACAGTGTCACCAATACAATAGATTCAATTAGAAAAAAAAACATCTCCACTACCACTAGAAGGAGTTCAGGACCATCAGCTGACATAAGAGGGGGAATGGATACAGATACAAGCACACCAGGAGAAGCTGGTCAGTAGAGAATAGGCTGTAGCCTTAAATGTGTCTGTATAGTTTTGGGGGGAGACAAATGGGCAGGACTACAAATAAGATCACAATAATTATTCAGACATTACAGCAGCAAATCTCTAAGACTTCTACATCCACAGAATGTGTCTCACCTATGTCCCACCCCTCTACTGCTACACCTCCACATGTACCTGATAAACAACCTACATATGGGCTTCTAACATCATGGAGTGTATGTAGTTAATAAGCACGTGTATATGATGTAAGCACTACTTAACTAACTGAGAAGCATGCCCCATGGTTTCCATATGCTCTGGGAGGTGGAGATTGAGGCAATATAGTTTAGTTTCCTTTTTTCATGGGAGACCTCTATTCTGGTGTCCTAGCACTAGACAATTGTCTCATAGTATATTTGAGGGCCATATGCTACTTGACCTTAGTGCAATCCTCTTTACTCCTGTGTCACAAGATCATCACTCCCTTCCTTTCACTCCCAGTGAGCCCAGTCACCTCCAACTCTGTAATTTTCTTTGTATGCCCAGCTGAACAAGGGTACCTGCCTCAAGTTGTCAGTTAACTGTAACGGAATAGTATGTGTGTATGCACATACATGAATATATACAGTGATATTTTTGTCCCAAGGGTCAATGTCGCTTGGTATTAGTAATTAGTACTGATCTTCCATTATCAGATATATGACTGATTCATTGTGAGTCAGTTAGAATGCAAACTTCAATAGGTTTACCGTAGGAAAATGTGTTTTTAATAACACTTAGATGATGTTATATATTTGTGAATACCTATAGATTTAAATACCATTCTAATTTTCGTTTAAATTAGGAAAAGTCTATGTACATAGCAAGAGCATATTGTCACAAGTGGTAACACAAGTTATAGAATTTGCAGCTCTATATGCACAATTTCCAATGGTTGTGCCGCCACATAGATGCCAATAGTTATCGCCAAGGTAATCAGGCTACAAACCAAAACCCACTTTCTTCCCAAAAAGCACATTCTCACTTACCTTATGAATAGGTCCTCTTGTAAAACTGATGAAATAAAACAGCATTGAGTCTAAAATGTTGATTCTTTAGTCCTGTTTCCCATTAAAATATATTTTTAACAGGTTTGGTGAGGTGTTTCATCTACCACTTTCTCTCTCCGCTGTAAGTCAAGGCTTTGGCATCATGTTATATCAGTGGTTAAATAAACAGGGCCAAGCACATTGCTTAACCACTCAGTAAATAAGTCACTTTATTGATTTTTTTTTTTAAATGTCAAAGTTAAAGTGTTATTTGTATTTTCAACATCAGCAAAACTGCTAAACTTCTGGTAATCTTGCGTTCTGTATTTCAGTACTTCAAGGCTTACCAGTATGATTGAGAGTGGCAAAAGCAATTAGTTGTAAACTATTATAAGATAGTACAGACTTAAAGAGAGGTGTTATTGCATCATGGTTTTGAACCTTGTTATGGCAGCAAATATTTTATTGAATTAAAGAGCCATTGTAGTTTTCAAACAATAAGTTACTGATTGGCCATACAGTCAGGATTTGAAGAAAATAAGTTCAATATAGCTACTAAAACTTACATTTTAATTTTGCATTGCAGCTTCAAAGAGATGTGCTACTCTCCACCCTTTGTTAGGTATCCAGGAATGAAAGAGTATCTGCCCAGAAGGTCTACCTGCAATAGCCACTGCAGGGAAGTAGACAGATAAAGACTTTTATCAGGACAACAGCTAAAGCCTCCTATCAGAAAAGCCCCCTGAACACATGATAGGGATAGAAGAAACTAACGAATTTACATCAATATTTTTTCTTCAAATAATTATTTTATAATCAGCCTGGAGTGTCTTGTCTTGAATCTAATACCCTCTTTGTTTTGTTTGTTATGCATAAGAAAGCTCTTCAGTTTTGAAGATATGTTTACCTTATACACTGGTTTCCCTGTAACATGACCTTTGAACCTAAATTCCAATGTGCACAATATCTTAGATTACTAGTGTGATTAATATGTAATGACAAAACGTCTCATAGATCAGGCAATTGCCTTGCACAGCCTTTGAAGGACCACTGTAATCTGAGAAGGTTCATTGCAATAATGCATTTAGAATATATAGTTCTTCTCCCTCAATATCTCTTCATAATTTACCAAAGGATTACATGGAGGCACTGAAGATCAGTCTTCAGGGAGCCTTGCACCTTTTGGTTGGAGCTCTGAAGATAAGGAATAGGGTGTCCAAACGCAGGGGGGTCTTTCTAGAAGACACATATTGAAGATGCACGCAAAAAAACACATTTCCACCTTGTGAATGCTAGTACACAGACATGTTTAAAACTGTTTAAAAAAGGTAGAATCAGCCAATTGTAAAGGTGGAATAATAATTTATTAGAGGAAGGTAGAGAGGAGGAAAATATGACATTTGCTTTTTATAGAGCCCCATAGAACCTGTTAAGGGGATATATAATCTAAATAATATTTTAAACATGGCTCTTTTTAAGCACATGCCTGCAGTAGAACAAATTTTTAAGTAAAGCCCAGGATGGATTATGCACAAGCCAGGAAATCCACCCACAGACAGTACCTGTTTTGAGGTTAATGCCTCACATCAGTGTGGGGTTGGTACCTGGTTTGTGCAGTAGATTTTGTGGTTAGGTTGTTTACCACAATAATCATTTAACTTATGGTGGGCAAAAGAGTGATTAAAAACCCTCCACTGTACAGTAATTATATATATATATATATATATATATATATATATATATATATATATATATATATATTACACACACTATATACTATGTTATACATACATACTACTGTACTACACCATACAGTAGTATATATATATATATATATATATATATATATATATATATACAGTCAGGTCCATAAATATTGGGAAATGGACACAATTCTAACCTTTTTGGCTCTATACACCACCACAATGGATTTGAAATGAAACCAACAAGATGTGCTATAACTGCAGACTTTCAGCTTTAATTTGAGGGAATTTACATCCAAATCAGGTGAACGGTGTAGGAATTACAACAGTTTGTATATGTGCCTCCCACTTTTTAAGGGACCAAAAGTAATGGGACAATTGGCTGCTCAGCTGTTTCATGGCCAGGTGTGTGTGTTATTCCCTCATTATCCCATTTACAAGGAGCAGATAAAAGGTCCAGAGTAAATTTCAAGTGTGCTATTTGCATTTAGAATCTGTTGCTGTCAACCCTCAATATGAGATCCAAAGAGCTGTCACTATCATTGAAGCAAGCCATCATTAGGCTGAAAAAACAAAACAAACCCATCAGAGAGATAGCAAAAACATTAGGTGTGGCCAAATCAACTGTTTGGAACATCCTTAAAAAGAAAGAACGCACCGGTGAGTTCAGCAACACCAAAAGACCCAGAAGACCACGGAAAACAACTGTGGTGGATGACCGAAGAATTCTTTCCCTGGTGAAGAAAACACCCTTCACAACAGTTGGCCAGATCAAGAACACTCTCCAGGAGGTAGGTGTATGTGTGTCAAAGTCAACAATCAAGAGAAGACTTCACCAGAGTGAATACAGAGGGTTCACCACAAGATGTAAACCATTGGTGAGCCTCAAAAAAAGGAAGGCCGGATTAGAGTTTGCCAAACAACATCTAAAAAAGCCTTCAAAGTTCTGGAACAACATCCTATGGACAGATGAGACTAAGATCAACTTGTACCAGAGTGATGGGAAGAGAAGAGTATGGAGACGGAAAGGAACTGCTCATGATCCAAAGCATACCACCTCATCAGTGAAGCATGGTGGTGGTAGTGTCATGGCGTGGGCATGTATGGCTGCCAATGGAACTGGTTCTTTTGTATTTATTGATGATGTGACTGCTGACAATAGCAGCAGGATGAATTCTGAAGTGTTTCGGGCAATATTATCTGCTCATATTCAGCCAAATGCTTCAGAACTCACTGGACGGTGCTTCACAGTGCAGATGGACAATGACCCGAAGCACACTGCAAAAGCAACCAAGGAGTTTTTTAAGGGAAAGAAGTGGAATGTTATGCAATGGCCAAGTCAATCACCTGACCTGAATCCGATTGAGCATGCATTTCACTTGCTGAAGACAAAACTGAAGGGAAAATGCCCCAAGAATAAGCAGGAACTGAAGACAGTTGCAATAGAGGTTTGGCAGAGCATCACCAGGGATGAAACCCAGCGTCTGGTGATGTCTATGCGTTCCAGACTTCAGGCTGTAATTGACTGCAAAGGATTTGCAACCAAGTATTACAAAGTGAAAGTTTTATTTATGACTGTTAATCTGTCCCATTACTTTTGGTCCCTTAAAAAGTGGGAGGCACATATACAAACTGTTGTAATTCCTACACCGTTCACCTGATTTGGATGTAAATACCCTCAAATTAAAGCTGAAAGTCTGCAGTTAAAGCACATCTTGTTCGTTTCATTTCAAATCCATTGTGGTGGTGTATAGAGCCAAAAAGATTAGAATTGTGTCGATGTCCCAATATTTATGGACCTGACTGTATATACACACACACTATATACTATATTATACATACATACTACTGTACTACATCATACAGTAGTATATATATATATATATATATATATATATATACATACACACACTATATACTATATTATACATACATACTACTGTACTACACTGTACAGTATTATATATATATATATATATATATATATATATATATATATATATATACACACACACGCACACACTATATACTATGTTATACTACTATGTTATACTATATATTTTAGACATTAAAATTTGAACATAAATGTACTATTTATTTACTATATATATTGAAATAAAGAGAGGGAAAAGTTGAAAGAGGCCCCCAAATTATATTACACCAGAGCATTACACTGCCACTTAATCTAAAGGGGGTAAATGATTAGTGTATAGAATTTAAAAAAAAATGACTTGTGCCATGCCCTGATATTAATTCAAATTCTTCAGAAGTCGGTTTTAACATTGATTCAAAAGCAAGCACCAAAGGGATTAAAAGTTAAATTTTATAACATTTGCTGCACTCATTTTCTATGCAAATAAATGTTTGCATTGTTTAAGACCTGCTCTTGTAAAATGCATGATAATGAGTTTCATGTTCCTTTAAACATAAGAAACAGAATTTGGCAGCAGCTGAGAGCCATTTAATCTGTGCTTTCAGAGTCTGTAATTATACAAACAGGTAAACGCCATTGCAATGTACACAGCATTGAGAGTTTTGGGAGATGCAGGTCCAAGTCCAAAGCTCGCTAACAAATAAGCAAAAGGTTGAATCACTATAAATAGAGTTGCTGAGACCGGAATGTTTGTGAATATATCCTGACACATGAAAATGTTATCAGGTGACCCTTAAACAGTCTAGTAAGGCATGAAGTTACTAATCCTGGATTTTGAAATAGGTTAGAAAATGTAAAATGGTTACTTGTTATTAGGGAGATTGTAATATTTACATGTTATGCTATGCTCTATATTAGGCATATCCTGCTCCAGATGTCGAGGTCCAAAAAATTAGAGTGATACCGACCCTTAAGGACCAGAGTTGGGCAGTCCTGCTCTATATGAACAGTAAACTCTCTCTAGATATCAGTATCTTATAGAATGTCCCTACTTAGTAGATATGTGCCCTGGTATGCATGAACTTGTTTAGTTAACTTTTGAAATATAGCAATAATTGCTGATACAAGTACTGTCCTAATTTACCTATTGTTGATTCTCTTTACAAACAAATGCAATGACCACTTAAGGTGACACAGCAATGTTATTGAAGAAATTAAATATAATTGCAACTGGTTGTTGTTAAACATTTTGAGTGAAAGTATTAATTAATTCAGCTGTTTAATCATACATTTTTTTATCATAAATTACCTGAACAGATCCCTTGATCTAAGGCTAATAATTTACTCTCATAGGCCCTCATTCAATTGCAATTTGGCCAATTGAATAGGGCTCTAAATAAGCACATAGCTTATAAAGAAGTTTTTAGTTAGTAAACATCTATCCAAAAGCAAGGTTTTCACTAACTAAAAACGTCTTTAAAAAAAATATGCTATGTGCTTATTTAGAGCCCTATTCAATTGGCCAAATCGCAATTGAATGAGGGCCTCAGTAGATGTAATAAGAAAAAAAGAGCATGCCCGGTTGGTTAATCACTGTGAGAGTTCATTAATGGTCTAAGATGAGTAAAATGAATTTAAGTAAATTTAGGAATTACTTTTTTAGTAATTACTTTTTTAGTAATAACTATCCCTTAGATTGTAAGTTTGCAAGTTTTCAATCTTGCAAGGCGTTTTAGGGAAAGCACTTTGGACTCTGGATTTTAAGCTCAAAGACAGGGCCCTCCACTCTTTGCATTGTGTTAAATTGCTCTTGCCTTGACCCAAGTACAGCGCTACAGAATATGTTTCCTTCCGCAAGCCTCCTCTCATACACTTTAAAAAGGCCACTGTAATGAGAACAGATATATATATATATATATATATATATATATATATATATATATAAACATTTTGTCTGACTAAAACCATAATTAGGCTGAGATAGAATTCCTTAGCTCTGTTTTCTTTAGAAAAATATAAAATTTGAAGCCTCTGCTGGATTCGGTAGGCCTCCATGATACATTGGTGGAAGTAGTGTTTGTGAGAGGGGTGTTTATATTTGTTCAGAGCTGTTATTTCATCTATTGATGCAAATGTCCTATGTCTGGGCCTGTGATGGGCAGTGGGTGTGGTGTCAATTCCAGTCTGATCCAATGATCTAATAAAGCACAATACATGATTTTTGTCCTACTCTTACACCCCTCTCTCTATTGAAACGCATCCCCATGATCCAGCTCTTAAGTGACTTCCATGTTGTGTGCATGGCCAGGCCATACATAACCATATTTATTTTTGCAGAACTAATAATAATCAGCCTTATTAAATTGTGATTCAGTAAATTTAAAAGGGCTCTATATAAGCACATAGCATTTTTTTTTTTTTACAGACGTTTTTAGTTAGTGAACTTTTATCCAAAAGCAAGGTCTTCACTAACTAAAAACTTCTGTAAATAAAATATGCTATGTGCCTAAATAGAACCTTTTTAAATTTACCGAATCGCAATTTAATAAGACTGAATATTTTTAGCTTGTGATGTAAACATTCTACTACAGGACATTTTATGGTTATGGTTAGCAGTAGGCAGGAATACTGTAACTTATGTCTGGGAGGGACCTCTACCTCCTTGTCTATCATACAGGATAATATTTTGCAAAGAATATATAAATATGTTTTTTCTAATAAGCCTCAGAGCATAATGGAATAGTATTGTGGTCTGCTGTGTTCTCCAAGGATCCTCATATCTAATAAGAAGCTGATATGATATCATTGGTTTCAGCCTACTTCCTTGATGGATGAGCTGCAGTAGAATATTCACACAAAATTTGACGCCGAATGTGGTGCTGCAATATCTGCTGAAAGATCGTGGGATTATCTTTGCTGAAAAAACTCATAGTCTAGAGACATTGTGATTGGATTTGTGTGGAGAGTGTATGCACCTGTATGCACATTGTCTGGCATTTTTCTATTTTCCAGTTCTAATTTCTTTCTATTCTGTCTTTAAACTCTAGCAGGTTTTGTACCTTGTTATATCAATCTACGAGGGTATATAATCTAATAACAACAGACAAGGAAGGGTAACTAGGGAGAGAGGATAATGTCTTGCACAAACTCTGGGTTGTTGCCAACATGCATTGTTGCATAGAATGTCCCTTTGAACGTTTATTAAGGAAGCAGGCGTTTGTGAAATGGTTGAAGATAATAATTGTACCTATGCTGCAGATGACAATCATGGTAGTTTCACTTTGGCTATTAATAACCTCCATTACCTGAAGGCCGCTACGAACTAGAAACATCTAGGAGTTAAGATTGGCCCTGTGACGTTGCTTAGAACTCTGTTGCCTATCCTTGCCATTGTTGTCATTTATCTCCTGATTTGTATTAGTGCTATACATGGATTGTGTTCAAAGCAAAACAATATATGAACACATTGCAAAAAATGGAGGACCCTGACTTTGAGCTTAGAATCCACTGTCCAAAGTGCACTCCCAAAGTACCATGTAAGACTGAAACTTCGCAGACTGCCTTCCCATATGTATTAAGAACCCACTCTCTGGCCAAAGTGGCAGCCACTTTTCCTACAAAAATGGGGTTGTTACAATGACTTTGGCCTCTTCCCTCACAAGGGAAGCCTCTTTTACAAGCCTCTTGGACAAGAACTCCCCATACTGGTCCAGCTGTTCTCAGGGCATAATAATCCTGGAAGTATTTTTTTAGGACTAGTGGGCCTCCTCCCTCTGGGATTTGATCCAGAAGTAAAAGACCTCAATCTCTGAAACCTCTTGGTCTCAAAGCGCGGTATCTTTCTTGACTTCCAGGTTATGTGGTTAACCAGGCAATACATAATTGTATTTTTGCAGAGACTGCATATTTATTTTTGCAGAATGTACAAAAACATAATATTAGCTTGTGATGCAAAAATTCTTCTACAGAATATGTTTGTGGTTATGGTTATGAATAGGCAGGAAACTGGTAACTGTGACTTATGTTCGGAAACAGGGCCCCTGTCCCCTTGTCTATCATACATGATAATATATTTCAAAGCATAAATACTTGTTTTGTTTTTTTTCTAATAACACTCAGAGCAAATATTGTGGTCTGCTGTGTTCTCCAAGGATCCTAGCATCTAATAATGAAGCTGATATGATATCATCGGGTTTGGCCTACTTCCTTGATTGATGACCGGTAGTGAGCTGCAGTAGAATTTTGACACAACACAAGAAATTATGAATCAAACATAAAATTAATTTCTTTACTCAGAAATAGAGTTTTTCCAAAAATTGTTATTATGTCAATGGCTTACATAGCTGCTAATTTGCTGTTGGAGAATAACATATCCAACCAGCCGTTTTAAATATGATAGAAAATGTTTGACCTCAGGACATATTCTACATGGAAGTTGTACAAGTAATCATTCATTTTGAAGACCTGAGTGGGCTAGTATAGAGTAAGGCAAATAGGATTCACAAGTTTGCTTGCAATTGCCTGCTTCTAAGCAAGTGAAGGTTGGGAAGAAGTTATCAGATGCTAAAAGTTTACATGGAAGATCCAAAGAGCCAGCAAACCCTCCTTCTACAAACATCCCCATTCTCTACTCTCCTGAATACATTAAAAAAAACATCAGAACATCACACCAATCAGGCTTGACTCAAACAGTGTTGAGGAAATCCAATATGGAAGTCGAAGCCCTCAAACCCAGCAGAGTCTGCTAAATTAAGAGCTTCTGTAAAACATGCTTTTATGCTCATCGTTTACATTTCTGCTAATTTTGTATATTTGTCATATATCTATAGTACTTTCTGACAATCAATTCATCCTGTAGGTAGGCCCCACAGCCATTAATATCCACAATTAATGTAGTCTGCATCATGAGATAGTGGGAAATCTTTTACACATCCCCACTATGTTTACAGCTGTACAATACAGATGCAGATTATATATATATATATATATATTAATTAAAAGTAGTATATTTTTGATGCAAACATATAGAAACAAAATTACACATTTTCTTTATCAAACTCACAGATAAAATACATAGTAATGAGACAAGAAACATCATTCCATCCTCCAGAGGCAACCATTTCAGCACAGTCCTCCTCATCGTATGCATTGTTGGGTTCACCCTGGCGCCATTTGTTGAAGGTTTGCATTGGTGAGCGATCAGAATAGACAAAGTTGCTTTCTTTTTCCAAATCATTGATCCCAATGAAAACTCTTGTGAGGCCAGCTTGGTTAATGTAAGAAGCGATCAGGCTATTTATTGACTCGTCCTTCGGCATAGCCAGAGTCCCACCTCTTCCATGGCAGTAAGACTGGGCGTCTGTATACTTCTTTTCTTCCTTTACCAGTAGATAGATCTTGGTATCTGTCTCACGCACACCAGCAACAACTGCGGGGGAGGGCAGTGCTGAAAAGTGAGCACTCATATTTCTATAACAAACTTAATGCACATAAAAATAATCCATGCACAAATTAGACTATACAGTTACTTATAGGCCACATCGCACTTGATAGAATATGTGCATTCGTTCTGGCCATTATTGTATTTGAGATCATAATTTGACTAAGGATTGACAAATCTACTACAATCAGATCAATGTAGATCAGAACAAATAGGCATATGTAATCTCCCCATTAAATCTACCTAAGGTCTTCGCATAATTCATCCTCTTGTGCTTATCACAGGCATGCTTGAATACTTTTATATCCCCTTTTTCATCCTCTTTATGATTCCAATTCATCTTTCAATACTTCCAAGCTTCCTACTCACTTTACCTACAGGTTGGTTGAATTGTTTTCCTACTTTTAAATTGTTCAATATAATAACTACAAAGACTCTTGCCTCATAGCTCAGTCAAAGTATCCATTATAATTATTTGTAATTTCTGAAAATTGTATCCTTAAAGGGATATGGAAATGTCCCTGTTTTTAATATTGAAACACAACTACCTAAGTGATTGTTTGCATATCTAAACATTATTTTATTAACAAGTGCTTAAAAGCTCTGTTGTTAATCACTCAAATCTTCCAAATAGTCCCATAAAGGTCCTCCCCTGTAACTCATGCACACAGCGTCTTTGTATAACTAGAAGTACTAGCCAATCAGATTATCTCTCAGCAGCATTTCTAATCTGTAAGTGGCTAGTACATCTAGTAGCAATAGAAACACTGAGTGCATGAGCTGCTGGGGTGGACCTTTGAAGGGACTATTTGGAAGGTTTCAGTTAATAAAAACAGACAATGAACAAGTTTCAAAAGTGCAGATCTAGATAAATAAAAATAAAAAAAAACTTATTAATATAAACTAAAAAGTTACATCTTATGTTTTATCAGCAGCCAAGCATTTATCTGCTGGTTCTTAGAAAGAAAACGAGATGCAAATTGGAGTGAAAAATACATATTATGAGGAAGTATTGACAACTTAAATTGCAATTGATAGTAGACACAGATGAGACCAAGTTATTGAACTTGGCTGTAGTTAACATATAGTTTATACAAATTAGTACAACATTTAAGGAAAAGCTGGCATGTTGTGCATAATATAAACCTGTTAATAATAGTATTGACCTCAGTATTTGTCTTCATCAGTTAGAGAAGGATAACAGCCATCAAAAACCTTTTATTGTATTTAATAAAACTTAACTTTTTTGGACAATAAACTTCTCCACCTGCTGTGTACATGTAATAAGGTGGTGTAATACATTTGTGTTCTCATCATTCTTTTACTTCTGGACCCTATGCAGTCTCACTCACTCTAATTACCAACAACTCACTCCATTCACCAACCTCTTCTTATCCTATTTGCTTTCTTATCACTTTCACTTATATGCCAAGCTGCCCTCCACGTCCTGCTACCCATGCCGCACAAATCTGTGCATGTCAATTAAAAACAATGTTTTCTTAAAGAAAAGCAGGTATAGATCAAAAACAAATACATACCATTTTTTACAAATTTTAGTTCAGTGGTCAGCTGTGCCACCTGGATATCCATCTCTCCAACAGCCTTTCTCAACTGCCCACATTCGCATGGTATCCCTAAAATGAATTGGAATATGTGTTTTTACGTCTTTTGCATGAGCTGGTTAGGCAATGTGTTCGTATGGAAACCTATTAATTTAAAGTTTTGCTATGACAACAAAACAATCTATTATATTACCCTTATCCCATGGTCATGTTATATGCTTTGTACCATTATTCATCACAACTGTAACCAACTGGCTTTCCTCCATGACAAATATGGCTACTAATAGTTTGAAGTTGAAAATAAAGAAGAATTGGTTTATTTCTAGAGCTCTTATTTCATCTATGAAGAGCTATAATATTGGTCTACAAGAACTAACACCTGCTTCATCAGCTATGTATGTACTTTGTATGTACCAGGAATCAATAAAATGATTAAACATTACATTTAATGTGTTCTCCAGGTCAGAACTGTTTGAGTGCCACTACAAGCAAATAGTTGTATAAAATTACAATATAAAATATCTGAATAAATACCTGGTTCTCCATTTGGCCCAGGAGGACCCATCTCACCGACGTCACCCCTTTCTCCTATTAAAAAGACATATTGTGTATTTTTACATATTTTTATGGGAACTGTTATTCATCATTGCCAAATTATAACACAAAACTTATAAAATGTATAAATAAAATTGTTAGGGCAGCTGTAAAATTACAAATATAATATGTGTATACAAACTTGGTAATGTTAAAAAAAGGTCCACCATTTTAGACCTTTTTATATTGTTCCTGTGTTTCCCATATTTACTTATAACCTTACTTTGATAGCGAATGTTTTATTAAGTAAAGCAAAATGTGCCTGTACTTGTTACACAAAAATCCATAAATAATACATTGTCCGTGTAAATATGAAATTTACATCGCAAAACAATAGCTTTAGAGCTTGTATACCATATTTAAATAAGACTTGATGATGAGAAAAATATTTTGTTTAGAAAGTAAAAAAAAAAATTATAATAAATTGAAATCTATAGTAACTATTATATGCATTTAAGTTGAGGTGGGAGTCACTTTTTTTGTTTCGTCTGGACCCCTTCACTGCCAACATATACACCACTAGCGTCACTAAAGCTTTACAAGAAAATGTGTGTGTGCCAGAAAATGTGTGTGTGTCGTCCAGTCGTGTCTGATTCTCCGTGACCTCATGGATCGCAACACACCATGCGGATCCACTTGGTATTCATGGCAGAGATACTGCAGTGGGTTACCAGTTCTTTCTCCACAGCACATACAGCTCCTGGTAGTCCTAGGTGGTCTCCCCTTCTTTGTACTGATCAGGCCCAATCCTGCTTGGCTTCAGGGTGGTGTGACCTCTGGGTTCCCTGACTGGAAGTGAACCCAGGTCACAGCAGTGAAAGCACAGAATCCTAACCACTAGACCACCAGGGAACTCTGCCATAAAAAGTACATAATAAATGATAAGATATATGTTATCAGTTTCCTCACAAGTTTGGTTGAAAAATATAAACTTTAATTTCACTAGGAATATAATATAAGTATCCATTTCAAGTGAGCTAATGCAGTCTGGTGTATGATAATAAAATAAATAATAGATAAATAAAGTAA
This sequence comes from Discoglossus pictus, assembly GCA_027410445.1. NCBI lineage: Eukaryota > Metazoa > Chordata > Amphibia > Anura > Alytidae > Discoglossus > Discoglossus pictus. The sequence goes on along the minus strand of CM050165.1, from coordinate 392,801,376 downwards.
TATACTTTACCTATTTTCATGTAATATATGCAGGAAGCATTCTGTTGAAGAGCTGACAATCTGTTTTGATGTTGCTGCAGCATTAGTGGTGTGGAGCTGCTGTGTAAGCGTGCTGAATGTGTGCAGTGTAATAGTGTGCATGCGCGAGACCAAACCGTTAGCGTAGCTGTGTACTTCCGCATTGTATAAGTTATTGTTCTAAAATGGCGGCTAATGTGTGGTATGCGGCTGTGGCTGATTTAGCGTCCTTCGTTTTGGATGTTGTCCGACTTTTTCGGAATATCCGTAGCTGTTTGGTGGTGTTTTGCGTGTTTAGGGTCCTTTAGCCTCGTTTTCGTTTTGTACGGCGGACATTTTTTCTCTCGCTTAGGTGATTTTCGGGTGTCTAAACTCAGAAATTTGTACATAAATTGAGGTGTAACTTTACTTGCAGAGGTCATGGGTGCACCAACTTGCTGTGGGTAAGCTTTTTATGTGTTTGTTGTGTGTATTTATTGTGTTTGTAATGTTTTTGGGGTCGCCGGATTGCGTCCTTGTTTTTGAATCTCGTACGTTTTTTCGGGAAATCCGTAGGTGTTTGGTGGCGTTTTGCTTCTTTAGACTGCTGTAGCCTCGTTTTCTTCAGTGGCCATTTTTTCTCTCGCTTAGAGGATTTTTGAGTGTCTAAACTCTTTTGTTTGAGGTGTAACTTCAGTTTTCGAGGTCCTGGGTGCCCCCTCTTCCTGTAGGTAAGCTTTTTATGTATTTGTTGTGTGTATTTATTGTGTTTTTCATGTTTTGATGTGAGCGAGTTTCGGACGATTTTTGCGAGGTCGTAATGGGTCGTAACGTGTCTCGTATTTTCCTTTCGTAACTACGTAAATGTTGCAAAATCCACAGTTGCTGGCATGGAGTGCCTTCGGCGCTCCATGCCAGCAACTGTGGCCCTCGATTCGCGAGGGCCGCAGGATCGCTGCGCGAGCCCACAAGCTTTAGCAACAGCTCGCATGCTCACAACTATATCTGTGATTATAACTAGTCTACATAATAACCATGTACAGGCAACATATAACCACACACAATAACACATAATCCCAATGTAACAATGTCATGCTCCCTTGGCCATATTCATAATTTACTGGCAAAATGAGTCCTTAAACAATTAAATCATGACAATATATTTGTTTAAAAACCTTGTATATGACTATGAACATAATAAAGCAGGGAAAAAGATTAGAAAAAAAAAACAGTTTGATGCCACTGATGGACCCTGGAGGACACCATGATACATTGGTGGAAGTTGAGTGTGTGAGAAATGTAGTCACATTTTCATGTAAGCTTCCTGTGAAGGGGAAGGGGTGTCACTATTCATTTCAATCTTGCCCAATAATCTAACAAAGACTACTGACCTTTCCCTGTGCCTCCCTCTCATCCCTCCCGCAACAAATAGTTAAAGAACCACACCATCATGAGCCACTCTCAGGAAGTGATATAACAAATACAAAATGGATTAGTGAACTTTAAAAAAGTCTTCAAAAAAAAATATGTCTTTATGTCCATGTTTTATAAAGCTGCTAATGCTGATCCTTAACTCATAAGTTGTTTTCAATCCTCTACATAATTAGATGTTTCAAGTATACAAGGGCAGAATGCATTTTGTGCAGACTGTATTTTTTTAAAATATATTTAGACATTTTTACTATTTAATTCAAATAACCAAATACCTAGAAGATGTTATTTAGCAAATACCTTTAGAACCGATGGGGCCAATCTTCCCATGGCGACCTATGCTGCCCTTCTGTCCTCTGTCACCAATTTCCCCTGAAATGGAATATTATAAATAAACTGTTGTGCCAAGTTACAGAATGAGCAGAAATGTAGTTGAATGCATATGAATTAAATTAAATATATGATTCAGATTGCTGTAATGAAGAACAGTTACCAGTGGGGTAAGAGAGACCTATAATGGAATCAGGTGGCCAAGTGGGCCTATAACAGTTTAAAACCTAAATACACATATGGTAATAAGACACCTAGCATTGCTAAGGAAGCAAGTAAGGTGTGCACTGAAAAATTAATTTATTTAGCAGTGTCCAAATAAGCTCTTCAATGGTTGCAAAACATAACACATGGACCTGTCACTGCTAGAATTTATGCTGCAATTACCAATGGAGAATCGGTAAAGACTTCTAAATCTCTAAACATGTTAGCTAAACTAGGCCCTTGATACAATTGATTGGTGATCATCAATTTTATGAGTTGTTAGAAGGCATCATGATTGTTTCGGAGTTACGGAATGGTACCAATATTATTAACAAGCATGTTCTTGGTTCATGAGGGTATTCAGGCAAAAAGGGCACATAAGTATTTCAGCTGAACTGGCTCTATCCATTCCATTTATTAAAAGGACATCTCCCCCATTGCTTCCCCCACTCTATAGAATACTCTACTTCACTCTCTAAGACTTCCATTTACTCTACACAGCTTCTTTGCATACTCCCTGAAAACTCAGACAAACTTACAAACATGGTCCAAAATGTCCACAAATCATACACACTTCTATTAGACACAGCCACTGCCTCCTGTCCATGCATCCTACTAACTCACCAGAACACCATCATACACAGTCTACACCCATAAAGATTGTAAGAATTCGCAACACTGGGCAAGCTCGAAACTCACAAATACCTGTACTTATTGGCTATACATTCAGAGCCCAAGAGGTCAATCATCAATTATTGTCCATGATCTGCAATTCACTACTAGAGATAAAGCTTCCTTAGTTGGTTGATCAGAAACTTCTATATAAACTTACAGGATGAACATCCATGTTTAAATGATATTGAATTGTGCTTATTGTTACCTATACTTTTACATTATACCATATTTAGAACTCCTATTATGTCATTTTAATGTGATATTATATATTCAGTAATATGTAGTCACCCTTTTCTCCTGGTGGGCCAACTCTTCCTGGTCTTCCTGGGGCACCTTTCTCTCCTTTTTCTCCAGCATCCCCTATAAAAAAAGAATTGAATGAACTTGAGATTATTAAAAGATGTATAGACCAACCCCTTAAAATATCACAAGGTGGAATTTTAGGATCTCTACTGTTGGCTGGCCGCATGCAGTGCCAGTATCTTAACACATAACCCTAACACCCCAACCCTAATCCTGACACCTAAACCTAGGAAATTCACTGAAATCTCGGCCAGATTGTGTCTTGCTTAGTGTATACGTGATTTTAGGGAGTGAAGGTTACTTCCAGAATAAAACATAATTGTTCAAGTCTACATCCTGTCCTTGACAGCTTCAAATACATATCACTGGACAGATGGTTTTTGATAGCAAGTTAATATCTTGTTTAATTGTCCGATGCAGGTTTAAAAGCATTCATATGAACTCTATTTTCTCAATTACAAGGCAGCATATTTCTGGAAATGCCAGTTTGATGTTTTAATGTGTGCGCCAGTCTGATATAGGCTATTATGCAGTTTAAAAGAAATAATAGTTAACATTTGTTCTTAACTGTCAGTTTTCCACTCAAGCAGAGTTATGTATTTCCTCCTATTTGTGTCTATCAAGGGTGTGATCAGCTAGTTGACAGTGTTGGTCTAATTGCGAAGCGAGGCGAGCAGTGAGGGAAAGGCTCGCAATGAGCGCCAAAGGCCACGCGATGAGCGCTGAATGTGCTCATAGCAGGGATCACAATGAGCGCCTAAGGTGGTCATTCCCAAGCACAAGGCTCAAGGACCATAAAGTAGACGGGAGGAGAGGCTCGCAATTAGCTCCGAAGGCGCTCATTGTGAGCCATGCGATGAGCGCGGGGATCACGATCAGCCCCGAAGGGGCTCAGAGGGGGCACAGCCTCGCATTTTGTGGCACACAGCATTGCCAGGCTTCAAATTTTATTCCCGTCATTTTTGACCGGGCAATTTCCTAGTTTTAAATAAAAAGGGCACACAGGGTTTTTACAGTTAACAAAGAAAAGGTAGGATATTGGTACAGGCAATAATGCAGCTGACAATTTAAAAGATCAAGAAGGAATTTATTTTCCCCAAAGGAGACAATAGGCAATGTTCAGAGACAACAGGCAATGTTCCTCTTCTAATGGTAGGTGTATTTTAACAGTGAGAGACAGAATAACAACAACAAAAAAACAACAAGAAAAGCGCATGTCAAAAAAGTTATAAATTGATTTGCAGGTCAGTGTGGGAAAGAAGTATTTCATCCCCTATCAATCAGCAAGATTTCTGGCTCCCAGGTGTCTTTTATACAGGTAACGAGCTGAGATTAGGAGCACTAAAGGGAGTCACACCTGTCCACAGAAGCAATCAATCAGATTCCAAACTCTCCACCATGGCCAAGACCAAAGAGCTGTCCAAGGATGTCAGGGACAAGATTGTAGACCTACACAAGGCTGGAATGGGCTACAAGACCATCACCAAGCAGCTTGGTGTGAAGGTTACAACAGTTGGTGCAATTATACGCAAATGGAAGAAACACAAAATAACTGCCAGTCTCCCTCGGTCTGATGCTCCATGCAAGATCTCACCTCGTGGAGTTTCAATGATCATGAGAACGGTGAGGAATCAGCCCAGAACTACACGGGAGGATCTTATTAATGATCTCAAGGCAGCTGGGACCATAGTCACCAAGAAATCAATTGCTAACACACTACGTCATGAAGGACTGAAATCCTGCAGCGCCCTCAAGGTCCCCCTGCTCAAGAAAGTACATGACCAGGCCTGTCTGAAGTTTGCCAATGAACATCTGAAGGATTCAGTGGAGAACTGGGTGAAAGTGTTGTGGTCAGATAAGACCAAAATCAATCTCTTTCGCATCAACTCAACTCGCCGTCTTTGGAGGAGGAGGAATGCTGCCTATAATCCCAAGAACACAATCCCCACCGTCAAACATAAAGGTGGAAAGATTATTTAGTATTTTTCTGCTAAGGGCACAGAAAAACTGCACCGCAAGGGACGATGGACGGGGCCATGTAACGTCAAATCTTGGGTGAGAACTTCTTACCCGCAGCCAGGGCATTGAAAATGAGTTGTGGATGGGTATTCCAGCATGACAATGACCCAAAACACAAAGCCAAGGCAACAAAGGAGTGTCCCAAGAAGAAGCACATTAAGGTCCTGGCGTGGCCTAGCCAGTCTCCAGAACTTAATCCCATGGAAAATCTGTGGAGGGAGCTAAAGGTTCGAGTTGCCAATATCAGCCTCGAAACCTTAATGACTTGGAGAGGATCTACAGAGAGTAGTGGGACAAAATCCCTCCTGAGATGTGTGCAAACCTGGTGGCCAACTACAAGAAATGTCTGACCTCTGTGATTGCCAAGGGTTTTGCCACCAAGTACTAAGACGAAGGGGTCAAATACTTATTTCCCTCATTGACCGGCAAATCAATTTATAACTTTTTTGACATGCGTTTTTCTTGTTGTTTCTTTTTATATTCTGTCGCTCACTGTTAAAATACACCTACCATTAAAATTATAGACTGATCATCTCTTTGTCAGTGGAAAAATTTTCGAAATCAGCAGGGGATCAAATACTCTGCCCGCCCCCCATTGTGATATATATATATATATGTATATTATAATCCTGTGTAATGTAATATACACAGTAAAAAATATTTTACGATAATATTTAATCTCCTATATTCGAAAATAAATCCTATTTTTGAATGTCTAACTATTAATGAAAGACCTGAATCTTCTGAACACAGGCCAGGATTTTGCAAGATTAGAGAAGGTAACCATACATACACAATATGCCTAACCATGTTAAATGATCATATAATAGAAAAATAAAGTTTTACAAAATATATTGATTGAAAGAAAACACCCTAGAGAAATTGAAAAGAGCTTCAATGTCTTGCTGCAAAAAATAACTACTACATAATATTTGATTAAATCAGGGTTTTCATTATAAATTTAGCTGAATGTCAATCATTTTCTTATTTTCCAAGCAATCTGAAATTGAAAATGAAAATTTATGAAGGATATTTACAGATTATTATTAAATTATTCCAGATTCACTGCAAGTAATTCAGTATAGTTTTTTTTTTCATAATGCAAATGAGGGGATTGTGAGATAAATGAGTGGAACAGACGAATAACCCCACCTTACCTTTCAGTCCTGGGACAAGTATCTGTACAGAACAAGAGTCGTCTGCAATTTGCTGACAATATCCAGACCCCAACAATATCAGGCTAATTACAGCCACCACAAATACCAGACTTCTCTTCATAATGAGGGTTTACAGGTCACTGACTCCTAGAAATAAGAATGCATAAACAGGAAGCAAAAATGAGGCAGTTTCCAGTAGATTTTGACCATTTACCATATTTTTATATTTTCTTATAATAGCACAATTATTATTTCATCAAGGAGTGTTTTTAAAATGCTAGATTCATACTAACACTTACTAGAAGTTTCCTTTTGAGCTAAAAAAATAATTGAATTTCTGTTGAAACATGGAAAAAATATGACTTATTACTCTAAATATAAGGCAACATTTATTTAAAAAAATGCAAATAGCCTCTTGGATGCTGAATGCAGATATAGCATATATATAATATGGCACAAAAATGTGTTTATATGAATATATTTGGATGCACAACCAAAGTACTGATGGACAGAGCTTTAATATTTTACACTGGAGTGACAATAGTCAAATAGTGATGTACAGGACATACTGTATATGTAAATGGAAAGTGTAGATTATACATGTCAAACTGATACCATCCATTATTCAAAACATTAATTAGAATAGTGCAATTCCTTTATTTTGGTACGCCAGATTATTATTAACCAACAAGGTGCTGGGGGCCTGATTTAAAATGACAATTAAAAATGGCAATCTATATATATATCTATATATATATATATATATATATATATATATATATATATATATATATATATATATATACACACACACACACTGTATATATATCAAGGCCTACTGAATGTGAGATCCTGATAACATCCTAAACACCAGCAGGTGTCCCTGAAGCCATTATCTTTATTAATATTACTACTCTATGCATGTTATTATATCTGGGGAGATAATAATAATTTCTAGCATTTTTTTTAACCAACACATATGTATGCCGTAGCCTGCCTGGTCATCCTTACCCTCCTCATCCATGGCTTGCATAATTTCCTTAAATCTCCTCCTTCTCACATGTCTCAAGCCATTGTGTAACCTAAGCCTCTCTAGCTCACTCTCTCATTCATCGCTTCCTGTCCTATCTGTCCCTCTTACCTATTTCCATTTTCTTTTAGTGCTAATTTAAACCTGCAACAAGGTCTACTGAATCTGAGATCCTGACAACAGTGCCCTCCTTCACCCACGCGCCCCAATTCGGATTCAATTTATAGAGCCATGGAAATCACCTGACTTCCTATTTTCAGATTATATTATCTCCCCAATTGGGTCAGACAACATATTCCACCTTAAAGAAAGAAAAGGGTTCTTCACAGTAAGGGTGGTTAATCTGTGAAATTCTCTACCAGAGGAGGTGGTGACAGCGGATTCGATAGATAACTTTAAAAGGGGATTGGATTTATTTCTAATTAAAAAAGACATTCAGGGTTATCCTGGATAATTAGAGAGGATTGATCCAGGGAGGAATCCGATTGCCAGTATCTGGGGCCAGGAAGGTCAGAATTATTTCCCCTTTGAGACGATTAGCTAAGTTTCCCTTGTTTTTGTTTGTTTGTTGGGCTTCCTCTGGATCAATTAATTAACAAATAATTAATTAACAACTAATCCGCATATTGCAGATCAGATGAGATCTTAAAAGGTTGAACTTGATGGACTGAAAGTCTTTTTTCAACCTCAATTACTATGTAACTATGTAAATATATTACATACTAGAGCCTTTAACCTCAGATCCCTCCCCTCTCCCATTAAATAATAATCTTTCCTTATCTGTTACTATTCCCCAGGTCTCTGCCCCTTTCATTCCCGTTAGATTGTAAGTAGTGAGATTCCAGTCTTTAAATAATAAATTATAATATTTTAATATATAAAACAAATTATATGTACCATTAGTTTTGTTTTTGATTTTTCTTTATATCAACTATGATGTTATAATTTTGTCCCCGAAGATTTGGGTTTGAGAATCAGCTCTGCGGCCTAAGGTTATTTATCCTCTTGCGACTTTGGCATACAGTGAGGGGGAAAAGCATTTGATCCCCTGCTGATTTTGAACATTTGTCCACTAACAAAGAAATGATCAGTCTGTAATTTTAAAGTTAGGTGTATTTTAACAGTGAGAGACAGAATAACAAACAAAAAAAAAAAGCATGTAAAAAAAGTTATAAATTGATTTGCAGGTCAGTGAGGGAAATAAGTATTTGATCCCCAATCAATCAGCAAGATTTCTGGCTCCCAGGTGTCTTTTATACAGGTAACGAGCTCAGATTAGGAGCACTCTCTTAAAGGGAGTGCTCCTAATCTCAGCTTGTTACCTGTATAAAAGATACCTGTCCACAAAAGCAATCAATCAATCAGATTCCAAACTCTCCACCATGACCAAGACAAAAGAGCTGTCCGAGGATGTCAGGGACAAGATTGTAGACCTAGACAAGGCTGGAATGGGCTACAAGACCATTGCCAAGCAGCTTGGTGAGAAGGTGATAACAGTTGGTACGATTATTCGCAAATGGAAGAAACACAAAATAACTGCCATAACTGTCTCCCTCGGTCTGATGCTCCATGCAAGATCTCACCTTGTGGAGTTTCAATGATCATGAGAACGGTAAGGAATCATCCCAGAACTACACGGGAGGATCTTATTAATGATCTCAAGGCAGCTGGGACCATAGTTACCAAGAAAACAATTGGTAACACGCTACGCCATGAAGGACTGAAATCCTGCAGCGCCCGCAAGATCCCCCTGCTCAAGAAAGCGCATGTACAGGCCTGTCTGAAGTTTGCCAATGAACATCTGAATGATTCAGAGGAGAACTAGGTGAAAGTGGTGGATGAGACCAAAATCAAGCTCTTTGACATCAACTCAACTTGCTGTGTTTGGAGGAGGAGGAATGCTACCTATGACCCCAAGAACACCATCTCCACCGTCAGACATGGAGGTGGAAAGAATATGCTTTGGGTGTGTTTTTCTGCTAATGGGACAGGACAACTGCACCGCATCAAAGGGACGATGGATGGGGCCATGTAACGTCAAATCTTGGGTGAGTACCTCCTTCCCTCATCCAGGGCATTAAAAATGGTTCATGGATGGGTATTCCAGCATAACAATGACCCAAAACACACATACAAGGCAACAAAGGAGTGGCCCAAGAAGAAGTACATAAAGGTCCTGGAGCGGCCTAGCCAGTTTCCAGACCTGAATCCCATATAAAATCTGTGGAGGGAGCTGAAGGTTCGAGCTGCCAAACATCAGCCTCGAAACCTTAATGACTTGGAGAGGATCTGCAAAGAGGAGTGGGACAAAATCCCTCCTGAGATGTGTGCAAACCTGGTGGCCAACTACAAGAAACATCTGACCTCTGTGATTGCCAAGGGTTTTGCCACCAAGTACTAAGTCGAAGGGGTCAAATACTTATTTCCCTCATTGACCGGCAAATCAATTTATAACTTTTTTGACATGCGTTTTTCTTGTTTTTTTTTTGTTTGTTATTCTGTCTCTCACTGTTAAAATACACCTACCATTAAAATTATAGACTGATCATTTCTTTGTCAGTGGAGAAACGTTCAAAATCAGAAGGGGATCAAATACTTTTTTCCCCTCACTGTATGTAATTCGGGATTTCATTCATTTTTTTTAATTGAAATGGAATGAATGGAGTTAGTCCAACAATCCCATATCTTTGTGAAATTCAGAAGATTGTTATGCAATGCATGTGTCATTTTTTCGTAGATCATTATGTAGTTTCGTTTCTGAATTATTTATTTGCTCTCTAATAATGATGTCTTCCATCATTTAGCAACTTGATTTTTGGCAGGTAACGTCAAGAATTGTTGTCACTTAGTATTTTTAGACTTGCAGATGGGCTTACAAATGTATTAGTTGTTTTGTATATATATATATACAGATATATAGATAGATAGATATATATATAGATATATATATATATATATATATATATATATATATATATATATAAATAAATAAATAAATAAATAAATAAATATAAATATATATATATATATATATATATATATATATACACATACACACAAGACAACTTAGTCGGAGGTGCTCAGTAAGAGGAAGGAACTTAATAGGTTAGTTCTATGGACATGATAACCCACTCTGAGAGCAACCTCTTTTAGTTCACTTGCGCCCTTCACAGGGAGAAATATCCTATAGTATCTCAGTCTGGTCCCACTCAAAAGAATGACCCAGCCCTGAAATACCAGGCAATTCTACCCTGAACAGAAGAAACAGCAAACCCCAGACGTGTTTCGGCCTTAATGGGCCTCATCAGTGAGGTGCAGCTGAACTCCCTAAGGCACAGTGAGCGAGGGGCTCTCCGATGAGCACCTCTGACTTAGTTATTTTCTATATGCAAATTACCTATAGGGTTACTTATTTCATAAAGGGAAACAAATTAAGATATATATCAGCTATATTTGTTGTGACTGTAAAGGCTGGCTATTGGAGATGAGGAAAATGGGAGTCTGTCAGGTAGTGGAGCCATGGCTATTACATTTGTACTGAGCCCAAAGGTTTTTGATGGCAGCTCTGCATTTAGCAGCTGTGTAAACCATGAACATTTGAGGAGAAAATCCTAATTTTATAAAACTCTGGTTATATCGAGAGCCTTCACGTTTTTCTCTTTGTTACTGCCTGCTTGCCGCAATCCTGAGGAAATATACTACACTAATGTGTTGGGCAGAGGAGGTATATGTGGTGTCATTTGCAACTGAATTCAGCTTTTAGCTTTTACACATTCCCTCTCCCACGCACATGCTCAGAAGCAGGCAGTAGTAGTTTAAATTGCATACTCTACTTTCCAAGTGTTATATTCCTTCACCAAGAAATGAAAATGAAGGGAAAATTATGTCAGTTTCTAGATACTAGCAGAAACTGTAAAAATAAAAAAAAATAAAAAAATGATTTATTCTATACAAGGGATTCTCAAAGGGTATGTCACAGCACATTATTGTGCCGTGAGTTTTGCAAAAAGATTTTTAAAAGATATTTCAGATAAAAGGATATTTATAAAATAAATGTAATATAAGTTTTACTTGCATATTATGAGATAAGTAGACCTTGGGGGGGGGGATTTTTCTAACCCATGATATATCTTCTCAAGCTCATTATGCAATTTATTAAAAGCATATTATGGGCATGTAATATGCAGTTATCATGAAAGTCCAAGTTCTCCAAATTTACTAAAAATCCATATACTGCTATCATCTGGTTGAAACCTGAAATGCTGAATATCAACATTTTGGCTTGTCAAAAGTTGTGATCCCTATGGTTATAGGTTAGTATACCATGGAGATACATAGGTACACATATGCTATACAGTTTAATGTTAGGGGCCATGGGGAGCATAGGAACCACGATAGTTACAGATCAAATCTATGGACCTCCATGGTAACAGGGTTAGTGTTAGGTGCCATGGGGGGCCCACCCCAAATATATGGAACATATTTTAACAGCAGATAGAAATAGACCTTATCCTGTCACATTACTTTTTTAGCTATTGTATACAGTTATTATTTTTTGAATCATAAAAAGTTATCTAGACTCTGTGGTTTCGCCTCACCATGCATGGCAGGGATAAACTGTAGCCTACGGATTATACCTTTACAGTATTCACTAAGATTTCTATATTCAAATATATAACTGTAAATTAGAAATCATCCACAGATGGTGAATATAAAAACAGTCATACAATTCTAGTCATAAATGATATCTTATTATAATATTAGTTATAATGAATAGGCACTTCAACATATTTCAGACCACAATGTTGATGAGGATGGCAAGAACAGAACTTGTTAGTGATATTATAGAGATTGTGGTTATATATGGCACACTCAGACTAAGATGGGATGAGAGGTTACTAGGTAAACAATTTTTGTGAAGGGATAAGATGAATGTTTCTGATTCATCATGGCCAACTGAGATCTATCACAGTCCATGTCTCATATAGATTAACATACTCAGGTATGATAGATTCGATAGTTTCCACTGCAGCTGTATTTATGGTTTTACTTTCTGACATTTCCATTATCAAGTGCAGTTCAAAAGAGCACATTGTAGATTATTATGTTACAGTGATCCTTGAAGCATCTAAACATAGAAACATTGATTTAATTGCATATAAAAATCAAAATGCCTATCTAGTCTGACCATTCTATCTACAGTATCTCACAAAAGTGAGTACACCCCTCACATTTTTGTAAGTATTTTATTGTATCTTTTCATGTGACAACACTGAAGAAATGACACTGCTACAATGTAAAGTAGTAAGTGTACCCTCAAAATAACTCAACACACAGCCATTAATGTCTAAACCGTTGGCAACAAAAGTGAGTACACCCCTAAGTGGAAATGTCCAAAGTGTCAATATTTTGTGTGGCCACCAATATTTTCCAGCACCGCCTTAACCCTCAGGGGCATGGAGTTCGCCAGAGCTTCACAGGTTGCCACTGGAGTCCTCTTCCACTCCTCCATGATGACATCACAGAGCTGGTGGGTGTTAGAGACCTTGCACTCCCCCATCTTCCGTTTGAGGATGCCCCACAGATGCTCAATAGGGTTTAGGTCTGGTGACATGATTGGCCAGACCATCACCTTTACCTTCCTCTTCTTTAGCAAGTCAGTGGTTATCTTGGAGGTGTTTTTGGGGTCGTTATCATGTTGGGATACTTCCCTGCGGCCCAGTCTCCGAAGGGATGGGATCATGCTCTGCTTTAGTATGTCACAGTACATGTTGGACTTCATGGTTCCCTCAATGAACTGTAGCTCCCCAGTGCCGGCAGCACTCATGCACGCCCAGACCAAACATACATACACATATGTCTATATGTGTATATATGTTTTCTATAATATGTTGTGTTGATTCTCCCTATATGCATTTACCTGATGATGTCAGATGCTTCCTCCACTCTTTCTGCATCGCTGTTTACATTCAAACTGAGGGTTTCATCTCATATCAGTGTTTTTGTGGAGTTTGCGCCTTATCCGTTTTCTGTCATTTAGGGATTATTTCAACTACCTTTCCTCAGTATGTATACTTTTGGTTGTGGGAGTGTCATGTTCAGGGGCCTGCATGAGTGCCACTGGATTAGGGTGGGGGGGTCGTCAAAGTGCATTATAACCTTATGGAGATATTCTTTGCCACCACAGAGATGCAGACTGTAATGCTGATTAGCACATAAAAGCAAGATCCATGTATTTGCATAAGTATGTAGCAGGGTCAATGCTAAAATCACAGGAATTATTCATTTTTGAATCTAATAGCTATTACAATTTATAACCAGTTGTTATCGCCCTTTACTATCAACTTAAAAGAAAAAAACACTTGATTTCAGTATCTCTTTAATTAAACCTAAGGATACCCTTATGCATATCTCAGGCATGTTTGTATTCCTTTATTCCAAGCACTTTTGCTGGTAGTTTATCCCACCTATTTACCCCATGTTCTGTAAAATAATACTTTTATTACTCTTTTTTTTTGCAGCCATACCACTGCATTGTATAATACCACAATGTTATTAATGTTTATTAAAAGGGCCAGTGTAAACACTTTTCATGCTAAATACCTTTTTAGTTCATTATCAATTATGAATTCTACAGAGCATGCTCCATGTTATCTGGCCTGCATAATTAATTCAATTTGAGCTGACTGCGTTTGTCTGCATAGTATTGTGCAAATGATTACAAGGGAGGCATGGAATGGGAGCAGCAGTGGCCGTGATGGGTGGTAACTTAATTTTTTAAATTACTTCTACTTGCTAAAATATATTTAGCTTGAAAACTGCTTACACCGGCCCTTTAAGCTCTTTAGATCAGCTGCACCTCGCTGATACATTATATAACTGTGGTAGGCAACAGGTTGCCCTGGGGCCGCATGCGACTCGTAGACACTTCCCATGTGTTTTCAGTCTGTTCTTCGTCAATAAAGAGTCTACAATTAGAAAATTATTATTTCATGCACTCCAAAGCACTTCTCCTCATTATCTATACCTCTATTACCAATTAGTCCAGCTCTAACTCACACAGTGATTTTAAAATTTTTCCTACACATGAAATAAAGCTAAAAACCATTGTGTTGCCCTTTTAAGGACTTAAGCCATATATCCAGCCCTTAAAAGCAAAATGGTGTTTAAGTCTGTTCTAAAGAGCGGCAATGATTTCAAACGTTTCTCTTTCCATAATAAAGTTTATTAAAGACATGTCGCCATACACCACAGGATGTGAATTACAGATGAGATGAATGTTAGGCAAATATTTACAATTTAATTTTGGTTTCAATTTTGTGTTCGAGAAGCCAACACTGGGCACAAGTGTTTTGCCTTAGCGTTATATATCAGTTTCCTCTGGCATTGAATAAATTTCATAGCTAATAAAATCAGGTTTAGCCTTCAACAGAATCCATATTCCATCCTTCCCCGTACTGTTTGTTCTCTTTTCTTCTATTTTTTCGCATGTGAATGTGCACAGATTGATTCAAAGGATCGGAAACGTTTTCTAAGGTGATGTCCAAATACAACAAACTCTTCTTCCAACAGTGGATGCTGACTTTAAAAATTGGACCAACATCAGAAAAAGAAAGTTAAGCTGAGATTCCCAAAATTGCTTTTCAAATAAGGAATAGCTTAAACTCTGGTGCACGAGTAGGAAATTTGCTATTTTATTTTATTTTATGTTGATGTGACTTAGGGGGTTATATACTAAATTCTCCTGAATTCTAGCAAAATATCTTACTAGTATCATGAAAATATGCCCAATTGATATGTTTTCTAGCCTATTTCTTAATCAAGGTTAATGTTTTAAATGGTAAAATAAGGGTATTCTGTTTTTAACCCTGACTTAAAGGACCACTGTAGTTCAAGGGAAAAAAAACATTTCCTTGCAATAAATGAACTCCCTCTTGGAAAGACAACGCTTAGTAGATGCCTGGAGGGACCTTCATCCCAAGGATAGGGAATATACCTTTTACTCTGCCACCCATGGCAGCTACTTGAGAATTGACTCTTTTTTGGTTAGCACAGCCTTAACTGATCATACCAATTTGATAGAAATCCATCCGTGCCCTTGGTCTGACCACTCAGCTATTAAGTTATCTTTACAGCTGGGACCTTATTACTACCTCCCCTTCTCGTGGAGGATAAATTAGATGCTCTTGACAAATCCATCCTTACACGAATAAATCGCACAAGATCTAAAAAATTTCTTTCATACTTATCTAACTCAAGAATCAGGGATAGGATGGGTCTTGACGTCTTATAAAGCCTACATCTGAGGCACCTGTATAAAGTTAGCTACTTCTAAAATGAAACAAAGTTTACGAGAAGAGGAGCTAATTAAGGAACTTAATAAACTAGAGAAAACAAACCAAAGAAACCCCCTCCCTGGCTATTCATCAAAAATTTTTAAAGATTAAGACTAGAACTGGACCTTATTTTATCAGATAAGATTGAAAAAGCTTTGAGATGGACCACTCACTGATTTTTTACGAAAGCAAATAAGCCAGACTCTCTTTTAGCAAAGAAGCTAAGGTATAAAATCTCGCAGTCTGAATATATCAGATCAAAACAACATCTGGTCAGATTTCCACTAGTACAAATTAAATTCAAGAGACATTTCTCAATTTCTACCGAAAACTACACTCCTCCCCAAAACAAAATAATAGTGTCAACATTCAACACTTCCTAGAATCTTGTGACCTTCCCTATCTAACAGAACAGGAGCTTTCTCTCCTTAATTCCAAAATAACATTAGAAGAGGTCAAGGAAGTTATCAACAAAGCTAAATTAGGTAAATCACCTGGGCCAGATGGATTTACTAATCTCTACTATAAAAAAAATTCACAGCCCGGCTGGCCCCACACCTAGTTACTTTGGTTAACTTGATACTAAAGGGCCACCAGGTACCTCCAGAACTTAAGCCAAAATGGTTCTCTTCCCTAAAGAAGGACATGATCCTTTAGAAGTTAAAAACTATAACCCATCTCACTTCTCAATAATGATATTTGATTTTTAGCAAAAATTTGGGCAAATAAGATATCTCAGTTCGTGTAGAGGTTAATTTATAAAGACCAGGTAGGGTGTTTTACCGTTCAGGCAAGCTTGTGATAATATTAGAAGAGTTCTAAATGTAATTCATATAACTAGAAGCACCAACATTCCTACCTGCATTTACATTTCTACCTTTATGTATTTACTCTCAATAAAACTGTTTAACAAAAAAAACAAAAAAACTCTATGGTCATACATTTTTTGGGGAAAATCTGGATTTTTTAACACTATGTTTATGAGAATAGAAATCCATTTTGTGTCAGTTAGATCACTTCCTCAGAGATGAATCATGAGGTTATGTGACAGTGGAGCACCATCAAAACTATCATACCCAAATGGAAAGAACATGGCACAACAGCAAACCAGCCAAGAGACGGCCGCCCACCAAAACTCACAGAAAGGGCAAGGAGGGCATTAATCAGAGAGGCAGCACATAGACCTAAGGTAACCCTGGAGGAGCTGCAGAGTTCCACAGCAGAGACTGGAGTATCTGTGCATAGGACGACAATAAGCCGTACACTCCATAGAGTTGGGCTTTATGGCAGAGTGGCCATCAGAAAGCCATTACTTTTAGCAAAAAACAAAATGGCACAATTTGAGTTGAAAAAAAAGGCCTGTGAGAGACTCCCAAAATGTATGGAGGAAGGTGATCTTGTGTGATGAGACTAAAATTTAACTTTTCTGCCATCAAAGAAAACGCTATGTCTGGCGCAAACCCAACACATCACATCACCCAAAGAACACCATCTCCACAGTGAAACATGGTGGTAGCAGCATCATGCTGTGGGGATGTTTTTTAGCAGCCGGGACTGGGAAACTGGTCAGGGTTGAGGGAAAGATGGATGGTGCCAAATACAGGGATATTCTTGAGCAAAACCTGTACCTCTCTGTGCATGATTTGAGGCTAGGACAGAGGTTCACCTTCCAGCAGGACAATGACCCCAAACACACTGCTAAAGCAACACTTGAGTGGTTTAAGGGGAAACATGTAAATGTGTTGGAATGGCCTAGTCAAAGCCCAGACCTCAATCCAATAGAAAATCTGTGGTCAGACTTATAGATTGCTGTTCACAAGCGCAAACCATCCAACTTGAAGGAGCTGGAGCAGTTTTGCAAGGAGGAATGGGCAAAAATCCCAGTGGTAAGATGTGGCAAGCTCATAGAGACTTATCCAAAGCGACTTGGAGCTGTGATTGCCACAAAAGGTGCTCTACAAAGTATTGACTTTAGGGGGTGAACAGTTATGCACATTGACTTTTTCTGTTACTTTGTCCGATTTGTTGTTTGCTTCACAATTAAAAAATAAAAAAAATCTGTGGGCATGTTCTGTAAATTAAATTATGCAAATTCTCAAACAATCCATGTTAATTCCAGGTTGTGAGGCAACAAAACCCGAAAAATGGCAAGGGGGGGGGGGGGGGGGAATACTTTTGCAAGGCACTGTATATATATATATATATATATATATATATATATATTTTATATATTTTTTTTTTATTGACCGGTACATATATCACTTAATTAAATTATTAGGATTATACCATTAATTACTAGAGAAAGAGAATAATTGATTCCTCTCCGCCCTCACTGATTCGCAATGCACCTATAGAAGTGATGAAATACAGAAAGGTGCGTCGGGTTGTCTTCTTTTTTTATATCATATGGTTATGGAAATTGATCCCTGGGAGCACCCCCAAGTAATCAGAGGCCAGGGGGGTAACACCTAGAGCCACCAGATTTATAAACTCTATGCTGCTTCAACAAACCCAAATAATGATATTGTTACAGATATCACCAATCTATCCCTTTTTTATGTTTGGTCCAAGCATTTCATTATGAAATTATGTGGAAATCCTACATAACTGATGACAATTTAAAGGGGTACAGAAAAGGTTCCACAAGATGTTGACTACAAGATTAAATATACAAGTCTGTGGTTTACTGTTATTAACAGAATCATCACTTATGTGACACGGCAGAAACAAAAAGTATGCATATAAATAAAAAATGGTACGGTTAGGAAATTGATTCATGGACATATCTACCAGCGGTGCATTGCACCAAGGCTCTTGCCTCTAGAGCATCGCTCTCAATCCTTCCAATGCCGCGACCCCCCGACAAAACTTTCCAAGACGTGGCGACCCCCAACAGCAAAACTACAGACCAGGAGGAGACAAAAAAAACATATCCCTGATGGCTCGAATCGTCATTCGACCCCAGACCAGGTCGCGATCCCCAGGTTGAGAATCACTGCTCAATATACAAATTATATTTTTATAGTTTACTGGGGGAGGGCACAGATGAGGAAGTGTGGGAGGGCCCTGAGGAGGAAGGAAACAGGAAATGCCTTCCTGTCCTTCCTCCCCTCACCCCACCAAATCTCCCTACACTTGCCCCGCTCTCTCCCTGACGCCTCTTTCTACACTTGCGGCTCTCCCGCATCACAAACCACCGCCGCCTACCCAAAGCTTACTCCATCTATCCCGGCTGCTTCCCTCTGCCCACCACTATCCCTATGTGTTACTCTGCTCTCCACAACCAGAGAGGGGCACAGTACAAAAAAAAATTAGACTACCGCCCCTATGGGGGGCCCCCAAATTTTTGTTTTGCACAGAGCCACTAGCTTTAATTAATGTACCTACCCAATAAGCATTAGAGAGTGTTTGATAATTTATGCTTAAGATATCTATCATTAAATGGCCATTGAAAGCATTTTAATCTTTGTGGGATCTGAAAGAAGGCATGTACCACTGTGGATTTATGCTTTCAAATGTTTTTTTAAAGTGTGAGAGATAATGAACGGTCCTAGATAAAAAGATTTACAGAGAGATAGGTCCTTTATAGATATTTTATGTTTAAAGGCATATCTAAATTTCCAGGATTATGAATGCATCTCATAGAGGAGAATCAGTGGTGTATAAATATATTTGTTTTTGTGAGAAAAAATATCAAAATAAACATTAACAAAACATACCCTGATGCTAAATCTCTTGAGTTTGCAAGCAGTAGCTTTTGTGAGTTAACACCCCTAAAACCCCTGCTAAAATTATAAAATGTATAATTCGTTTTGGCAGTCAATACATTTTAATATATTGTAACAATCCATGATGGCAGTTTGTGCAGGAAGGAATCATGGGATGTTTAGTCACTCTGTAAAAGGAAGCAGGAGGAACCAGACACTGATCTGTAGATCTCTGCATTGAGTTGCTGCTAGATTGAATGCTAGTAAAGTGCTACAATCCATACTTGAATGCAGTGTTTCTATTGGTAGGTAGCAGGTGCCTGTGTAGGCAACTCTGGGATTTGGTAAACAAGTTTGATCTTTAAATAAAATAAATCTGTGTGTGTATAGAATGACTCCATGTAATGTGTGTGTCTAATATAAGCAGCATTTATACACACATACATATACTTGTTGTTTCTAAAATAACTGCAACCTTTGCTGTGTCCATATAAAAAGCTTTGTAGGGGTCACATGTTTTAGCATTTAATGCCAGATTGCACAATATATCCATCAGCATTTGCAATACTTGATTTCTGGCATCAGATTACATTTTTCCTAATAATAAATCACAAAATTGTTGGTGTTGGATTTGTAATTGAATTAGGGAATTGTTGTGTCTCTTTTAAAAGGGAATCTGACACCTCAAAAAACACATTTGTTTAGTCGGCTTGTGGCTCATATAAGAGTTTTACACACTCTGTGCTTTGTCTGATCAAAGGAGAACCGGCACTGCTGGACACTGCTTTAACAGGACATTTTGCTCTGGGCCCCCAAATAAACCAGACCCCCTGGGGGTAAACTAACAATTGCCGCCATATCTTCTTCAGACAGACAGTGTGATATCAAGGTAATATATTGGTCATATTCTTTTCCAAATGCTGCACTCTAAGGGCCCTATTCTATTGCCCAATTTGTATATTTATACACACTTAAAATCACTCTTAATATTGCTGCATATTCAGCAAATATTACTTATTGGCACAAATGAATTCTTAAGTCAATAGAGTGTATATAAACATTTATGAAATAAAACACCCAAAGCCAAATGTTTGAGTGCTTGGCATTTGCAAGTATGTCCCTATGTTTCTAGAGAGGACTCTCCAATTGGATTGATCAATAAATACACAACGTTTAGTGTCGGCATCACCTCTCTGTCAATCTCTCCAATGGCTTCCCTTAGCCTCCAGAATAAAATTTAAAATCATGAGCCTAACTTACAAAGCCCTCAACAATAATGCTCCCCCATACTTTTCTGGTCTCATCTCTAAATACTCCCCCACCCGCCCTCTTCGTTCTGCTAATGACCTTCTTCTTTCCACAACTCTTGTCACCTCCTCTCACTCTCGCCTTCAGGACTTTTCTTGTGCTGTCCCTATTCTCTGGAACTCCTTGCCTCGCTTCACCAGATTATCCTCCTGCCTCAAAACATTCAAAACCTCTCTAAAAACACATCTCTTTAAAGAAGCGTATCACCTTCCACCCTAACACACTCTCACCTCTCTCCCTCCTTTTCCTCACACAATACCTTTAGGTTGTAAATCTGCGAGTTTTAATCCCACAAGGTGCTTTCGGGAAAGCACTATGGACACTATGGATTTGAGGCTCAAAGACAGGGCCCTCCTTGCCTTGCTATGTTTTCATGTGTATGTATCTTTGTCTTGGACTTATCTTATGTACAGCGCTATGGAATATGTTGGTGCGTTATAAATAAAACGATAATAATAATAATAATAATAATAATAATAAATAAGTAATTAACTTGGCTGCAAGTAAATAGTGACAGATTAAGGGCCACTTATTTGATGTAAACATAACTACATCATGTGCAAAATGTTTTTAAAAAGTTTAAAGGACCACTGTAGTGCCCTTGTAATATGACATAGATGTTATAATGGTCCTTGATCAATAATACAATTCATACTAAATAAGTTTAAAAAAGTAACATTCAGCATTAAACTTTTGTTTCAAAGTTCAGATCTACCCACTATAAGGCCAACAAGGGAGATGGCTTTATCTAGCAATCAGCTGATAAATTTTCAGACACAAAGTGCACCACCAACACAATGATCTCTATTGGCTGGAGCCTTGCTGTATTAAATATGTTTTCCTTTCTTTTGCTGTTAGGGCAAAAAAAATGATGAGTGTTTTTTCTCTTATAAAATAAAAGGGAAAGACAAGGGCCACTTTATATTCGCAGAATGTCCCAAAGTGTTTGTGAAGTATAGGCTCAAGATGTCAAAAAGTCATATATAATAAAAAAGTAACTTTTAGTACTAATCATTAAAAATATACCAATACATATGGTAGACAAAACAAAGGTTGTCAGCAAAATATAAAAACAAGAAATGCCATCTATGATACAAATATATACAGATATGTCTCACAAAAAACATATAATAGGAACATAAAGTAGCAACTGTAATTATAATGGTGTGTACAAATGAGACCACAACCAGCTAAAGGGAAAAAATCCCTACAAAAGGATCACAGACAGGGGTAAAATGTCCCTATCAAATATAGTGGAGTTCCCTATCTGAAGCCGCAGGTTATCTTGGAGGACCCACTATTTATCCTCTACATTCCTAGCCGTGAGTAAGCGAACTACACTATATACACTATATACAGTCCTATCGTCTGGGATCCATACAACAAAATATATATTCCATGCTCCTATATGTATAACCACAGAAACATACAAATTAACAGAGTAACTCAGGATTAGCTAACATACACCTGCTGGAGGACACTAATTAGACCACCAGATCTAAAATAGCAAAAAAAAGGATTAGGGTATAAAGAAAACGAAAAAGCAGAATATTAAATGCATATCAACTCATACAAATATATTACTGCTCATATTACAACCATATTACATTCAAGCCTCTGTAGAAGGAATTAACTGAA
The DNA here is from genome assembly GCA_027410445.1 of Discoglossus pictus. Taxonomy (NCBI): domain Eukaryota; kingdom Metazoa; phylum Chordata; class Amphibia; order Anura; family Alytidae; genus Discoglossus; species Discoglossus pictus. The sequence continues at coordinate 392,779,241 of CM050165.1, read as the reverse complement.
ACGCGCGTCAGATGAATTAATTGGCGTCCTGTGATTTCATTTGGGACATGGATTCTGTGTTACTCAGCTAATTTTGATTTTCTTATGATCTATATGTAGAGCTATTGTGGATACCCTGGTATATGCATGATAGACACTAGGATCACACTATATAGTATAGATGAACCACTCTGTTTGTTGCCTATGTTATAGAGGATAAATTGTGGGTCCTCCAAGATAATATGAGCTCTGCATGTAGGGAACTCCACTAATATATATATACTGTATATGTATATATAGTAAATAAATAAATAGTATATCTGTGTTCACATTTGAATGTCTAAAACAAGTTTAAAAAAACCTGCTTGCAGCTCAGAATTCCGAGAAAAACTATTATTACACTGCATTCTGGGAAGCTGAGCTGGGATATGCAAATGTGCCCACAAATGCTCTTCAATCCATAGCCATTATCAAACATGTCTTCCTTTAAGCTTATGCATGCTGTATTACACAGCTTTAATGCAAAGCCAAGGTTGGATTAAACACAAGCTGAGTATCCAATCCATGTACAGCTGTTTCAAGCTTACTGGCTATCATCGGCATGGAGCGGGATCTCAGCCTGTGTTGTGGACTTTATGAGAAGGTAGTTCACCACAACAATCATTTATAATATGGTGGGCAAAACAGCGGATAGGACTTATCCCTAGTACGCCCTCATTTGGAATATGGAGTACAATTTTGGGCACAACTTCATAAAAAGGACATTTTAGAGCTGAAAAGGGTACAGAGGAGGGCAACAAAACTAATAAGGGGAATGGAGGGGCTAAGTTATGAAGAAAGACTAACAAAATTAAACGTATTTTCTCTAGGCACCTAAGAGGAGATATGATTACATTATATAAATACATCCAGGGTCAATATAAGGCTTTGTCAAGTGAACTTCATGTGCAAAGAGGTTTTCATCTGACAAGGTGACATCATTTGAGGTTAAAATTAAAAAGATTCCACCTTAAAGAAAGTAAAGGGTTCTTCACAGTATGGTTGGTTAATCTGTGGAATTCTCTACTAAAGGAGGTTGTGACACCAGATTCAATAGATAACTTTAAAAAAGGGTTTGACGGACTAAAAAGTATTTTTTTCAACCTTAATTACAATATAACTATGTAATGTTGTTAGGTTGTTACGACCTTAACAAATGTCAACTTTTCCTAAACTACAGTGGTCCTTTATCTTTTCCCTTTTGATGTTTCAAATAAAACATTTTGTTCAGCAATAAACTCATTTCTATGTGTTACATCCTGTGGGGTATATTTATCAAACAAGAATACATAGGTAGAATTTGAGTTGAAACATAAAATGCCTGCAATTCCTGTGTTTTCTATAGGAGCTACTTATCAAGAGGAAATCAACTTTAACTCTGTTTTGAGAGAAAACATAGAAAATTAGGGATATTTAAAGGACCACTGTAGTTCAAGACTTTTTTAAAAAAAATAGGATTACATCCTGAGTGCTGGATCATGAGGGTGTGTGTTTTGGAGGGGTGGGGCAGGAGGGAAGAGACAGCTTTCCTTAAGATAACTGGATAAGATTTAATAGGCAACACCCCATCTCCCTCACTGGCCCAAAAATAATATGCAACACCGCTCTCCAGAAATATAAGCATCCTTCTCTCACACACAACTTCAACCAATGCATCATGGATTCCTCCAGGGTTCAGTAAAGGCATCAACATTTAGTTTTTTTTTTCTATTTAAAACTTAGCTTCAGAACTTAAAAGCTAACTTAATTATGCTCTCAGTCTAAATCAAAGTTTTCAAGCATTTTTTTTAATATCCTTTAACTTTTTATGTCAACTTTTATTGCCACTTGATAAATATATTTTTCAGGTTACAGAGATAATTCAATCATTAAATAAATAAATAAATAAATAAATAAAGTAACCGAGTTTGTGTCAAGCTAAATATTGGAATCCATTCAGTAGAAACATTCTGCATTCTGCTATGTGCGATTAAAAAAATGTTTTAACATAAGATAAAGAAGAAAATAAACAACTACAAGTTTTTTAGAAATTACAAAAATATGGCATGGACATGTTGGGAAAATAATTATATATATATATATATATATATATATATATATATATATATATATATAATTATTAAAAAAAGCAGAGGGCTGCTGTATACAACCATCTGTGACATCAGTTATATCCAAGTTGAAATGGAAAATGTATATATGACTTTATTTAAAGAATGTTTTACAATCTTTACGTAAAATGTTACCTTTCATTGTCTTCAAGGAACTTGTCCCCAGTATAGCTTTACTGTAAATTAACTCTCTCTGGACCAGACATTAAAGGGCCAGTGTAAGTGATTTTCATGTTAAACCTAATTTTAGTTAATTAACATAAAAAACACATACGCACGCAGCAGCAAAGCTTTAGAAAATGTACTATCACAGTTTACCTTATTTATGGTCGTTGTTGTACACCTCCCCACCTCTCTCATTGTCCTGGTGAAGAGAAGTGAACGATTTCAACTGGGATAACATTATTCAAGCCTTATCATTTACCGTATATCTTAGTAGACATATTTTACTTCCCTTCAGTAGTGCTCAGGACTATGAGAGTGATGGGGAAGGGTAGAGCAGTGGTGAGGTAACATGTATCTTTAACTTCTATTTCTGGATAAAGATTTGCCTTGTGGCGGTTGCACGTATATTTTTAATGTTATTAATGGTGAACCAAAAATATGTTTAACATGAAAAGTGTGTACACTGGCCCTTTAAGTATTTAAAAGCTTCTTTAACAACAATACTTTAGAAGACCCTACAGAAAGAAATCTTGGAGGACTTTATAAAAGATAATTAAGAAAAACTGAGTACATAATATCACTTTCCCCTTCCTTCTTTATCAAATCATATAAACTGTAAACTTAAGTCTGAAGAACATGGAATATAGAGGTAAATTCACTAAGCTTCACAGGAGCGGAGGCTTCCAGGAAAACAGACATTGCGGCATTCAGTGATCCAAAAGAGGGACAACTGGGGCTTATGCAGTAAGGGTTAATTATCAATAAGTGTGGTGATAACCTACGTTTAACTTTGCAGCACCTACGCCAAAATAAACCTAACCATATTGTAATCATTGCAGTTTAAGGAATCTATTTAAAAAAATACTTAGGACACTGATACATATTTCTTAATTAATTATAATAATAAAATGTCACATAGTATAATTTGTCGCATACTAATACCCCTGTACAGCGCTACGGAATATGTTGGCGCGTTACAAAGAAAAGATAATATTAATACTCATAAATAAGAACAGGAGCCGGTGGAAAGTCCGGGGCAGTTCCTTACCTTGTAATTCCTCAGAGCGCTGGGGCTGCAACTGCTTCTTACTTGAACTACTCAGGAATCTCATCACTGCTGTTTACAGAAGTCTGACAGATCCTAATTGAACAAGATGCCTTCAGCTTCCAAACTCAAAGACACACACAAGTGTTATCTGTAAACAGCTTCCTGCTTGAAAGGTTTCAGCTGCTGAGCTGGATAATGAGGACAGGAGTGTGGGAAAGCAGAAGATGTCTGTGATGTAACCCACTTCAACTACTTTAGGGGCTTGTCCTGTCATGTGAGGACCTCTCTTTATATAAATTCATGCCAGCCAGGGTTTCCTTTGGGAGAAAATCTATCATATCCAATCCTTAGGCCAACATCAAAATGGAAATATCCACCATGATCTTGTGTAATGAGGGATAAGTATAGGGACATTTTACCTCTCTCCTTCTGGATCACTACCAATGAAGCTGTGAGTTGTACCATATAGGATGACCCAAGGTTACAGCAGATAGGTCAGACAAATCGCGGGCCATTGGAGAAGGAACTGGCAACCCACTTCGGTATCTTTGTCAAGAAAACCATATGGATAAGCACAACCAGAAACACAGACAGATATGGGCAGCAAAAGTCGGACACGACTGAAGGACTGAGCAACAACAAAAAAAGTAACTCTCTAATTAGTATTTTATATACCCTTTTCACATATATAGGCCTATTAAATTCCCTCAACGTGCCCGTAACGTAGCCTGTTAGACTTGCGGTTATTAAATTGGCCCCGTAAAGCAACCCGCCAATGACTTACGGGGTAAGGGCGAGAAATTTCGAAAATCGAGAAATGTCAGAAATTGAACTCCGCAAATCCTTTGTTCTTTCAAGCCCGTAACTGTTACGTTGCAATCACACTATTAAATTGCAACGTAACCAGCAAATGGAGATAAAAAGCCAACAAGCACTAGAGAGGACCCGCTAGGGGATTAAAGCCCTATCCGTAGCACTGTAAATGCAAATATACACACACTACTGTACTTATTTGTAAAGGGAAAGTGATGTTACATATTCAAATTAAGTACACGACATTCTCAAGCTCGCAAATCTGCAATATAAAATCCTTTTTTTAATGTTTAATTTCCGTGTTATATCGATCCCAGCAATCAATGTGTTAATACATATAATGGAACTCGCATGGACTAGAATATCATATTTATGGATTTATCGTTATTGCATTATTTCTGGATTGCGGGTCTGATCGAAACACGTAATTGAAAACACATAAGGCTTTAAAATCTAACCTCCATTTTTCAGTGACGTAATCATGACGATCTCTGTTGCCATTGGCTCCATCTAAACCCGTTTGACTAATTGATCATGTTCACAGCTGCACATCCAGCGTGCGAAAAATGGTTTACGGGTTTGCGTCTCAGGCCTGTAACTCACGGCATGGTTTAATTTAATAGCTGTATAACAGCCGAATTTCAAGCCCGCAGCCTTTGCCACTACGGGCTTCGAATTGAATAGGGCTGTTAGTTGGCTAAAAGTAGGATGATTTGAACTTGTTAAGAAAAGAGAATATTTTTCTATTTTTCAAATACTGATTTCTATTGGAAAATGTATACAATCCCTGTGTAAGAGAGAATAATGATCAGCTGGCAGGCCTTCATGGGATGGGTGGCTGAGATATTTCCCTATGGCCTCTGCATTTACTTTCCAAAAGATCAGACCCCTGTATGCACCAAAACACCTTCTGTAACAGCACTGAGTACTGGCATCTATACATCAATGGTAGAGAATGGAACTGCGGAAGGGAACAACTATTTTAAAAAATCTGACATAATTAATGGGCTACTAGCTCCTACTACTACCTCTATGAGCCTGTGATTCCCCCATTAAAATCCACTTCCTCCTATGAGCCCTGGATTAACATTAAAGGCATATTTAAGTTTCTTGGATTATGAATACATCCTTTAGATGAGAATCAGTAGTGTATGAAAACATTTTATGCATGAAAAAATCCCCAAATAAACATTAATTAACTTACCCTGACATATTATAGTCACCAAGAAAAAATGGAAAGACAACAGGTCCTTTCCGGTTCTAGAGCTTAACACGTAATTTGTACCTTAAAATGAGGAACCTTTATTTATTTCAGGAACAAACTATGGCGATATTATAATATGACGTGTAAAAAAAGTGTGACCATCTGATAGTAATATCAACAATTGAATAGGTATATGTGCTGATAAGTAATGACAAATTCCAAAATCGGTTGATGGAGTTATCACTTATCACATATATAGTTGTGGATCTTACAAATGTTGGTCACGTTTACGATGTTGGTCACACAATGTTAAACATTGCAAAGTGAGGCTCACAGTTGCGGGACTGCAATGAGCGCAGAAAGCCGTTCACTTCGGCTGCAATGATCGCCTAAAGCTGGGACTTAAGCTGTAATGTGGCTCATTGCAGGGCTTGCGATCAGCTCCATAGGACTTGGCTGCAATGAGCTCTGAATCAGGCCACCCACAATGACTAGAACAGTATCGTCATTCATTTTTATTATTTTGTACATTGCCGGATTGCGAGTCCGATCGCATATCGGACTTCTAAACGCTAATTGATTGTGGTTTAACCTCCATGTTTTACTGACAACATGATGCCGGTCTCATTTACTATTGTCTGCTTCTAAATTGGTAGTTACAGCCTTGCTTAATTGATCATGATCATGCCCTCAAATACTACTTACGGGTGCATGGTTTACGGTTTAGTCTTTTGGCCAGGTAGCTGCGGGCTTGATTAATTAAATCGCTCTGTAACTGTTGCAAATTTGCAGACTTACGGCCCGGATAAAGTCAACTGCGGGCTTACAATTGAATGGAGGCCATTGTCTGGCAGTCATTACCATCAGATATAGGGCACACAGCAAGATTATGGGGCACACTATAGTCCCTAAATGTGAGGAGGTTTCAGATAAAGACATAGGCCTCCATTTCCAACAGTTACAGATTGATCAAGCCCACAGCTACCTAGCCAAAAGCCTAAACCATAAACCATGCACCCATAAGTAGCATTTCAGACCTAGAGCTACACGCTACCATCTCTCTTCAGCCTCTGAGCTCATATAACATGCTCTCCCTACTACTTATATTGCAGGTTTAGTACTATCAATTTTTCACAGCTGATATACCCACATACTTAATCACTGCGTACCCCTATACTCTCTATTCAATTACTTGCCAAGCCCTTGTTTCTTCCTTTTATTTACTTCACCCCTTGTTTTATATATCCTTTTAGATTGTAAGTTTGCAAGATTTCAATCTTGTAAGGGGCCTTTGAAAAAAGCACCATGTATGTAAGATTTTAAACTCCAAGACAGGGCCCTCTACTTTTTGTCATGTGTTTAATATTGTATTTATTTTTTCTTTGTACTTATTCCCTGTATAGCGCCACAGAATATGTTGGCGCTTTACAAAAAAAATGTTGATATATGATAATAATAATAATAATAAGAAGAAGAATGCAAAGGGACTCCCATAGTTATGGTTAAAGGGTCAATAGGGACCTCCATGACGTTAATGGACGCACTCACCCACCCCACAGCACAAGGAGTGAGTAAAAGGGGTCTGATGGCCCTCCTGGTATCCAGGGGGAATCCCAGAGGATACCTGGATTCATAGGGGAAGCAGTAATGAGGGGGAATCCCAGGGATACCCTGGCTCAAAGAAAGTAGCAGCTCAAAGGGGGTAGGCAGATTTGCGTAAACCCCCTGAATTTGTTTTTATTATAGAGGTTCATTATAGATAGATTGCTATATGTGAGGATGTTAGGGCTAGTGTAGTGTGTTCACGTTAGTGTGTGGATACCATTCCATAGCATTCAGACTTAGTGTCTCCTATGGGTATACCTTAACAGGCTGTGAGCACACGTTAGAGCTGGTATATATTATGGGATTCTTTTTGCAATAACAAAGCAGTTTTGCTTTTAAAAGCAAAACCATATCTAAAAGGTAGCCATTCAAGAGTTCTTACAGGAGCCATGGAATAGTTATAATTAACAAGTAATATTAGAACTGTAATCCAGGGATCTGGGCAAATAGCTTAACTGCTTGCTAATTACACAGTCTCCTAATTCTAGGTTATCAGCCACTTCACTGCCCTAGTACCGCAAGAATCATGGCCCAGTCATGTGACCAAGGAATGGAGGAAATTAACTAACTGCTCATCTCAACTAGAGCCATCACAGCTTTTACTATGGCTCATTTATTCAAAAGAGCACATTAACTTTCCTTGACGGCCTGCTAGATCTCCACCAGCCAGTTCTACCTCTTTCCTATATCATCACTGTAGTAGTCTCCCTATATTAAGAAAAAAGATTGAAACCATCCATTCAAAAACCCAAATCAACTTTACGTTTTCAATATGTAAACAAATATCAATGGTGCTTCAAATATTCCCTATGTTACTACGCAGAGATAAGGGGACCATGTACACCCCTAACTCTCCTGCTTTAGCTTACAGGAACAATCCCTGACTGGTGAGGTTTTGTGTTTATCTCAGCACCCATCGTGCCAATTCAGGAATATCAGTCATGGAGAATCAGAATATCAAGGGTTGCAAGCTCAGTCCTGGGGTTACTAACTTATGAAAGTAAGAAAAACACATGTTTCCTATCCCTTTGTGTAGGATAACCAATCATTCAAGAAGCACACCACTCAGAGGCTAACTTTAATTGTTTGGGTTTTAAATTTGTCTAAAAGAAGAATAAACTCACATGGTTCCCTCTCCACTTTCTTTAGCCAAACCCCTCTGGTTCATCCTACAGCTCTTTTTTTATCTCTCCATCTAGTATTATTCTCACAGTCTCCAAATCTTATCTGTTTTACAACTCCAGAAAGGGCCGTATTTACATATGGGCTAAATGGACTGCAGCCCAGGGCAGCACTATTTTAAAAACTCTATTTGTGTTTTTTTTTATTTATGGGAAGCCCTCTGCCACGGTGCCCTGGGCTTTGAACAGTGCTGCTGGGGGCTGAATGGTGCTGCTGAAGGTGAATGGTGCTGCTGGGGGATGAATGGTGTTGCTGGAGGAGTTGTGGGGTGAAAAGTGTTGCTGGGGGGTGAATGGTGCTGCTGGGGGTGAATGGTGCTGCTGGGGGATGAATGGTGTTGCTGGGGGAGTTGTGGGGTGAATAGTGCTGCAGGGGGGTTGTGAATTAAATGTTGCTGCTGGGAGTGAATGGGGCTGCTGGGGGTGGGAGCTGAATATTGCTGTTGGGGGTGAATGGGGCTGCTGGGGGTGAATGGTGTTGCTGGAGAGGGTGGTTGTGGGGCTGCTGTGGGGGTTTGGGCTTATTGGCTAAATGTTGCTGGGGGTGAATGGTGTTGCTGGGGGATGAATTGTGTTGCTGGGGGATGAATTGCGTTGCTGGGGGAGTTGTGGGGCTGAGTAGTGCTACTGGGGTTTGTGGGTTGAATGGGGCTGCTGGGGGCTGAATGGTGTTGCTGGGGGGGGTTGGGGCTGAATGGTGCTGCTGGGGGCTGAAGGGTGTTGCTGGCCGTGATTGGTATTGCAGGGGGGCTGAATGGGGCTGCTGAGGGGTTAATGGTGTTGCTGGGGACTTGTGGGGCTAAATGGTGCTGTGGGAGGAGTGAATGGTGCTACTGGGGGTTTGTGGGCTGAAAGGTTCTGCTGGGGGGGTTGCAGGGGTCCAATGTACTACAAAAGATGTTAAGATCAAATATTTTTTACAAGAAAACTTAGGGGGCCTGGAGCTGATCAAAACTTTTTTTGCTCCTCCTCTTTGGGGGGGGGAGTTGTTTTTGCTCCTGGGCCCTTCATTCACTAGCTCTGCCACTGAATACGGCCCTACCTGTATGGTATAAACATGGGGTATCTTGTGTACACGAAGTGCCCAGAACTGGGCTAAAGTGGGCTTCCTATCAGTGAGTCTATACAGAAGGCTGTACTGCTTCCCAAAAACAAATGTAAAAAGAACAAATGTAAAAATAAAAAATAGTACAGTTTTATCAAGGAGAGATATACCACCTAGTTTGCTGGTCACTTGGACCCATCACCCACAGGGGCTCTTTCTAATCACAACACCAAGATAGTTAATTCACTTATTATTATTATTATGATGATGATGATGATGATTATTATTATTATTATTATTATTATTAATCCTCCGATTTCCACAGGGCGGCAAATCATTATAGTCCAGGGCATGAAAACTCTTAAATCCACCTCTGACTCCAGAGGGGCAATAAACTATCTGGGGTCTGGTTTTATAATACTTCTTGTTTCTATGTGCCATTGGCGTTAAAAGTTAATTCCTCCACCCTCTACCAACCGGGGAGGGAAACACCCACAATATTTCACACAAGGATAGCAAATAAATGCACAAATTAAATAAGCAACAAGGTATTCACATTAGTCACTTTTAAACTAACACTGAATATCCGTTTTGAGAGCCTTTTGATGTTAGCAATCAGATGTGCCAGGATCCCAAGAACAGAGTCCATGACAGTTCGAGTTTGGGTCATGAAGAGCTCTTGCTTATGGAGTTCAGTAGTCTGTTTCTTATTAAACTTTCTAGCTTTCTCATATTTCCTTGTTCTGATGATTTTTCCCTCTTTTCTTCAGTATAGTTCTGAACTTTGCAAAATCTTGAGATGGAAACTGTAATGGGTTGCCAGTTCCATTTCCAGTGAATCTCGATTTGTCTGCCCTCTCTGATATGACCGGCCTATCTTGGATGATCCTACAAGGTATAGCTGACAGCTTCATTGATGTATATAGGCCCCTTCACTACGGCAAGCAAGTGATCAAGGAAATAAGGTTAAAACAGGGCATCCATAAGCCCAAAGAAGTTATAAGATAATAACACCTCTCACAGTTAAACCACGTTTATATCACGTTTATATCCTGTTCTGCAATTTTAATAATTTGTTTATGAAGTTAGTTTGTCTGATTTCCAAAGCTGTATTTTCTTGTGATTGAATATTTCATGCATGACCCTATGTAGTGTAGATTTTATCCCTTACCTAATACAAAGCTATGATTAATATGCCATTATAAAACAGGTCACTTAATATTGTGCCTGGCATTCTCACAAGCATATTATACATCTGAACACTAGGTGGCAGTACAGATGTAGGAGTTCTATGACATCTATACCATAAAGGGCCACTGTAGTTTGGTAGCAATGTCACATGTTTGTGAAGAATATAAAAAATAAAGGCATGAGCATCTATGCAAGACAGGAACATAAATGCATTTCAGACTCTTATATGTAGATGACTCTGATTGTATCATAGTAGTACCATCTTAGACTCTTAGAGCCTCATTCAGTTGAGAAAATGTAAGTTACAGTAGCCAGTAATGGAGGCAGTTAGTTATTTTGCTATTCAATTGGCGTAAACGGGCTACGTGTTATGAGCCTGAAATTCTTGCGGTTGTTAAAACCGTAACTTACACCCCATATAAGCCTTTGTTCTTTCAAAGGCTTTAAAAATCGCAAATCGCTGTTCAATTGCTACAATTCCTCAAGCGTGCAGATGTTTTCACACCCGTAAATGGCAAATTTAGAAGAGAATCCTACGAGTACCAGATGGGACCCGCAAAGGGGTTAAAGACATATACGTAGCACTGTAAAAGCAAATAAGAAATCAATACTGCACTGTAAATTACAGGGAAAGTGATGAAAGACATTAGAATTAAATGCACAACAGTCTCCAGCAAATCGTCAATAAAAAATCATTTTATTTTAAGTTTCATTTCGGGGTTATACTGATCTCGGGTATTAATGAGTTAATACATATCAGGTCACCCATATGGACTAGAACAGTATCAGCATTCATTTATATTTTTTTCTGTTTTGCGGTTTAGTGAGTCTGATCACATATCGGACCTCCAAACGCTAATTGATTGACTGACCTAATGATGACGGTCTTACTTTCTATTGGCTGTTTCTAAATGGATAGTTATGGCCTTGCTTAATTGATCATGTTCCTGTCCTGAAATGCTACGTACAAGTGCATGGTTTACGGTTTCGGCTTTCGGCCCAGGCTTGTTCAATTGAATAGCACCGTAATTGTAACAGAGTTCAAGCCCGCAGCACGCCCACAAACATACGGCCTGTATACCACGAGATGCAGGCTTTTAATTGAATGAGGCTCCTAGTCTGTCTTTAAGGGTCGGTGTTCCTTTGGAGCCTTACTAATATTGACAAGAGGCTATTTGAAGAGGGCCTTTTGTCACAGAAGTACAGGCTCTTATCTATGTCTACTGTTCTCTCCACTCCTTCCAGGCTTCTCATCCTATTACAAACAAAGACAAAATCATCACTAAACCAAAACGTAATACAATATTTCAAAATGAAAGGATGTAGTAATTTATTTTAAACTGTGTAAACACATTTTTGTCAATTATTAAGACAAGTTCTTCAGAAGAGCAAACGATAAATATTACATTGTACCGGCCCTTTAAAGGGATTTTAAAGCTCTGCAGTCAGTGGCCATATATGCCATGGGGCAGGGAGGCTGCTAGAGTGGGGTATTGAGAAGGAAATGTGGTAAGAGATGTTATGAGCTCCTGAAAAGGGTTATGGAGAGGGTTTCAAGTTCATAGGAGCCCATTTGGAGGCATGGTGTTCCATCTACACTTTTGGAGGTGAAAAGACTTTGTGGCTGAATTATTTTGTGAAACAGTCACTTAAAGTACCACTGAATGATCATTTATAGTATCTTAATAACTTTACTTGTTAATGGCCAATATTTTAGAAAGTTACAGTACTTCACAAAAATGACATTTTTTCCCAAACTACAGTGGTCTTTCAACGGTAACTTCTATTATTCATTATATCTGCCCTTCCAGTGCCTCAGTAAATGTCAGCTCTTTGTATCCTACTACATCATTATGACTTCATTAGCTTTGCCATAACCCACCCAAAATGTACAAATCTATACACATATACAGTGCCTTGCAAAAGTATTCACCCCCCTTGACTTTTTACTTATTGTGTTACATTACAGCCTTAAGTTCAATGTTTTTTTAATACTAATTTTAAGTGATGGATCAGAACACAATAGTCTAAGTTAGTGAAGTGAAATGAGAAAAATAAAAACATAAAACAATTCTTTAGAAATAGAAAACAGAAAATTGGCATGTGCGTATGTATTCCCCCCCCCCCCTTGTTATGAAGCCCATAAAAAGCTCTGGTGCAACCAATTACCTTCAGAAGTCACATAATTAGTGAAATGATGTCCACCTGTGTGCAATCTAAGTGTCACATGATCTATCATTACATATACACACCTTTTTTGAAAGGCCCCAGAGGCTGCAAGACCTAAGCAAGAGGCAGCACTAACCAAACACTGCCATGAAGACTAAGGAACTCTCCAAACAAGTAAGGGACAATGTTGTTGAGAAGTACAAGTCAGGGTTAGGTTACAAAAAAATATCCAAATCTTTGATGATCCCCAGAAGCACCATCAAAACTATAATAACCAAATGGAAAGAACATGGCACACAGCAAACCTGCCAAGAGACGGCCGCCCACCAAAACTCACGGACTGGGCAAGGAGGGCATTAATCAAAGAGGCAGCACAGAGACCTAAGGTAACCCTGGAGGAGTTGCAGAGTTCCACAGCAGAGACTGGAGTATCTGTACATAGGACGACAATAAGCCATACGCTCCATAGAGTTGGGCTTTATGGCAGAGTGGCCAGAAGAAAGCCATTACTTTCAGCAAAAAACAAAATGGCACTTTTGAGCTTGCAAAAAGGCATGTGGGAGACTCCCAAAATGTATGGAGGAAGGTGCTCTGGTCTAATGAGACTAAAATTTTACTTTTTGGCCATCAAAGAAAACACTATGTCTGGCGCAAACCCAACACATCACATCACCCAAAGAACACCATCCCCACAGTGAAACATGGCGGTGGCAGCATCATGCTGTTGGGATGTTTTTAAGCAGCCAGGACTGGGAAACTGGTCAGAGTTGAGGGAAAGATGGATGGTGCTAAATACAGGGATATTCTTGAGCAAAACCTGTACCCCTCTGTGCGTGATTTGAGGCTAGGACGGAGCTTCACCTTCCAGCAGGACAATGACCCCAAACACACTGCTAAAGCAACACTTGGGTGGTTTAAGGGGAAACATGTAAATGGAATGGCCTAGTCAAAGCCCAGACCTCAATCCAAAATCTGTGGTCAGATTTAAAGATTGCTGTTCACAAGCGCAAACCACCCAACTTGAAGGAGCTGGAGCAGTTTTGGGCAAAAATCCCAGTGGTAAGATGTGGCAAGCTCATGGAGACTCATCCAAAGCGACTTGGAGCTGTTATTCCCGCAAAAGGTGGCTCTACAAAGTATTGACTTTAGGGGGGTGAATAGTTATGCACATTGACTTTTTCTGTTATTTTGTCTTATTTGTTGTTTGCTTCACAATTTAAAAAAAAATCTTCAAAGTTGTGGTCATGTTCCATAAATTAAATGATAAAAATCCTCAAACAATCCATGTTAATTCCAGGTTGTGAGGCAACAAAACATGAAAAATGCCAAGGGGGGGTGAATACTTTTGCAAGGCACTGTACATATTTCCTTCCATATACTGGCATATTCAATGTCTGGCTCCCTTGCATCCATCCATTATATTTTTATATATTATCACTGCTTATCTCTTGTTTTCATATTTAGTTTACTGTCATGTTGAAATTGAATACTTTTGTTGCTGCCATTTTTTATTTATTTGCTATTCAGTATGTTAATATATTGGTAGATACCATTGAAATGCTTATGAATATTCATCTAAAATGTATATAAATAATATACCGTAATATGTTAACCCTGATTTTGACCATGCAGACTTAAAATTCTTGAGTGAAGTACCTTCGTGTATACATTGCCTGTCTCAATATGGCTGATATGGGGATAGTGTGCTGAGCCCAGCATGTAATGCAATGTGAGATTACAGGATCATGAAAGCCTAAAACATGAACTGATAAAATTGTCTCTGTATATGACTGTAGCTTTAATTTGTTTAAATTTACTTACACAGATTATCTTCCTGGAGGGCCTACAGTGATTGATGATAATGACCCATTAAATGGACACTGCAGTCTTGAATTGTCTCCCATGCAGAAGAAGTTGCGCCTAAACTGAATGGATATTATGTGACACAATGAAGGTTGCAACTATGCTATAATTTAAAACTGTGTAATAACAAGTACTTTATTAGTCAAATGTAATTTTATACAGTTATCTTACAATTAAGTTTTCAGTTTGTACCTGATTTACCTAATTTACAGCTCATTATTTGCATGTATACCCGTTAGACTATCATAGCACCATAAAGAGATAGCAGCCCTGTATCTGAACACTGATAAAGAGCGACATATTTGTTTATCTGGTAGATGGATGAAACATATGTGTCTAAACAGTCATCTGAGTAACATGAGGGATTCATGTAAATGTAATCAATATATGTTAGCCTGAAAGTGACGGTTGCAAGGCATTTAAATAAAGAATAAAGCATTGACTATTGAGAGAATGGATCACAGACGCATGAGCGTGTCCAGCAGTACCGGAAATAAATGAGTGCAATTTACCAGTGATATCTGTCTCTAAAAGGGTTCTGTTACATAGTTACATAGTTACATAGTAATTAAGGTTGAAAAAAGACTTTCAGTCCATCAAGTTCAACCTGTTAAGATCTCCTCTGATCTGCAATATGCGGATTAGTTATTAATTAATTTGTTGATTAAATAATTATTAATAGTATAGTATTGGAGGATGAATAAAGAGTTAGTCCATCAAGTTCAACCTTTTTAGATCTCTATTGATCTTTTTAATGTGCACTATTTATTATTAATTGTTAATTATTAATTGATCCAGAGGAAGGCAAACAGAAAAAAAAACCATTGAAACTTTGCCAATTGTCTCAAAAGGAGAAAAAAAGCAAAATTCCTTCCTGACCCCAGAAACTGGCGATCAAATTTCTCCCTGGATCAATATTCCTTCGCTAGTTATCTAGGATAGCCTTAAATGCCCTCTTTATTCAAAAATATATCTAACCCCTTTTTCAAGTTGTCTATCGAATTCGCAGTTACCACCTCCTTTGGTAGAGATTTCCACAGTTTAACCACCCTAACTGTGAAGAACCCTTTTCTTTGTTTAAGGTGAAATCTTTTTTCCTCTAACCTCAAAGGATGTCCTCTTGTCAGTTGAAAATCTCTTGCTACAAAAAGTTCACTTGACAAAGCCTTATATTGACCCTGGATGTATTTAAACAAGGTAATTATATCCCCTCGTAGACGCCTTTTTTCTAGCAAAAATAAGTGTAATTTGGTTATTCTTTCTTCATAACTTAGCCCCTCCATTCCCCTTATTAGTTTTGTTGCCCTTCTCTGTACTTTTTCCCGCTCTAAAATGTCTTTTTTATGAACTGGTGCCCAAAATTGTACTCCATATTCCAAATGAGGGCGTACTAGGGATTTGTATAGTGGCAGAATTATATTTGCTTCCCTGGCTTCTATACCCTTCTTAATACATGCTAATATTTTACTTGCCTTTGCAGCTGCAGCTTGGCTTTGAGCGCTGTTACCTAGGCGGTTGCCTACAAGCACTCCCAAATCCCTTTCAATATCTGATACACCAAGATTTGCTCCATTAAGAGTATAAATTGCATGGCTATTTTTCCTTCCCAAATGCATAACCTTGCATTTATTTGTATTAAATCTCATCTGCCATTTAGCCGCCCATTTCTCTAATTTATGCAAATCCCTTTGTAGGGAAAGTACATCATTATCTGATTTTATTACCTTGCACAACTTAGTGTCATCAGCAAAAATGGAGACACAACTTTCGAGTCCTACTTCTATATCATTAATAAATATGTTAAAAAGGAGAGGACCTAATACTGAACCCTGAGGAACCCCACTTATCACATTAGACCAATCGGAGTATGTTCCTTTCACAACAACCCTTTGCTTCCTGTCTTTTAGCCAGCTCTCGATCCATGAGCAGATATTTACTGCAATTCCTGTATCCCTTAGTTTGCTCACTAGTCTTCCATGTGGCACTGTGTCTTCTGTGCGCTACCAAAGGTATTGTAAGCGACAGAATTTACACAAAAGATAAAGTTTAACATACAAAGAGCACAGTTATATTTATAGTAATCCAGTTTGTTTTTCACTTAAGACTGGCAAAGTGAAGTAGTGAATATGTGCATGTAGGTGTTTAGTCCTTGTGGATCCCCTCTGGCCCTGTGGATACACTGTGGCCCCCCACGGGTCCCCTGTGGTCCCACAGGTACTCTGTGACCCCTGTAGCCGTTCTGGGGTTCCTGTGGCCCCTTCTGGCCCCTTATGTCCCCGCGGACCTCCCATGGGTCCCCTGCGGCCCGTTATGGCCCATAGCGGCCCACCTCCTGTGGTCGCTCATGAGGGCCTCTGCTGCCTCCCTCAGCAATCTCCCGCGGCCCCCTGCAATCTCCCTCTGCTAACTTGCGGCACCCTGCGACCTCCCTCAGCCCCTTGCGGCCTCCCGCGGACCTCTGCTGCCTCCCTCTGCCATTTGTGGCCCCCTCGCTCCTTGCGGGCCTCATACACACATATATATATATATATATATATATATATATATACACACACACACATATATATATATATATATATATATATTTATATATATATATATATATATATACACAGTAGACTCTGCTAAGTATATTTGTCAGTGAGGGCTCTTCTCGCTTACACACAGGTACATTGGGCTGGAGGGTGCAGTGCTGACCCCGGGGAATGTAACGCCAACACTGCACTGGCTCAGTCACTCTTGCCTGTCTGCTTCCAGGTAAAACTGAATTGCAGAGACGTACAGTGGATGAAATCTAGGTGCCTGTAAGCATTTTGTGGCATGACAACCTGGCTCCTGGCATTTGTTGAGCCCTGTCATGTTTTATTCTTATTTAAAGTACAGAATTCATATTTTTCTGGTTGCTTGAGAGTTCTGGTTGCTTGAGTTCTGGTTAAAGTTATAAAATGTGAAAAACACACCAAACTAATTCAAATCAATTAACAATCAACAATTAACAATTAATCTGCATATTAAAAAGAACAGAGGAGACCTAAAAATATTGAACTTGATGGACTAAAAATCTTTTTTCAACCTCAGTTACTATGTAATGTATCAGACAGAAGAATCAGCATATTTTTCCATCGCAATCAACAGTTTTTTTCCCTTGCACCCTCTAGTGGAATTATATAGAAGCACAGTCACCAATCAGATTCCTCCAATACTATAATCAGATTGCTATCACAGTAATGTTTTAGTGCTTACTGCCTAACAGTTCCATTACATGGCTCCAATCGGAACCATAAGGCTGAAAAGTAGCCACACAAGTTAATTTAAGTAGCCACATGGCTTCCATAATCAAAATATCCCCATATAATTAAATGTAAATACACTTTTACTAGGCCTTACCTGATCCTTATAAATCTTCCCTATACCCCACAACCACCCTACCCTAACTCATACACCCACCTATATACCCCATACCCACTTGCTACATACCTCCTACCACATACACCACACATAGCATATTGCATATACACCACACATACACCTTCTACATACCCAATCCAATTACCTTATTACGCATGTATCCTACATTATTAGGAGACACATACAATAAACACTTAGGCCCTCATTCTATTATCGGCCGTAAATCAGCCGCAAAACTGCGATTCCTTGCGGGGCTCCCGTTACCTTGCAATTCAAGGATATCCCCTTACGGCCGGCCGCATATCTTGCAATCGTCCGTAAGCTCAGAAATCTTTAAATGCAAAAATAAATTCAAGACGGCACTGTAAAGCTCTGTAAATGCTAGGGATCATTAAGGGGGACATGAGGATTAATAGCAACCCCCTCTCATGCTTGCACATCAGCCCAAATCCGAGATTACATTAACTGTTTATTTTCCGGCCGCAGCGTGGGCTGGTCTGAGGTGCTCCAAGCCCTCGGGACTTTTAACACGGATATGTGACATAAATTTAAAAAAAATGTATTTACGGATTTGAGTGTAGGGGAATGTTGTGCTATTAATGCTAACACCTACAATCACTTTATAGTCTCATAAGAGTGCAGGATGGCTTTATTATGGCTTTAAATTGTGCTTAATTGTGTGCTTGCGGGACCTTTTTGCTGCAAGTAAGCTGCGGCTCGCTTTTAGCCTTGCAGAGAGGGTTCCCGGAGCAATTGAATAGCAACCAGGATTTTCTTACGGCTGAAACTCTTGCGGCCGTTTAAGAGCAAAGGCTTTCCTCCGGCGCGTGCGGCCGCAAGAGATAGCAAGGCGCCGGCCGCAAGCCTGCCGGAATCCCCGGCCGGAAGGGAATAGAATAGCCGAATAGCTTGCGGCCGGTCCTTGCGGCCTCGCATCTCCTACGCCGATAATAGAATGAGGCCCTTAGAACATCCATTTTTATTTTGTATCAAAATATTGGGGCACTTTTGTTTGTGAGTTGGTGATAGTGCGAGTTTCTGAGAGTATATCTATGAGTGATGTTACTGCTGTATCTGCTTTTTTGTCCCCAGATGGAGGAAGGGGTAAGGCGGAGTGAGGGGTTGCCCAGGGGAGAGGAGGAGAGAGAGGGAGAGGAGACAGGCAAATGAGGAGACTGGGAGAGGAGTGGATGCATGGAGTGGAGGAGATGAGTAGAGAATTAGAGAGGAGTGGAGATATAGAGAGGAGAAGAGGAAAGGTGAAGGGAAGACAAGTGGGGGAGAGTCCAGGTGTCTCTAATCTAGGCATACAAGAGGTGAGTCCCAGGTTTCAAGGGCAGCGCAGGGAGGAGATTGCTAGGTGCAGTCAGGGGGTCAAGAGGCTGACAAGAAGCACAGGTCCTGCAATTACTCACCAGAATAATTTATGGTCATCCTTAACACCATCCATGACCAGTTCCATATTATATATGAAGGGCAAGGGATTGGAGCTCCTCAGAGGGCAAGAATGTGGATAAAGGTGGCAGCAGCGAATAGCACTGTGGGGGTTCTTGTCAAGGATGTTCGGAGTGTCACTGCTACAATGACTGCTGGGCTACTGTGAAGAAGAAGATGTCACAGGAACCAGCCTGTGCAAGAGCCATAGGTGGTGGTCCTGCAGCAGTAGTGGAGAATAATGGGTGGCTAGAACTGGGTCTCTACAGCAATTGTTGTTAATATCCCTGACATAGTGTACACGGACCTGCCTGAGATCCTACGAGGTAAATATGTGCACCAACAAACAGCTCATAGCTATAATATAAACTAGCGAATTGGCCGTCAAAAAATGACGGCAATGAAATTGTAAGTGAGCTAAGGGTGTTTGGTGTATATAATGTGGCTGATGTAGCGTCGTTCGTTTTCTATGTCGTGGGAGTTTTTCCGAATATTCGTTTTCTATGTCGTGCGAGTTTTTCGGAATATCCGTAGCTGTTTGGTGGGCTTTTTCGGAATATCCGTAGCTGTTTGGTGTTTTTTTGTGTGTTTATGGTAGTGTTTTGCGTGCTTAGGGACCTTTAGCCTCGTTTTTGTTTTGTTTGGCGGCCATTTTTTCTCTGGCTTAGGTGATTTTCGGGTCTCTAAACTCCGAAATTTGGCGTTAAATCGAGGTGTAACTTCACTTGCAGAGGTCCTCGGTGTCCCCTCTTGCTGTGAGTAATCTTTTTATGTGTTTGTTGTTTGTATTTGTTGTGTTTGTAATGTTTTTGGGGTTGCCCGGGTTGCATACGTATTGCCCGGGTTGGCAAATACGTAGCTGTTTGGTGGTGTTTTGCGTCTTTAGACTGCTGTAGCCTCGTTTTCGTTTTTTTCGGCGGCCATTTTTTCTCTCGCTTTGAGAATTTTTTAGTGTCTAAACTCTTTTAATTTGACTTAAATTAAGGTGTAACTTTAGTTTTAGAGGTCCTGGGTGCCCCCTTCCTGTAAGTAAGCTTTTTATGTATTTGTTGTGTGTAATTGTTGTATTTTTCATGTTTTGATGTGCGTGTGTTGCGGCCGTTTTTTCGCGAGGTCATAATGGGTCGTAACGTGTCTCGTATTTTGTTTGCGTTACGACGTAAATTTTGCAAGGGGGGCAGTTGCTGGCAAGGAGCAACTGCTCGTAAGCCCGCAAGCGTGAGCAACGGCTAAAATGTGCAATATGGATACAGGCTGGTTATATTAATTACAAGAACATACTCAACACAAGAAATTAAAGGTATATCTAAATTTCCCTTTTTTTTTACTTGTTTCTAATCTAACATATACTGCTAATATCACACATTACATTGATTCATTCTATACACACACAGATTTATTTCATCACATATAATAGTTGTCAAACTGCGAGACGCTTTGCGTGGTGCGTATGAGTTAGGCGATGAGCACCACAGGCGCTCATCGCTTGCGAGCCTCGTAAGGTGAGCGGTTAACGCGTAGCACTTAGATGATAAGCAAAGGCGCTCATCGCTGCGAAGCGAGCCATTAACACGTAGCACTTAGGCCGCTCATTGCCTGCTAGCCTCGCATAGCGGGCGAGCCGTTAAGGCACTACAACTATCACCACAAACACGATGAGGCAATGGAACGCGTGGGATTTAGCCACAAAACACTTCCTAAATGTAGGATCGCCTTGGCCTGCAAACAGTTGACAAATGCAGGATTAGAAAAAAAAATTACGAGACGCAGGACTTAGAAAAAAAAAGATACGAGACGAAAAAAATACGAGATTACCGGAAGAACTGCAAAACCAAAAAAACAATAAAAACACACTAAATAACACAAAAAAAAAATACAAAAACATCACAGGACAGCACGGGCAACAGCCAGGATGTCTGGGAGTGAGGTGGAACGCGAGTTTAAGCAGATTTCCGCCACTCGAAAATCGCCTAAGGAAGAAAAAAAATGGGCACTGTAAAAAATGAAAACGAGGCTACACGACCACGGACCGCGCAAAACACTGCCAAATGCATAGCACTTTACACATCAAACTACGAACTAGAAAATACAGTATTACAAAAGCCAGAAAATACTCACGATACGCGTACCACATTAATAACATTACGACTATACATTGCCGCTTTACACAATAAACCAACGGCTTTCCCTCGCGCACGCAGCCTATTTATACTGCACTTGGAACATTCATTACACTTTATCATTAGGGCACCAACACTCAAATTGTATATTCTATGCTGTCTGAAAACACAACCAGATGTTAGCTCTTCAGGCTATTGCTGGTTGCATATATTAATTATAAATACTTAAATTATATTAATTTATTCAATAAATAATGCATTATTACTTAACTACATATACATAAAAATATATATCTCTCTATATCATGACTGATGAAGGTGCTCAGAGGACCAAAAGTACATGACAGGAGAGGCACGCAATGAGCGCTGAAGGTCCTCAGAGTACAAAACGGTTTACATTGTGTGTCAAACATCATTCCCATGGCTTAAAATGTTATTGCCCCGTCATTTTTCGCGGGCAAGTCGCTAGTTTAAAAAGAAAAATTGTTTTCCACACACCCAGAGCGCTGCTTACATAGGCACAGTGAACCCCCAATAGAAATACTGCATTTTGGTGCGGATGTTTACTCTTTACTAACTTTCAAGCCAGCAGCAGCTCCTTGCCAGCAACTGTGACCCTTGCAAAATTTACGTTAAAACGCAAACAACACGACACAGCAACCGCGACCCTCGCAAAATTAACGTTGCAACGCAAACAACATACGAGACACATTACCACTCATTACGACCTCGCAAAAAACGTCCGCAACTCGCGGACATGAAAAAATTGAAAACACAATAAATACACACAACACATACATAAAAAGCTTACCTACAGCAAGAGGGAGCATCCAGGACCTCAAAAAATGCAACTTACACCTTCATTTCACTCAAAATAAAAGAGTTTAGACACTAAAAAAATCTCTATGCGAGAGAAAACATAGCCACCGAACAAAACGAAAACGAGGCTACAGCACTCTAAACACGCAAAACAACACCGGAAACATGCAAAACACCACAAAACACCTACGGATAATCCGCTACAGACGCATACCACACATTACCCGCCATTTTAGAAGAATGCGGAAATACACAGCTACGCTAACGGTTTGGTCTCGCGCACGCACAGTATTACACTGCACACATTCATCACGCTTACACAGCACCTCCACACCACTAATGCTGCAGCAACATCAAAACAGATTGCCAGCTCTTCAACACAATGCTTCAAAATACGTAAAGTATATTCATTTATTAATGTATTATAGATTTCATTATTATACACCAAACAGCATTAGCTACGATTTTTTGACGGGCAATTCGCTAGTATATATATATTTGTGTGTGTGAAAGAGAGAGACAGAAAGGAGACTTACACAGAGAGGAGTAGAAGAGGGCAGTGTGAGAGACACAGTCACAGACACTGAGAGGGTGAGAGACCCAGAAGCCTGGGATGCACTGGAGTGCAGAGCGTCAGAGCGCAGTTCTCGGCTCCCTGAGGATGGCGCGCTATTCTGCTGCGCGCAAAGGACGTGCCACCGGAGAACAGAGTTAGTATTCAGCACTTAGGTGTTAACTCAATGAGTATGGTAGTACAGTGGTGTGTGCAGGAAATATATATATATATATATATATATATATATATTTTTTTTTTTTTTAGAATAGTTTTATTGATTATGTAATTTTTATACAAAAAAATGACAAAACATGCATGTTTAAACAATTTAAATAAGAAATGTAGCCGCACACTCTACTATATCTCTCTTAAATATTCAATTTCTCTGTCTTGGGCTACCAGACAAACACATTCACTCAGCCGAAGGAGGGGGCACGCAGAACCGACGTGGCTAGAGGGATTCGGAGGGGCAGAGAAAGAGCAAGAGTATTTTATTCCCAATTTCTTGTTAACTTCCAATCAAACATTGTCCATGGGTTCAAGTATTACTATTCTAAATATTTTCTACTTCTTTTAATATTTCCCAAATTTTCCATTTATGGTTTGCTTTCTTAGTTAAGCCCAATTTTGCATAATCATTTTCCAATTACCAATTTTTATCTACCGTATTTTAAGGATTTCAACCCACGTTGGGGTTGTGTTTTTCTTCCATTTTAAGGCTATACGTGATTTTGCTGTCATCAAACTTTCTATTAGGACTGCTTTTGCGTCCAATTGTAAGTCTGGGGGGAGAATGTGCAGGAGGGCTATTTCCAGGGTGATATTTATTTTTTGTTTAATTAATTCTGTAATATGTTTATTGAAATCTTGCCAAAATTCTTGAATACATGGGCAATCCCAACATATATGCCTGAAAGAGCCTACTTTTCCACACTCAAATTGGGTTCAACAATTATTTTTATCTTAGGTAGATTCTCTTGAAATATCCATAGTTTTCCTTTCTCTAAATGTATTAATTCCCTTTCAATTTGAACCCATTTGTTATTTGATTAGGGGTCATTTAGATTGACCATGTGAGAAATAAGGGCTGCATCCTGATAATTCTTTATAATCAGGTATCCCAAACCCCCTCACCAAAACTAAGACTAAGATCAATTCTTTTTAATCTCATTTTCTTCCCATCATGAATACATTTAGCAATCTTAATCTGTAATTAATTCATAACTGAGGTTGGCATTTCAAATGGGATACATCTTTGCAGATAGCCTATCTTTGGCAACAAAGTAATCTTGGGGGCAATCAATCTTCCCATCCATGAGATCTTTAGGCCCTTCCATTTTTTAAGTGTAAGATCAACATCCTTCCCAACATTTTTATAGTTAATACTAATTAACCAGTTTAATTCTTTGTGTAAGGTAATTCCCAAATATTCAATTGTTTCTTTCCATTTACCTCGATATTTATCTTTTAATTACCTTAATTCATAACCCAACACATTAAGGGCAAAAAATTCAGATTTTTCTAAATTTAATTTAAAGTTCGAGACTTTACTATATTCTGTAATACAAGAAAAAGATGTTCCAAAGAGGAAGATGGCTATTCCACTGTAATATCGTCAGCAAAAGCTGAGATTTTATGTTGTGTGGTTCTTACTTTTATTCCTTTTATTTTTGGGGAATTTTTAATCATTGTTAAAAAAGGTTCAAGTATCAATGCACATATTGAGGGTGACCGGGGACAGCCCTGTCTTGTCCCGTTGGAGATACCAAAGTCACTTTAGGAGTAACCTATCACTCTGACAGAGGCGGTTGGGGATCCATATAAAGCACGTATGGCTCGTGATCCAAATTTGCCAAGTCCATATATGGACAGTGTTAAATCCATGAATCCCCAACTAACTCTTTCAAAAGCCTTCTCAGCGTCCATACCCAGAAACATGGATGGTATTTGTTTGCTCTTAATATAGGAAATGTAATTAATTAAATGTAAATCAATTTAATTAATTAATTTCTTAACTCCATAGGAGCCTTGTCGATTAGAAACAAATGCCTTTTGTTCTATTGACACCAACACAGAGCCCAATCTATTCACCAATATTTTTGCATAGATTTTGACATCTGTGTTGAGGAGAGAGATAGGGCATTTTATTTCTTCCTTTGGGATGGTTACTATCTCTGCCTTCAACATTTCTGAATGAATAAAGCCTTCATCTTTTATCTGGTTAAGAGCGTCTGTTAATGGTTCAGCAAGCTCTTCCTGACATATTCTGTAGTACCAATTCCTGAAACCGTCCGGGCCTGGTGAGGACCCCAACTTTAGTTCAGTCATAACTTCTTGTACTTATTTGATTGAAATCACTTTATTCAAGGTTACTAGTTCTTCTTCTGTTATTTTTGGTAACTTTACTTTATCTAAGAAATGTTTTATCTTGTTTTTAGTTGGGTTTATAAATTCTTTTATCGATTCTAGGTTGTATAATTGTTGATAGTATTTAGCAAAGCTTTTACCTATATCTATCAGGTTAGTTGCAGGAAATATTAATCTTTAGTAATAGATAGCAGACCTATTGTCACCATTCATTAAGGAAAT
Organism: Discoglossus pictus; assembly: GCA_027410445.1. Taxonomy (NCBI): domain Eukaryota; kingdom Metazoa; phylum Chordata; class Amphibia; order Anura; family Alytidae; genus Discoglossus; species Discoglossus pictus. Next base: position 392,753,905 of record CM050165.1, on the reverse strand, counting down.
TTGAATCTCACAATAGACAATGATCAAACACAATTGTTTAATACACATTCCCACAAATTCCATGTCCCTATCCCACAAACACGCAAATCCCCCTCGTGGACAGCTAAAAAAACATGTGCAAGCCCTGGCCTTAATACTCAATGGGTGCCTATTGTGGTTTATCTCCAGCATAGATGCAGGCCCTCCTTTCATGCACATTTTTTTGCAGTATCTCCTCTATTGCACACCTTACTATCTCCCTTTCCATATATCTCATGCCCTGGTGTCTAGCACATATCATACTCCTGTGTCTAACATACCTCTTTCTCAGCAACAGGCTCCCATATAAATACAACACACCCAAGCAGCTTGTCTCAGTTGTTAGCTATACGGGTAGATTCATTTTCTGAGGCTATTTATGGGTCACGCTTAGTTCATTGGGCTTAGTTACAGGTGCAAGTTATTGCTTATTGTGGTGCACTTGAGATATGGTTGTTTCAGTATTAGATGCGTTCCTGTTTTATTGCTGAGAGCATTTTATTTTGCATTTTGATATATTTTGGGAAGTGTTGTATGATACTTGTTATTGTAGGGGGAGTGAATGGTTATGTTTATGGCTATTTTAGACATTTGGATATTTTAGACCTCTTGTTTTATTTTGTATGGTCACTTTAAATGTTGTTTTATTCTTTTAAATTCTTCCAGGCACTTGATGTTTGTTACATATCACAAAACTCTTTTCACTGCTTACGGAAGGTGGAGTTTACAAGTTTTGGCCGTGAGAGCACTCGCAGAGCCTTCTTCGTCCACGTAAGCATGTTCAGTAACTCTTACATGAGCTTTATAAGTGCATTTTGTGGAAGATCTTAGCAGAACAGGCTTCAGACAACTCAGGTTGACTTTTATAGGGTCACTCTGGAGTTAGTAACAGCCTTACCTGGTGGTAGGGATGAATATGTCAAACCATAAAAGGAAAAGGAAACCAAAACTTGAAAATGAATTAAAATCAAACAAGAAGTGTGAGATGAAATGAAACCTGGTGAGGTGATACTAAGTACTCCATCTACAGCCCACCAAGAGGTAAACACACACATCCTCCCAGTGGACAAAGTGTAGTGTCACTCTGACTGGATATAGGAGTGCACCAATGCCTGGAACATGGCCTCACATAGCAGTGGAACCTCCCCTACTAGACACTGCACAATACATTAAAATCAAATTAGGAGAATCAGAGAAAATTAATCCTGCTGGATACTGAGCAAAGCACTCCATCTACAGCCCCCTTGGAGGTAAACACACACACCCTCCCAGTGGACAAAGCTAAGTGGTACTCTGCCCGAATACTGGAGTGCACCAGTGCCCGGAACATGGCATCATATGGTAGTGGAACCACCTCTACCAGACACTGCTTCCTGAACTTTAAATAACCTGTTTGGCCGATGCCAGCTGGCGGATGATGAGTTGGTCCCTGGACCTATTGCTCCCAGACACTGGGCACCCAAAAAACAAAACGAAGAGAGAAATGCTGCCAGAACTCAAGTCCCCAGTGGGTCATGGAACTAAGAGGAATTAGTTGCCTCCACCAGGGCATCTTGCCCTCATCGGCCAATAACTGGGCATGGCTATTAAGAAAGGGTTGACAAGGATTGCTCTTTCATAGTGCCAATCTTGACACGTTCCTCAGAGCCCCACCAGGTAGTAGGGACAAATATGCCAAAATATATTTGCAAGATAAATTGAAATCAATTTAGATACATTAGATACAATTAATCCTGCTGGAGGGATACTGAGCAGTACAACCCACTGGGGGAAACTCACACATCCTCCCAGTGGACAAAGACAGGTGGTACAATGCTTGATATGGGAGCACAATGGGAGGTAAACATACACATGCTCCAAGTGGACAAAGCCAGGTAGTACTCTGCCCAGATACGAGAGAGCATCTGTGCCCAGAACATGGCCTCACATGGTAGTGGAACCTCCTTTGTCAGTCACTGCTATCTGGACTTATAAATAACCAGCTTCGCTAATATCAGAAGCAGGTTGAGGAGGTCCTTGGTATTTTTGTCCTAGGACACTGGGCAAAGGAACTGGGAGGAATATGAGTAGGGGGAAAAGAGAAAGAAATGCTTGCACTTTTTAACCAGTTAATCTCCCCTAAGGTGTTAAATATAAATTATTGTGGAACAAAGTACTAAGTATGCTTAACTATAAAGTAACAGTATCTGTCACATGGGAAATGATCACATAAGCCCAAAAGGTCCAATGTAGTTAGTGGCATACATAGTATTAGAAGTGAATGGGTTCCTTGTATATAATACTTAACTTTTAGTAAGGAAAGAAACAAAAAATTTATAACAAACACATATACATATTTAAAATCCGACGATTAAAAAATGAAATTGCCTCCACACCCTGCTGTAATTGTACACAAAGTAAATCAGAGTATGTAGTGGTAGATATGACTCCAAAAATAGTCTGTCTATTGGACAGTATAGCCTACAAGATATATGGTATCTACCATATCTGCTGTATTTATCATAAATTTGGCATCCCATATATCAGGGGTTTCTTTGTCTATGTGACTGTGAGATCCAAAATATTTCTGTATGCCACTAAGTGAGAATGCCAGTACTCTCGGGAAAGCCACTAATGACCAAAATAGGTAGGATATCTCATGTCCACAGCGATGTCAGTAATGAAGATAACTATAGGCTATAATACAATCTGTTATAGCAGAGTTCCCTTCCTATAGCACAAAACTAGGCTTGTGAGACCCACTATTTGTCCTGGCTAGGAGTAGTACTGTCTACACTATCTAACATACCTCATAGGTTCTATCAACGGCAATCGCGGTAAAGTGCAGCAAACTGAATAGACAGCAGTGGTGATGTCATCACAAGATGACAGAACAAAGAGCCTGACGTGCATGTTTCGCATGGCAGTGCTTCTACGGAGGCTAATACTATGTATGCCACTACATTGGACATTTTGGGCTTATGTAATCATTTCCCATGTGACAGATAATGTTTCTTTATAGTTAAGCATACCTGGGGCCTCATTCAACTTGGGGCTGTCACTTGCAAGTAACTTTACCATTTGCAACTTTAGGGCTACTTGCTCCAGTAGCTCTACTTTAACTTACCTATTCAATTGGCCAGGCGTTAGTCTAGTTAGTCCTAATAGTAAACCATGCTATCGGCAGTAAGCATTTGCGTGCTTGAACATGATAGCGTCCGCAAGACTGTAACTTGCGTTTCAAGCATGCAAACTCAGAGCAAATGTAAATGCAAACGCCACATTTATTAGATTTCACATGATCTGGTGATAATTGGATACTTGCCTTTTCCTTGTGGACCGGGTTTCAATTTATAAAGTCAGTAAATAATTATACTTTATTAGATAAGGGTCAACATGTGCTGTACTCCCACCAGGATTGATATAGAAATTTCCTTTTTCATGATATGAGTAGGGGGACACACAAATTAGCAAAAAGTTACTTAATTATGCATTACCAGAGGGCACAACTAAAGGGCGTTAGGGAGTATGTTTCTCCCAGGAAAGCTTTGAGCCAGGAAAGCGTTTAACTCTCCCCCTTTTTAATGGACGGCCAAGCAGCAGAAGAAAAGAGTATTTGCACAATGATGCACACAATATTGTAATTACAAATGGCTAGTATACTTTTTCTGTCATGTATTTTTTGCACCACAGCACCTGACTTTTATATATAATTACTCTTGCAGTTCTTTATTATATTTTTTTCTAGTATTCACTTTTCCCCATCTAACTTTCTACCTCCCCTCTCAGCATTCAGTTTTTTGCTCTTTGCCTATTTCTTTTGCAACATCAACCATAGTCCACCTACCCTCATACTCACAAATCTCCTGGGAAAGTACCATGATGTCTTTAAACTTAGAGGGAAGTGAGAAGGAAGGAAGCCTGTATTATGCAGTGATATGCTAGTGAGGAGGGAAGAAGCCTGTGGGATGCAGTGCCATGAGAGCGAGGAAGGAGGAAGCCTATGTTATGCAGCGATATGATAGTGATGTGAGAGAAAGCCTGTGTGATGTAGTGGTATGATAGTGATGTGGGAGGAAATCTGTGTGATGCAGTGCCATGATAGTGAGAAAGGAGGAAGCCTGTGTAATGCAGTGATATGATAGTTATGCAGTGATATGATAGTGAGATGGGAGGAAGCCTATGTTATACAGCGATATGATAGTGGAATAATAAATTAGAAAAACATGTCCCTAGATTCCAAGCCATCTATGACTACATTACAGATTTCTGTGTTTTCTCCTGAATCAGGTTTTCATGTGCTTTGCATACTTGTTGTTTGTTTATGGTTGTATGTATATAATAAAAAGAGGAACAATGAGACATGTCTAGCAGAATAAAGCATCTCTTGCACGCTTCTCTCCCTCCTTCTAGCCATTCCCCTCTTCTCTCTCTCCCATGTCTGTTAAACATAGAAATATTGATTTGCTGACAGATAACTAAAAAGGCCCATTTAGCTTGCCCATTCTATCAACCAAAAAGTCTGGCTTATTAAGCACTAAGTTGGCCTTATGCTTATATTGAGCATGTTTCACTCCCTTAACTGTCTTTGACTCTACCACTTCCATTGGAAGGCTATTGCAGTTATCTATTACTCTTTCTGTAAAGTACTACTTTTTCTCTTTTCATTTCTCTCTCCATTTCATCAAGCTGATTTACTCTGCAGGGAGATCTCAAGATCTTCAGGATAGCAGCTCATCTTTCATCCGTAGTTATACTGATACCATTAGTTTTTTGTCTCTTTAAACTTTATCCCCCCAGATTTTTGGGGGCTCCTACACCCCTGGGTACTAATAAACTTTTGTAGTTCAGGTCAGACTGTCAGTCAGTCAGGTAAACATTTTAATTACAGAAAACTTTTAACTCAAAATGAAACATTTTACATATCTACACCTTTATATATTTATACCTTGATTCACATTTTCTTTCATATAGCACATTTAAGCAATATTGGTGCTTCTAATTGCATTCTTATGATCAACATCTGTCATGTAGTGAAGCAAAAATTTGCCGTAAGAGATCTTATATATATTCTATATAAAGATCCTATATATAATACTTTATGAAAAGGCATAAAATAAATTCAAGAAGCAACACATCCTGTCAGGAAAATCTACTACTAGACATATCAAAACGTCACAACATTAAGTACCTGTATGCATCACCCTCTAGTGAAATGAATTAGAAGCACAGTCAGTTGCAATATGTGGGTGAGCTGGGTTCCAAAAGGCAAGGATAGTATTAGGATAATGCCATGGGGCCTCATTTAATTCCAGACTGCGGGAGCTTTTTTTTTAGTAATGTTATACATGTATTCCATTGCCTTCAATTGTAATTTTACTTTACTTACTCGCAATACATAAATCCATGTCTTGTCAATGGTATTCAAAGTGTAGGATTACTTGTCTACTCGTAAAATTAGACCAAACCCTGCCTTTTTACTATTTGATGAGACAACAATAGAAAATGCGAGTCATGATTTTGTATATATCAGTAAATGAGAAAAAATAAGCTCCCGCAATTGCCAGTAAGCCTTTTTGCAAGTAAACATACAATGTTTGCCCATTGTGCTAGCCCCTTTAATAGACAATGCATTAGAGCAGAGGTGGGCAAGAGGGGCCACATACATGCCTGGATTTGATGATATCCCTGCTGCACACAGGTGAGTCAAGTCACTTCTATGGTCATCCTGATTGACTCACCGGTGCACAGAAAGAAAATCTTCAAATCCAGACATATATGCAGGACTGAACTTGCCCACCCCTGCATTAGAGCATCTGTTGTAGTCCATGTGGGTTTCCTGATATGTATTAACCTCCTGAGTTCTATGTTACCATGGAAATTGTATAATTTTGCAGGTCTCATCAAGGTTTTTAATAGCATTTGTAGCAGCTCTTCAGTGCACATAAATATTTTTCTCAAAGCAGTAATAATACCTATTTTAGAGTCATATTTAATATTGAGAGTGCTCTGTAAAGTTGCAGTTGAATGAAAAAGCAACTTGTAATATTATCGATATGTGAAATCAATGGGAAAGCAACTCGTAATAGTATGGGTTGTTTCTAGAGCATTATAAGTAGCTCACTCACATTCATGAAAAAAAGGGTCAGTTGAATATCTAAGTAAAGTTACTGACAAGTTTTTTTTTGTTTTTTTTTAATTATCAGACAAAATATACAACAAATAAAGAAAAAATTAAATAAAAACAAACAGATGGTAAATACATATCAATAAAGCCTCAAGTAGACAATATAAGTTAAACCATACAATATTTATATGTCTTAGGTTCAATATCGAATAGAGTAACAATACACGACTTAACGAGAATTGATGAATAGACCCAACATGAGAAACACATTTTCATAAGTATAGAATGAGTAAAACAAGTAGAAAAAAAGAAAAGAAAACACAATCTATGTAAATAAATAAAATTTAAGACACAAAATGAGGTTAAAACAAGTTTGAGACAAACCTACAGTGAAGGGTTATCAAAGTAAGACGTTGTAGTTATTTAATCTTCTTTAATCTCAGCTTTTTGCCAAAGATCCCATTTGTCCAACAAGCCTTTCTGGCTCCCATATCATAGAGTTTTTTTGTCTTAAGCTATCTCTCTATTCAGAGCCACAGCTATATCTTTCCATATAGGAATTTGAGGTTGTTTCCATTTACGAGCCAAATGGCATTTAACTACACTAACCACTTGAAGAATCAACACTTTCATTTTCCATTCTAGCATACTCTGAAGGATATGTAACAAGGCTATCTCAGGGGATGGTGTAATTTTTTATTTAATTATAGTGGAAATATTCTCAAAACATTCCTACCAGAGGTTTTGTATGATACTTCATTCCGACCAAACATGTAAGAATGTCACTTTTTGGCCACAATTTCTCCAGCAATTCCCATCGCTGGAGCTGTTTGAAAATTTAGCTAGTTTACTTGAAGGTAAATACCACCTATTTAGAACTTTAAAATAAACCTCTCTAAATGGTATGTATTTTATAATTTTATTTGTAAATTGCAATGATCTAAACCAAGGGCCTCATTCAAATGTGATTTGGCCAATTGAATAGGGCTCTATATATGCACATAACATATTTTTTTACTTCTATCCAAAAGCAAGGTCTTCACTGACTAAAAACTTCTGTAAAAAAATATGCTATGTGCTAATATAGAACCCTATTCAATTGGCCAAATCGCATTTGAATGAGGCCCCAATTCTCTATTGGCCAAGTTTGTCCTAAGTCATTTTCCCAGGCTATTATTGTAGTTGTTTTCCCCACTTTGATATCTTTTTTCAAAATGTTAAATAATTTAGATATTAAATGTTGCTTATTTTGAGCTATATATAGTTGTTCAAAAGTAGTTGCTGGTCTGTTTTGTTAAAAATTGATTTTTGATGAGAAAATTTAAAGTTTTAATCTATTATAATCTAACCAGGTGGAAGCCAGTATTTCAAATGTATTTCTCAATTCTTCAAATGTAGCCAGTTCATTATCATTATATAAACTTTCCAGGTAATTAATTCTCCAGTTAGACCATCTTAATAAAAACACTAAATTTAGTTCTTTCGCAACCACATTTAGTGGTATAAAGGGACTTGGAAAGGGACCCAACGCCCACTTGTTGTTAAATTTTGACCAAAAGTTCAAACCTTTTTGAACTATTAATGCACCATCTTTTAAGCACTTCTATGGCAGAATGTCATATCATATTAAATCTTTAAGCTCAATATCTATCAAGTATGAATCTTCTATCTGAGACCATCCATATAGTTTTGAGTGATTATTTCAATTAATAGGATGGTGCATCGTTATTGCATTGTGGTACATTTTCAGGTTAGGGTGGGCTACACCTCCCCTACTGAACTTCCTAGCAGTAATTCCAATTTTAATTCTTATTTGTTGTTTCCTATAGATAAATGTGTCAATTATCTTCTAAAAGAATTTGATTCAAGAATTCGGAAAGGGAATAGTAATATTTCATAATACATAATTGAATTTGGGTAAAATTTGCATTTTCGCAGCCACGATTTTATCTCACCAGGATAGGTTAACCTTTCCCCAAGAGTGTAATAGATCTTTTATCTTAACATACAATTTATTTAGATTATCAGAGATCATACCTTCCAGGTTTTTACAAAAGGTAATACCTAAATGGGTAATGGAGTTCTTTTACCAGTTGTAATTATATATTCTCTTCAAGTGGTCAAGTTGTTGTTGCGGGACGTTAATTGTAAAAACTTCAGTTTTAGTGAGATTTCATTTATAATATGAAACATGACTATATTCCTCGATCAGTTGATGCAGATTTCTTATTGAAAAAATATGGTCTGATAGAGTAAGGACAATACCGTCTGCAAAGAGTATTATTTTATGTTCTTCTTCTCCAATCTTGATGCCTTTTATCCCAATGTATGATCTAATTAGAGCTGCAAAGGGCTCAATTAACAAGGCAAAAATGAACGGAGATAGGGACAACCTTGTCTGGTTCTGTTTTTTATCTCCAAAGAAAAAGATCTGAAGCCGATGCTGACATTGTCTGAAAATAGGGAGATCCAAGATTTCCTCTCCTGTTTAAAGTTGTCTGTTTTAAGTGTTAATTTCACCATTGCATGGTCCACCCATGTAATAGGACCTACCTCTACCTTCAATATCTTATGTGTAACCTGTAGATTGAAATCTGCTAGAATAAAACGTAAAATCTCTCTCTCCTGGATGGAAAATCCACCAGGCATCATAAAGGTTAAAATAATGATTTCTTATAATATATAGGTTTGAGGCAGAGATTAAAATCTCCACAAATAATTAACTGTCCTTGGGAGTATTTAGCAGTTAATTTTAAAACTTGATTTATAAACTTGTTTTGTCCTTGATTGGAGGCATAAAGGTTCACTATAGTGTAATCAAGATTATTTAGTTTACCCACCCAAATTACAAATCTCCCATCTGGGTCAGTTTGAACTAACTGTTCTATCAAATTAACTCTTTTATTGAAGAAAATTGAAACTCCCCTAGTTTTTTTTTACGAAATGTAGAATTATAATACGTAGTAAATATAGGATGTACAATATATGGAAGTTTACCTTCCTGCCAATGAGTCTCTTGATTACATAATATGTCAACATTTTCTTTGGCAAAAACATTGAAAGCTAACATTCCTTTTGCACCATGGTTCAAACCCTGCACATTCTGGGATTTGAGTTTAAGTCATTTAAAATTCCATTAATTTCTTTGATCATCATACCCAACTTTAAATGAAAACCTTGTCTTGTGTCTCTAACAAAAAGTATACAAAAAAAAATTATACAAAAACACATACAGCATTGAAACATACCAAAAAACTAAAAATCTATATATAAAATTACTTGAGATATTCTGAAACCGAAAAGGATTTCTACTCCCCATGCCTTGGACCCTACAGATCTCACTAGGATTCCAAAGGCTGGGAAACGTTAACATATCTTTGGTTGACTAAGCGGATTCTGGATATCTCGAAAATGCATTACTAGCATAAGATATATATTAAATTGAGAGAGAAAACCCCAAGTTTGTTGCCCCATGATAGAAAAAGGAAAAACAGTATATAGCAGGGAGCTGGTAAAAAATTACTTCAATAATAATATCACTAAATAGAGAGTTCTACAATGAATAAGTACCAGCCACCATAATCAAGTGTAAAGGAAACATTTGAAAAATTGAAGAAAAATACACATTTATATATATGGTGGAAACTCCTTAGAGATGAGAGATAAACTAGATGAGAGTACAGTTAAAACAGAATCATGACGTATATAAAAAAAATAAAAACATATAGTCCCTATCAGTGTAAGACTGGTAATCAATATAATGGAAAACCACAATTATTTAAACAGGTGATGCTCAATTATAAATTACAGCACTGCCAAGGTTTAATAATAATAATATAATAAATTGCTGCTTTAATTTAATATAGAATTAATTGAATTACATACATCAATTTATACAAAGTGTAAGAAAAGTACATACGGTACGTGTAATGTGGAAAAAATATAATCCCTGAGTATTTCAGTGGTACCAGAGCCTGCCACTTACTCCTTTATACTAGCTCACCTAACACCTGCCTGTAGTAATCCTTTCCCTGGGCCATATAATATTAGCTACTTGCAAATGCCTTGAAATTTGGCTTTGTGTATTTTCTTTCTAAGAGCCTCATTCAATTGCAATTTGGCCAATTGAATAGGGCTCTAAATAAGCACATAGCATATTTTTTTAAAGATGTTTTTAGTTAGTGAAAACCTTGCTTTTGGATAGATGTTTACTAACTAGAAACTTCTTTAAAAAAAATATGTTATGTGCTTATTTAGAGCCCTATTCAATTGGCCAGATTTCATTAGTGTCAATAAGTAATATTTGCCGAATATGTAGCAACATTAAGAGTGATTTTAAGTGTGTACAAATGTACGAATTGGGCAATAGAATAGGGCCTCCTGTGTCTAGTGGCAGAGCTAGGGATCCACCAATTACCCCCCTAAACTAATAATCAACTACTAACTACTCAGATTTCATATAAAGTGTCCAGTGCTGTGAAAAATAATAAATAATGTACTGCTTGAAACTAGCAGCAAGGATATTACAAATATGCTTACATATACTATACTAGATACTATAGTATCTAATCAAGGTATAAATCAATGGGCAATTAGTGTCCTCATAATACAAAGTTATACATTTATGGGTTGAGTTATTTTTAGGGGACAGCAAATTTGTTGCGAGCCTCTCTACCCCCCTCTACGTGATGGGAGGGGCTCATTGCGAACCTCTCCCCCCTCTACTTTACTGGCCTTGCGATAAGCTCCTTCAGCGCTCATCTCGGGCCTTGCAATGAGTGGCTTTGTACTTATTTATTGGATCTTTTTGCAGTCCAAGGGACTCAAAGCAGTTTTCGCCAACACAATTCAAAGGTGTCATTTGAACGGTGCTGGGAATACAATAGCGCAGATCTATGCAGATCTTTCTTGATAGTTTAATATATTTACTTTTTACTAGCTTGTCCAAGCTTGCCATAGCTTTCCTCCCCAGAACCAAACATCTTTTAATTCCATGGCTACAATCACTAAATGAAGAGATCTTGGATCCCAGGAAAATAAAATGTGTCCCTGCCAGCTTTTGCATTCTCTTCTTTTATCCTCATCAATAGGTCCTTTAGTTCATTCTTACTTTCAGCCATCAATGTAGTATAATCAGGGTATGAAGTTGTTGATATTTTTTCCAGCAATATTGATTCCAGGTTTGGATACACCCAGTCCAGCCTTACGCATTATGTACCATGCACAAAAGTTGAATAAATAAGGTGATAATATACAACTTTGTCACACACCTTTGCCGATCTTGAACCATTCTGCTGTTCCATGTTCGGTTCTGACTGTGGCTTCTTGGTCCACATACAAATGCTTCAGGAGGCAGATGAGATGATTTGGTACTCATCTCTTTAAGAACATGACACATTTATTGAATCCACACAAAGGCTTTAAAATAGTTCATGAAGCAAAAGTATTATTTTTTTTATTATTTTGGAACACTCTTGCTTTTTCTATTATCCATTACATATTGGCAATTTGATCTCTTGTGCCCCTTCCGCTGTGGAAGCCAGCTTGCACAGCTGATAGTTCCCTGTTCATTTATGGTTGATGCCAAGTCCACGACCTACATGCTGCAAAAGAAAGTGACGCTATTCTCCTGTTGATCACCCTCTTCTCCTGCATACTTTACACCAGTGGTGGGTAACTTGATCCTACGGCTGCCAACAGTCCAGGATTTGAATTTCTCTATTCGGTTTCTCATGCTTGAGCACACTAGAGTTATTCAGTTTCATTCTGATTGTTCAACTGGGCACATGTACAGAGATTGAAATCCTGGACAGATTTGCCCACCACTGTCCTACACTATTGGAATTGAGGACAGTGCATGTTCTAGCCTTCAACCATTCCTCCTGTGTCTCTCTAGCGCCTCATTGTTAGTTAGCGTTTTCCAGGACTATATACATACCTATACACCACTTCAAACTAATCTAACCATTGGGCTTTCAATATCACCTTTATGCAGAGGATAGACAAACCTACATCCCTCGCCCAAACCCTTTACTCCGGTCACCAACGGATTTATTTTTAATCTCCTCTTGCACGTCTCACCACTGCATACAGCTGGTATGGTCATATTACATGAGGAAAACTTAATCCAGTTTCAAACATCTTCCTCCTCAATAATGTCACTATTTTCCACTACCCAAGTCTGTTTGCCTAGATATCACTTCACTCAAAGGTCTCGCTCAGGTCTCCCCTTCTTCATCTCACTCAATCCCACTTACAATTTATAGCGGAGTTCATCCTTTTCTCATTACAAAAACCCTGGTTTATTCAATCATCCCTCAAATAGACTACTACAGCATCCACCTATATGGCATCACACCATCTCCAAAATCTTTAAAAACAGACACCATACTAACATCCCATACGGTGCAAACTACCTTTCCCAAATACATTATATGGGACCAATTTGGCACCAACTCAGCACTATCATTCTTTGCATGCCTATCTCATTGACCATCATACAACACACTATTTATGACTGGTGGATCCTGAAGAGAAGTTTGAGACTCACTGAACTTGTATTTATTTTTGTAATTGAATTAACCTATATTTTACTTACATAGAGCTGGTTAATGGAAGGACCGAATGCAATATAGTTTTGGCCCCACCCTGCAGTTTCTCTGTAAAAGTAAAATGTTGATCTGCCCCCTGTCCTCATTAAATTGAAATCACTTTACTCCACGTATCAGAGGGTCCACACCCTGTTGCAGGTTAAAGTGTTTTGTGCCTGCAGTAACTCATTCACTTGTTTTGCCACTGTAGGGAGGCAGCCATCTTGTCCCTCAAATTCTCCAGGATATTCTTTTCCATTTTTAATGGCAGGTTGTAAGAGGAAAAAAAAAAAAAGTCACCATAGGTGTTGCAGCCACAAACACAGCTGGCATTTTCCACTTCAACATGATAGGGAAGCCACTAAAGCAGAACATTCATCCTTTATCCAGAAAGCAGTACTCTTCAAGCAAGCTGTCCCTGCGTCTCTCACCTCTGCTTTCCCTGAACACAGACCAGCAAACACCAGTCCAGCAGTACTCAAGGTATCTACAAGCAATGTCTCCGTATCTGCTACCTTCTCTTCATATAGATTACATTATTGTTCTGATATATTTAGGAACATTGCTTTTTCTTCCTTTTTAGTGAATTTAAACCTTCTGATGTAGTTTTAATCTGATGCACATCCTGTGACTTACTTTGCCCAATTACTCCTCCCCACCTAGTTTACACCTCTGTTGTCCAGCTGTCCCTGAGTGTCTCACCTCTGCTTTCCCTGAACATAGACCAGCAATCCCCTCCCTGACCCACGGTTTACTTTAATTTATTGAATCACTAAAACTGCTTGCACCTGATCCATCAGCTGCACATAACTATTCCTACTTCCTCCTCTTGGTTTACTCTCCTAGCCACTATGTTCCCTTTCACTTTCTTCTTCACCTTAAGCTCTAGCGTTATTCTTAGACTATCCTCCTCATTTGCTCCACATTATGTCTCCAACACCATTAACATCTCACCTCCCCTGCTTTCTTCAATCACTATTTCTTTCATGTTCTAAAGACCATAAGCAGAAAACTCATCTCCCTGCTTATTCTGCTGCTGGAGTTTTATCTCCTAACCCCCACACCTCACTGTCCGGCCTCTCATCTACTCTATTCAGCAACAAGGTTATTAACACTGTCCTTAATCCAGGTGTTTCAATTTGCCCCTCTGTCTAAAATGTACCCTCCACCATTCGGCAAACTAATCATTTCTAAGTTCTTACATCTTTCCACCTCCTATCTGACCCTGCTATTCATTACTTTTCTTCTCCAGACTTCTGCCTCTTCCATTCCCTTTAGATTGTAAGTAGCAAGTTTTCAGTCTTGTAGGATGCTTTGGGAAAAAGCACTTTCTACAAAGACTAAGCTCAAAACAGGACGCTCCATTTTTCAGTTGTCAATATTGTATTTTTCCCTGTTCTCTCCCCTTGTACAGCGATATGGAATATGTTGGCGTGTTACAAAGAAACGATAAAGGTGCATTTTAAATAAGATATTTAGATGTATGCCTGAACTGCTTAAGTAAGACTTAAAAAGCTATACTTGAGTAGGGTCCTTTATTACCAGCTATATAACCCATGGACATATGAAAATCTGAATTTTCATGAATCCATTTTTTGTTTGTTACATCACATCCTGGGAGCTTTATGATGGAGGTGTATTAGCCATCAGTAGAGGGAAGAGAGAACAGGCAGAAGTACATAGCCATTGGTTGAGGTTAGAGCTCAGGTCACCATTAAAGATCTTAGTTTGTTAATGGGATTCAGGTTACCGATTAAAAAATAAAATATTCCAAAGTACTTCAGTCTTTAGCATGCGTTTATTGGTTAGAAGTACAAAGCCTATCTGAAATTGCTAATGTAACAAGGTCATGTGTGAATGAATGTCTACTTATGATTCTTAGAATGGCCCAAGTCATAGTACCAACTTCTTATAGTCTTACAAGGGAAATGTGATGACACCACACAAACTAAACATTCAAACTCCACATCCTTTCAATCTTAATTAGCATTTCTCCAGTATCTCCATTACTTTTGGGTTCACTTTTAGTTCGATCACTCAGTCTGTATAAAACTTTCAATCTCCGATTGAATGTATGGGACATAAAGGACCAATTTGCAGAGACTTTGTTCATAGCATCTTAGTCAGTTTTGGTATGTGTCCAGCCCATAGATAATTGTTTTCATATGCATGGCGCTCAATACAACAAACAAGGGTTATCCAATGATGCCATTTAGGGGTATATGCACAAGGTCAGTAAATTCCATTCAAGCCAGTACCGCCCCTTGTGTAACCCCTTGCTTGTCAGGTTAAGCCCAATGCATTTGATAGGATTTTAATTCCTTGGTCATTTGTTTATTTACATAATACTTAAATGAATGTTTTTTTTATGCATGATCAATTCAGTACCAACAGTTGATTACTGGATAAGATCGAAACACCACACCTTCCATTACACATGCCCAGTAGCAACACACTACATGTAAACACACAAACACCTTCCACTAATCTATAATTGATCCATGAAGGGTCCTGTAAAGTATTTAAAAAAATGTATATATTAAACAAGCAGTTTGACACTTTAGTCATGCTCTTGGATTCTAAGATTTGTTCTTTAGTGACCGTTAAGTATGTCATGTTTCCCTGACCATGAGAAGCATGAAATTGGCTTGAATGTGGATCTATTTGTAATGGCAGTTGGATCTAAAATGTTTAGCATGTTAGAGGAAAAACACATAACAAAGCAGCATTTAACAAGGATAACTTTTATTAGGTCATTTGCACCTTACAGCTGGAACTCTGGGAATTCAAAAACAACATCTTTGCCTGTGAGTTTCTTGTAGACACCAGAAAATGTTTCAACCTAAAAAGAAAAAAAGAAAAGTCGTTGGACATCTAGCGGTCATAATTGAGAAAGCCAAAAGTCATGTGATTTCATATGTATCCTGCATGGTTTGTCTCCCCAGTCATGGCCCAAAGGCTCTGGGAAGTTGTAGGAATATACAGGATGCTGCCCACACCAACCCAAGGGCTGGGGACACACATGCTCTCCAACATTGTGGAAGGGGATTGTACGTTACTGCGCCCGAAGACGCTGCGCTCCCATACGCCACCAGGACAGAGCCCATGAGAGCAACCTCATGGGATATCCACGTTGGTTAAGTGAAGACAAAGCCATTGTAGTACAATACTTAGATGCATTCATAATCCAGCTAACTTACATATCCCTCTGAGGAGAATTAGTGTATGCAAAAAAAAAATACAAAGTCAGCAAAATTTCTTGTAACTTCTGATAGTTTAACATTAGGTTCCACACCTTCCAAACCCAGGCTAAATTGGCATCAAATTTAAAAATTATGTGTTTTGGTCAATCAGGTTAGCTGGAACTTGAATTAACTCAGGGTCCCTGTTTGTGTTGGGATATGTGATAGGTGCAATGTATTTCTGCTCAGACAGGAAGCTGCAAGGAGATTGGCTGAGCAAGAAACAGGTAGTGTGTTAATATTACTCCCCTGATGCTGCATGCCAGTTGAGAAATCGAATATCTCCCAGAGTTTGAATACAATCAAAACTGGTGTGTGTCATGGAAATACAGGATTTCTGGAAAATTCATTTAAGATTTTGCTTTTGTTACTTCACACCCTAAAGGATGGGTGTGTGGGGGAGGGGGGATAGGCAGAGGTCCAGAGCATTTGTTTGGAATTTGGAGAAGACTGAAATTGATACCATATTTCTTCCTCCTCAATGGAGATTTAAACAGCCTCTCAAACACAACATCCCCTAAAGTAACATATGCATCCAGGGTCCAACATATTATGTTTGATACAAAAATGCCACACATACTTAACTTTCCTGCTTAATTAAGCTCTTTAATAAAAAAAGTGTTAAAGAGTTTTTTTTTTTATATATTCTGTGATCCTATAAAAATGCAGAATGAGGTAACTCCAAGCAACCCCCTACCATCTTTAACACCACTTGTCTGCTTTGCTCAATATGCCAGTTTAGTGGTTAAGGATAATGATACAGGCAGGTCCAGTGAAAGTTAGCATGTCTAAAGCACAGCATCAAGAATTGCTTTGGGGAAGGGGGTGGATGGGTTTAAACCATCCAGTAAGCATGTAAACAAAAAAATGAATGTTAGTCAGTTTTGTGACCAATACCAGGATCAAATTAAAACTACTACCTTGTGTTCAACATTATTCTGTTGTGCTTTGTCCAGATGAACTTTGATAAGCCGGCTGCCGTCCAATTTTACACGGATTCTCTTGCCCACAATCTCGCTTGGAAAGACCAGGTCTTCAAGAATGGCATCGTGTACAGCAGTAAGAGTGCGGCTGAAAGACACATGATCAGTAAGTGTTTATACTTCTGTGTCAGTGAGTTTGATTGCTGTTGGTAAGTACAGGTGTTATAGGTTATTGTAAATGTTTAAGAACAAACAATTAACAGTCACCAATTTTTGCTTAGCTGTAAAAGTCACTCAAGAATGTTCTTAATTTCCACTCATTTGCGAACATTTAGTCATCCTTTAATATATATATATATAAAAAAAAGGAGGAATGAAGTGAAGACAAAGCCATTGTAGTACAATACTTAGATGCATTCATAATCCAGCTGAATGTGGATGTCATTAACCATTACAGCTAGCAGTTTCATGATAATACAAGCAAAACATTTTTATTCAGATATATCCTGCATGGTTTGTCTCCCCAGTCATGGCCCAAAGGCTCTGGGAAGTTGTAGGAATATACAGGATGCTGCCCACACCAGCCCAAGGGCTGGGGACACACTTGCTCTCCAACGTTGTGGAAGGGGATTATACGTCACTGCGCCAGAAGACGCTGCGCTCCCATACGCCACCAGGACAGAGCCCATGAGAGCAACCTCACAGGATATCCACGTTTGTTTCATGATATTCCAAATTTCTTCAATGAATTCTTAATTTCAAAAATAACTTAAATGTTCTATTAACAGCTTTGGTTTTTATTTCTTGTACCATTGGCTTTTTTTTTAGAATGTACTCTGCTTTGTTAACAAAAACGGCAGGTTATTTTGAGGAAGCAGATCAAAACAGACCACCAATGAGTAAAGATACATTTAAATTACATTCATATAGTGCAACTAGATAGTCTTACCTTCTGGGACGCTTCTGCTTATTCTTTGTGCGGCTTTTTCTTGTTGGTTTGGGCAGAATCCTTCTCTAAAGGAATGTAAACAAATAAATATCTATAAGTTGCCTATAAAAGAAATGTAATATTTCCAATTAAGCCAATACTCCATACTGAATTTCAATAACTTAGGCAGCCAATGAGGCTGACAAAAGTCAAGGATCAGTATTTCCTAGCTTATGTATTAAATTCATGCCTGCACAATTTGTCTTATTTCATTCTAATAGATCCATCTGTTCTTAAGCAAAGATATTAAATACATGGCCGGTAGGTAGTCTGAAGTGTTTAAACTGTTCGACAGTAAAACCAGCTAGAAGCAGCTTAACCAAAACAGGTCTTCAAAATGGTAATCTATTCAGGCCATTAAAGTGATAAAAAGGAGAATTTAAAAAACAGCAACAGATAAATAAAAATGTTATTTCTCAATCTTTCGTGCAAGGTTTATAGGGAATATATTATGATTGGAACACACACACCCCATACCATTTAAACACAGCAGTTAAGAGATTTGTGAATTCACTACTGTAATAACTTGTACCCTGCATGGTTTGTCTCCCCAGTCATGGCCCGAGAGCTCTGGGAAGTTGTAGGAATATACAGGATGCTGCCCACACCAACCCAAGGGCTGGGGACACACATGCTCTCCAACATTGTGGAAGGGGATTGTACGTCACTGCGCCAGAAGACGCTGCGCTCCCATACGCCACGAGGACAGAGCCCATGAGAGCAACCTCATGGGATATCCATGTTGGTGCACTTCATATCCTACACTCATAAAACTTTTGTAAAACATGGCACGTCACATTTATATGAAACTTAGATATGAGCAAGCAGTACAATTATTTATATAAAAAAAATGTAATCCGTATTCCTTAAAATATGAAAGCCATAGTATATAGTTCTATCCTCAGAGTGTTTTGGAGAGGGTAATGAAGACAGTTTGTAATCCAGCTATCAAAATATGAACAGGATTAAGACAAGGTTTTGAGATATTTATATCACTATTGCACCTGCCCACTGTATAGGCCACAGAAACAGCATTTATATGAAGCCACAAGCTTCTTTGTCCTCACCTGAGCAATGAAGACTACATGTTTACCGCTAAACTTCTTCTCCAGTTCACGCACTAGCCTCACTTGGATCTTCTGGAAAGATTTCAGCTGAGGGACTGGAACGAAGATGATGATGGCTTTTCTGCCACCACCGACTTCTATTTCCTGTGTAAAGAAACACAAATAAATTATTAATAAGCACTACAAGAACTTCATCTACAGTCAGTCTGGAATACCAATTTTGGCCTAACACATTACCCAGTATGTTTGGCAACACAACACCCCCAGCACAGCAGTCACAATGCAAAGTGCTTGGAAAACAGATGTATCCTGCATGGTTTGTCTCCCCAGTCATAGCCCAAAAGCTCTGGGAAGTTGTAGGAATATACAGGATGCTGCCCACACCAACCCAAGGGCTGGGGACACACTTGCTTTCCAACGTTGTGGAAAGGGATTGTACGTCACTGCGCGAGAAGACGCTGCGCTCCCGTACGCCACCAGGACAGAGCCCATGAGAGCAACCTCATGGGATATCCACGTTGGTTACAGCACTGCAAATTGATATGTGAAATGTATTGGTTTGGTAATCCAACTCATTTGATATTTGAGAAGTTAAAGCTTTTTTTACTTTGGCAGGTAAATAACCGTTTTGTTTCAAGCTCACACAATGGAGAAAAGTTACATACTGTACCTTTGCTGCTGTGATGTTCAGTTCCCTTAATTGAGCTTTAAGGTCAGAGTTCATCTCCAACTCCAGCAGAGCCTAAAAGTGAAGATTCATAATTAGAGTTGTGAAATTTGTTAAAGCACTTACTATGGTGAAAACTTTTATTCATTATAAAGATATGCAACCAAACTTAGTTAGGCTGTGTTTATTGAAGTACATTTCTGAAGTTACAGAAGTAAACCGATTACTAGTTTGTCTTGATGTTAAAACAGAACATGCATATGCTGACAATAGAAGTAAAATAAAGCTTATGCTCTGCCATGAAATTAAACATGACATCACCAGAAAATGACAATGCGATGTAATGCTTACTCAAGCAATTCAATGACAATGGCAGACAGACTAATGCAGAGTGTTTATAGTCATTAAGTCACATTAAAAATAATGTTAAAACAGCTTTACTCCTTTCACATTAGCCTTAAGGTGATAAAAATATGAGTATTTGCTAGATGTATCCTGCATGGTTTGTCTCCCCAGTCATTGCCCAAAGGCTCTGGGAAGTTGTAGGAATATACAGGATGCTGCCCGCACCAACCCAAGGGCTGGGGACACGCATGCTCTCCAACGTTGTGGAAGGGGATTGTACGTCATTGCGCCAGAAGACGCTGCGCTCCCGTACGCCACCAGGACAGAGCCCATGAGAGCAACCTCATGGGATATCCACGTTGATTTGTTAGTGTTAACACTACTAGAGCGCTATATATTTATGGACCATATGTCTTAGGAATTTATCAAGATATATAGAACTGTATAGGACATTGAAAACATTAAAATACTTTACTGACCTGGGAAATGCCAGACTCAAACTCGTCTGGCTTTTCGCCATTTGGCTTAACGATCTTGGCGCTTGTACTGAACATGGCCTTTCTGTAAAAAACAAAACACCAATTAGACATTGTTGAAGTAACAAAACTAGATGCTCAAGTGTAGCTGACAAGAAAATGATACTCAGGTCTTTCCATGTTCAACCCATCATACACAGGCCCACAGCAAAATGAAAGTACCCACACACACCCACACCATATAAACAGCAGTGATAAGAGATTTATGGAGCCATTCACTACTGTAATAACTTGTATCCTGCATGGTTTGTCTCCCCAGTCATGGCCCAAAGGCTCTGGGAAGTTGTAGGAATATACAGGATGCTGCCCGCACCAACCCAAGGGCTGGGGACACACTTGCTCTCCAACATTGTGGAAGGGAATTATACGTCACTGCGCCAGAAGACGCTGCGCTCCCATACGCCACCAGGACAGAGCCCATGAGAGCAACCTCATGGGATATCCATGTTGGGGAGTTTGAATGTGATATTGCCAATAAATCCTTTATCTAGAACAGTTTATAGAGTATTCATTTTACAATATTCCAGAGACTAAGTAGTCATCAGACACTCCTTGCTTCATCCATGAAAAATAAAGGATCTGTAAGTGAAATTAGGGAAAGATAACTTTATAGAAAGTATACTAAAAAAAGTGGAAATGGCAAGGCCAAAGAGAAAAGTTCAGGAGTTTATTAAGGAATGGGATAAATAATGTCATCCTGAGATTCCATGCATCTAAATGTTAAGCAGATAGTCTGCATAGTAAATAGGTCTTATATAGCCATCAAACCCATGTCCTTCTGTAAAATATATTACAGCCACTGCCTTCAGATACAGGGATTTCATGCACTTTTAAAGAACCTAATTTGAAGGGATTTACAGAAAATACCTCATTCAAGAGAAGGTACACACGAGTTTCCCCATTTTATTCCTTTAATAAACTAATATAAAGCATACCTAAACATCAGTGCCTAAAATCAGAATTCACTTGCTCAAAACCTTCAAGTAGTACCTGAAAAGGTCTTCCCTCTCACAACTAATGCACTCATGGTATTAGTACTAGATATACTAGGCACTTGCAGACTCAGCAGTATTTCAAAAGTTACTATTGAGAAGTGGCTAGTAGACTCAGTAGTAATAATAACACATGGGGCCAATCATTACAGGGAGGTTCGAGAGAATGAAAATAGATTTTACATATTTGTTAATAAAATGATGTTTAAATACAAACACTTCACCTGCATATCCCATTAATATGAGGTGAGCAGACTTTGTGTACTGACAAACTATGTTAGGATTGGTGTAATCTTCATGTACATCACATAATATAGCCTGATACCTCCCATGTAAATTACATTTATTCTATAAGCCAGGACAGACTCAGATTATACCAAACAGACTCAAGTAGTGGGCTTTGCACTGGCCACAGAGGTCTGCACTACCAGGCTAGGCCGTATCTGATAATTATACATAGGACTTTCCTTACATTTGTTATTACAGCACACGAGATAGACGTGTATACAGATATAACACGAGACTTGTATTGAGACATAACATGGTATGGCCTGGTATAATGCACACACACTATTTATACATTCATACGTAAATACACAGAGCAGCCCTCCACCCCCAGACAGGTCGGTGCCTGTATAAACTCACACCATATATACTTAGTAATACCGAGCTATAGAGCAATGCCCACACTACCAGGGCACACGTGTGTCATTGCTGGGCACCTATCTCCCATAACCCCCCGCGCCTCCCCACCATCACTGGCCGGCAGTCACTATCTACCACAATCCGGTGCCATCCTCCTCAGCAACGGCCCCGAGTGCCGAGCCGTGCGTGCACCGGGCATGTAGGGACCTTCTACTGTAGGCATATGTGGAAATTTACAGCCGCTGGTAAAAAGGACATTGAATAAAAGACGCATTTGCTCCGGAGGATTCGCCGCACTCACCGTCCTCACTCAGTGACGGCCTAGGAAGAGGGCGAGAACCCGCGAGAGCACGCCAGATCTCGGGGAGGCGAAAAGGATCTTGGGAAAATTCCCCGGCCTTTTTCTCCTACTTGCCACGCCCCTAGTGAGAAATAATGGCGGAAGTGCGAGTGAGGAACTGGCACAGTGAGGGCGGAAGTGCTGACTTGACTCGCATGTGTTCTCTCATTATGATTTAGTGATGTAGATTCCTTTTTAGATGAAAAATATGTTTTGATGAATTAAATATGCTATTGTCAAGAGTACAAGACTTGTTTTCTGAGCCACTGTAACACCCTAATAACATGTACAATGTATTCTTACAATCATATGTTCTATTGGCTATTTATTTCATTAGCAGTGTGCTTTTGCTGCAGTGACACCCTATGCATGATTGTCTTCTCCAACCTGATTGTTCCTAAAGCCATTTAGACCTGTCTGTTAACCATATACAAACGTTTACTCTTTCAGGGTGGAGACAATCAGCTCAACTGGAGGCAGATAGTTTTGAAAGCGAATTGACTATTGAACATTTATATTATCACTAACTAGGAAATGTACCAATGCATAATTAAAACAACTAGCTCCTTTTTTGGACATTATAGTGGACATCTAACTAAACAATTATAATATTAGAGGGAAAAAGAAAATCATTGCTGAAACACTCCCTTGACAAAAAAAAAGTGATCTTTGAAAATAATTCCCAATATTGATCATCTGAAAATATAGTTGGTTAACTGGGTCCTTCTTTTATATCTTGCCTTAAAACATTTCAAGGGACACACATTCTTGAATATATATATGTGATATTTGGTAGTGTTACAGCAAATTAGTAATAATTATTATTTTATTATTATTATAGTTCATTTATAACGCACCAACATATTCCGTAGCGCTGTACATAAGTTAAGTTCAGACAAAGATAAATACAAATTAACAAATAGCAAAGGAAGGAGGTTCCTGTCTTTGAGCTAGGAATCCAATGTCCATGGTGAATTCCCAAAGTACTTAGAATAGAAACTCGCAGACTTACAATCTAAGGTATAGGGAGTGGTAAAAGAGGGAGAGAGAGGTGATAAGCGTGTTAGGGGGTAATAATGGCACCATATTTAGTAACATGCCGTAATCTTAAAGATATACAGCCTCATTGTGATTCGTCCAATTGAATAGGGCTCTATATAAGTACACAGCATATTTTTGTACAGAAGTTTTTAGTTAGTGAACTTCTATCCAAAAGCAAGGTCTTCACAAACTAAAAACTTCTGTAAAAAAAGATGCTCGGTGCTTATATAGAGCCCTATTCAATTGGCCAAATCACAATTTAATAAGGCTGATACTGTATATGCATAATATATATACTATGTATACACTCAAAGTGCACATACAAAATAAATAGACACACTTCTGGGCTCTATCTGGCTCCTAAGATCGTAGTCACGGAAATCAGACTGATTTCCTTGGTGCCAGCAAATAATATAAATACCAATAAAAACAAGTTGAGTAGGAAATATGTTTGCAATACCAGTAAATATGAAATAAAAAATACTTTATTTAAATAAACTCCGCCATATTAAAAACAGGAAAACTGATCATTTCAGGTGTTCACATACTCACAATACTGTAGAATTTCCTCAGGAAATGAGCTAATATTGCAGGCTTTATGGGAGTAGGCATTGGCCCTCCACTGATGCTGGTGAAAGAGAAAGGAGAAGGAAAAGGCCTGTGACCCTTGCAGGGTCCTCCTATCTGGAAGGCTCACTAAGTGATGCCTCAGATCTGACTAACATTCTCTAATATAATATATCAAAACAGAAACACCCTAAAGCATAGAAGTGTGTGAAATGGAGATATCATGCTGCTAGAACCCAATTGCCAATATTAGTAATATTAGTATATATTAGTAATCAGCCTGAATATGGCAGACAGTAGTACTCCAATAATATGTCATAGAATGAAATGACTGGAGTAATGCCCACCTGCTGGAACTAAAGAGTACCCATCAGCTTCCAAATAAACCCAAATAAAAACATTGATACAAACTCTGTGAATGGAAGATCAGCTAATATGCTTCAAAGATCATTTTAATTGGCCATAACTGGCCAATAATTGACCATATTAGTAATCAGCCTGAATATGGCAGACAATAGTGCTCCAATAATATATTTTAAAAAGAATAATTGGAGTAATGCCTATCTGCTGGAACTAAACGTACCCATCAGTTTCCAAATAAAACCAAATAAAGCAATGATACAAACTCTGTGAATGAAAGATCAGGTAATATATTTGAAAGATCCCATTATAGGCCATAACATCTCCTAGTATGCCTCACTGAAGGCAAAAAAATGTTGGTGCCCTTTCGGGTGCCTAACAATACATATAAGTAATAGTGAATCGAGCAGCAACTGAAGAAGGCGCATTGTTAAGTGCCAAAACATATAAACAGATTTAGAGGTTTATCAGCTACATTCTCTGCTTGTATATACCTATTGTAAGGTCTCGAAAGGGCACCCTAGCTTTTTTGTCTTCATTGAGGCAAACTGATTGATGATTGATGATATTGATGACATTTTGATTATCTGGGAGGGTAGTTTGGAAAGTTTTCAGGAGTTTATGGATGTTTTATTTTTATCAATAATAAAATATTGCCTTTTATTTGTGTCTGATTTTGGGGAGGGAGAGGGGGGAAAGAGAAACAGGGGAGGGAGAGGAGGGGAAAGAGATACACGGGAGAAAGAGGGGGGAAAGAGAAACAGGGGAGGGAGAGGAGGGGAAAGAGATACACAGGAGAAAGAGGGGGGAAAGAGACACAGGGGAGGGGGGGGAAGAGACACAGGGGGAGGATAAGAGACAAATCAAATATTATCCCGTCATTTGTAATGGGAGGCTCGCAATCGGAGTTAAAGGCTCATTGCGAGGCTCGCAGAAGGAGGGAAAAGAGAGAGGAAAGCCGATCATAGCAAGGCTGGCTTTGCCTGACTTTGCCTTGCATTGTGCAGCAAACAACAGCATTGCGAGGCTTGCAAATATAATGCCGTCATTTTTGATTGGCAATTGACTAGTGTAATAATAATATAGTACGGGGGTGACTCCTTTCATCGCTGTTCATGCTGCTCTCAAAATCGCTAGACCTACCTCCCAGTATGAGCCACACACCCCATTGGAGACATCTCAAATGGAGGCTGGTGGTATGTTTTTAAGTTTCATACTGAATATTGTTCAATGTTTTTAGTGATAAGAACTGGGTTTCTTCTTTGATGGGTGTTTTATGAATTAGGGACCAGCCTAGTATGTTGTTGCTTTGAATTCAAGGTGCCCAGCAACTATCTTTCTGTCATTATGATATCAAATGTGTATGTTAAATAATGGAGCTTTGTTTTCTTTCTTTCAATCTCTATTTTTGATCTCAATCTTTTTCTGCATAGTTATACAATTGATGTTTAAATTTAAGAAATAAAAGTAAATTTTTCGGCACATTGTTCCCTTTTATACAATTCAGGCCAATTTTGGTATAGTAACAGTATATTTTTTCTTCCTTTGTGTAAAGTTTCTAATACAAGCTTACTTCAACAAAACTTCAACAAAACGCACCCAATATTACTTCCAAAAAACAGTAAAGGTAAAGCACAACTGTAACCCTAGAGGCCCATATCCCTCTTAAATTAAGTTGTAAAACTCATGCCAAAAACACTACAGAGAAACAATCAAATGTTGTTATTAATTTCGCCTTAGAATCTCCCAAAAGACTCATCTTGCCTTAGAATCTCCCAAAAGACCTCCACACAAACCACCCAATAGTACACCTAGAGACCAGTAAAGATAAAGCACAACTATAACCCTATAGACCCATATCCCTCTTAAATTAACGCATAACAACTCATGAAACTCTTGCCAGAAACACTAAAAAGAAGCAAAATATTATACTACAAAAAGAAAAAATATTACAGCGACTCTTAAGCCAAAATCATAAAGGATTCATAAGAACCTTATACTGCAACTTAAATGTGTAAACTGCCTTGTCTGCTGCCCTACCTTATAAACCTTGCAATCACAAATCTTCATAATGAGCCTTGATGAAATCTAGGAGCCTCACTGAATTGAGCGATTGTAAGTCACAGTAACCAGTAATGGAGGCTGTAAGTTAATTTGCTTTCCAAGAGACACGGAGGGGGGGGGGGGGGGGGGGGGGGGGGGGGGGGGGGGGGGGGGGGGGGGGGGGGGGGAGGGGGAGGGGAAGGGAGGGATGAGACACGGGGGGGGAGGGGGGAAAGAGACACAGGGGAGGGTGGGGGGAAGAGACACAGGGTCGAGAAATGGGGAGAGTGGGGAAAGAGACATGGGATGGATGGAGTGGGGGGAAGAGACACAGGGGTGAGAGAGGGAGGAAAGAGACACAGGGGAGGGAGAGTGTGGCAAAGAGACACGGGGGAAAGAGACACAGGAGAGGGGGAGGGGGCAAAGAGACACAGGGGCGGAAGAGGGGGAAATAGACACGAGAGGGAGAGGGAGAAAGAGATACAGGGGAGGGGGAAGAGACACAAGGGAGGGAGAGGAAGGGAAGAGACACAAGGGAGGGAGAGGAAGGGAAGAGACACTGGGGAGGGTGAGGGGGAAAGAGACACAGGGGTTGGAGAGGGAGAAAGAGACACAGGAGTGAGACATGGGAGAGGGGGAAGAGACACGGGAGAGAGTGGGGGGGAGAGACACAGTGAAGGGACAGCGGGGCAAAGAGACACAGGGGCGGGAGAGGGGGTAAGTGACACAGGGAGAGAGAGGGGGGAAAGAGACACAGGGAATTGAGGGCGGGAAGAGACACAGGGGAGAGAGTGGGGGAAGAGACACAGGAGAGGGGGCAAAGATACACAGGGGTGAGAGAGGGGGGAAAGAGACACAATGGAGGGCGAGCAGGGAAAGGAGACACAGGGGAGGGAGATCAGGGAAGAGACACAGGGGAGGGAGAATGGGGAAAGAGACACAGGGGATTGAGGGGGAAGGGAGAAGGGGGGAAAGAGACACAGGGGTGAGAAATGGGGGTTAAGGGAGGGACAGAGACACAGGAGGGAGTGGGGGGGGGGGAAGAGTCACAAGGGTAAGAAGGGGGAAGAGACACAGGGGAGGGAGTGGGGGGGAAGAGATACAGGATGGGGAGAGGGGGCAAAGAGACACGGGAGGGAGAGGGGAAAGAGACACAGAGGAGGGAGTGGGAAGAGACACCGGGGATTGAGAGGGAGGGAGGAGAGACAGGGAAGGGAGAGGGGAAAGAGACACAGGGGAGGGAGAGGGGGAAAGAGACACAGGGGAGGGAGAGGGGGAAAGAGACACAGAGGTGAATAATGTGGGAGAGGGGGTAAAAGAGACACAGGAGGGTGTGGGGGGAAAGAGACACAGGGGGGAGAGTTTGGGGGGAAAGAGACACAGGTGAGGGGGAGCAGGGCAAAGCAATAGAGGGGAGGGAGACTGGGGAAAGAGACACAGGGGAGGGAGAGGGGGAAAGAGACACAGGGGATTGAGGGGGGAAAAGACAAAGGGGAGGGAGAGGGAGGGAAGGGACACAGGAAGGAGAGGGAGGGAAGAGACACAGGGGAAGGAGAGTGGGGCAAAGAGACACATGGGAGGGAGGGGGAGGAGAGACACAGGAGAGTTAGAGGGGGCAAATAGACACAGGGGAGGGAGGGGGGAAAGACATGGGAGGGAGAGGGGGGAAAGAGATACAGGGAGGGGGAAGAGACACAGGGGATTGAGAGGGATATAAGAGACACAGGGGAGGGAGAGGGGGAAAGAGACACTGGGGAAGGAGAGGGGGGGTGATAAATGGGGTAGAGGGGAACATGGGAGGGATTGGGGAGAAAGAGACACAGGGGTGAGGGGGGGGGGGGAGACATTTCTAATTTTCCTAATTTTTACCCATATATATATTCAATAATGTTTAAACTCTATCTAATAGATTTTTAACTCCCCATTGGCTCAAAACAACCTGTATATTTGTCATATTTGTCATATAAGTCTCGATAAGTTATTTTACATGAATCTTTAAGATTTGACAAAATTGTATGCCTAGGTGAGTTAATCTATCAATCTAACTCCCAATTACAGGGGATAGTCTCTTTTAAAGTTTTTAATTATTTCTCCTTAAGCCATATCTATAAAACTTGGGTCTCTTAGTAATATTAAGTTTGTAATTTGACACTGTTCCATATAATCCTAAAAGTCTGTGAAGTGAAGACAAAGATATCCCTGGATTGGTCACTATCAAAATTATATCATCAGCAAAAGCCGTTGTTTTGTATTCTCACCTACTGCCATTCCAGAAATCTCTTGAGAAGTTCTATTTTTCTAAAACAATGGTTCTAAAGATGATATAAATATTAACGGGGAAAGAGGGCATCCTTGACGTGTGAGATTTGCAATGGTACATTTTTCACTATTGAAGTCCATCATCATAACATAGGCTGAGGGGTTTTGATACAGAGCCTTTATTTCCTTAGAACCAAAATCTCCCAGCTGAAATTGTTGCAAAACAAGCTCTATATATGACCAATTTACTCGATCAAAGGCCTTTTCTGCATCTAATGAGATTGACAGCAAGGTATTTTATTTTTAATTGGATAATAGATAATATTAATCAATTTTCTATTGTTGGCAAGCCTTGTCTTTTTGGCATAAAGCCTTTTTGATCTTTAAGAATTAATTTGGGCATCATTTTTTCCAGTCTGTTCGATAGTATTTTAGACTAGTATTTTATATCTATATTTAGAAGCAATATAGTCCTGTAATTATTGCATTAAGTACCATCTTTTTCTCTACTTCAGATGTGATATTATAGCAGCCTCCAGCATTCCGGCTGGGGCTGATCCTCTGTTTTTTAATTTTGTTAAATACCATTTGTAATCTAGGTGCTAGTATATTCTCAAAGAGTTTATAATATTGTCCATCTGGACCAGTTGTTTTGTGTACTTTTAATTCTAAAATAGCCCCGCTAACTTCATTGATAGTAATATCTTGATTCAATAGTTCTAATTCTTCGCCTGAGATGTGAGGCAAATGGATTTGATATAGAAATTATTCTATATCATGTTGGGATAATTTTATATATGTGTCTGTAGTATTTTATAAACACCTTTTCTATTTATTATATTATTTTGATCTAAAATGTTATCAATGCGTTTTTGGGTTGATATTTATTTAAATTTCTTGCCCAATATTTTACTTGCCTTATTTCCCCAGTGGTAAAATGTTTGCTGATATTTCCAAATTGTATTCTCTATTTGTAATGATATTATTTTTTTAAATTGAGCTTGAATCTGTACTATTAATTTAGTATCTTCTGAATTTGGATTCATTTTTTTGTTTATTTCTATTTGTCTTAATTGTATATATACAATTATTAGTGGTATCCCTATCTGTTTTTTTTCCAAGCAATATATGTCTCTATATTTATGAGCATTCCATACAATTGTGTTCCAACTAACAGAATTTTGATTAATTAAAAAAAAGTTGTATTTTAATTTTAACTTTTCAGTATCTACTGTAGATTTAAAAAAGGTTGCAACCAATTTCCAAGTTTTTTCTAATAAATGAATTAATCTTTATTACATAGTTACATAGTTACATAGGGCATCATTCTATTAGCGGCCGCAGCCGTTGCGGGGCCGCAAGGACCAGCCGCAAGCTATTCGGCTATTCTATTCCCCTCCGGCCGGGGATTCCGGCAGGCTTGCGGACGGTGCCTTGCTATCTCTTGCGGCCGCTCGCGCCGGAGGAAATCCTTTGATCTTAAACGGCCGCAAGGAAATCGGCCGTAAGAAATTCCTATTTGCAATTCAATTGCTCTGGGAACCCTCTCTGCAAGGCTAAAAGCGAGCCGCAGCTTACTTGCAGGAAAGAGGTCCTGCTAGCACCAATTAAGCACATAAAATAGCCCAAATAAAGCCATCCTGCACTTTGCAGAGTCTATAAAGTGATATTCGGTGTTAGCAAAAATAGCACATAATTACCCTATACTCAAATCCGTAAAATATTTTTCTTTTAATATCCGTAAAATATCCATGTAAAAAGTCCAGAGTGCTTGGAGCACCTCAGACCCGCCCACGCCGCAGCCGGAAAATAAACAGTTAATTTGAACTCGGGTTTGGGCTGATGTGCAAGCTTGAGAGTGGGTTACTTTTAATCCTCATGTCCCCCAATATGATCCCTATCATTTACAGAGCTGTACAGTGCAGGCTTGAATTTATTTTTGCGTTTTTAGATTTCTGAGCTTAAGGCCGGTTCCAAGATATGCGGCCGGCCGTAAGAGGAGATCCTTGCGGGGCCGTATAATAGAATCGCGAGTTAACAGAACCCCCGCAAGGAATCGCAGCCTTACGGCCGATTTACGGCCGGTAATAGAATGAGGCCCATAGTATTTAAGGTTAAAAAAAGACTTTCAGTCCATCAAGTTCAACCTTTTAAGATCCTCTGATCTGCAATATGCGGATTAACTATTAATTAATTAGTTGTATAAAAAATTAAAACATAAATAATCAATTCCCTCCTGATCCCAGACACCGGCGACCGGAATTCTCCCTGTACCAATACTGTCTCTCTAATTATCCATGATAACCCTGAATTCCCTTTTTAATTAGAAATAAATCTAGTCCCCTTTTAAAGTTATCTATCGAATCCGCTGTCACCACCTCCTCTGGTAGAGAATTCCACAGATTAACCACCCTTACTGTGAAGAACCCTTTTCTTTCTTTAAGGTGGAATCTTTTTACTTCTAACCTCAAGGGATGTCCTCTTGTCAGTTGAAAACCTCTTGGCACAAAAAGCTCCCCTGACAAATCTTTATACTGACTCTGGATGTATTTATATAAGGTAATCATATCTCCTTTTAGACGCCTTTTTTCTAGAGAAAATACGTTTAATTTGTTTAGTCTTTCTTCATAACTTAGCCCCTCCATTCCCCTTATTAGTTTTGTTGCCCTCCTCTGTACCTTTTCCAGCTCTAAAAATTTATATTTCAATACCAAATATATCATTGCATGATCCGGCCAGCTCAGCTCACTTAATTATATTGTTCAGAACTTCCTTGTCAACCAGGTAATAATCCAATCTTGAGTACATTTTATGCCTTGGCAAGTAATAAGTATAATCTTTAGAATCAGGATGGAAAGTTCTCCATGCATCATATAATTCATATCTATAAATTGAAGCATTAAAAGTTTTAGCCAAGGTAATTATTTGTGCTTAAGATTTCATTTTTTTCTCCACAAATAATGTTCATGTCTCCACATATCACAAGAAACCCCAATTTGATCTTTATACATTATTTCAGAATATTGTTGAGAAAATGTATTTGTTTATAATTTGGCATATATAAATGAATCAATGTATATTTGATATTACGGAAAGAACCTATCCATACAATGTATTTACCATTGGTGTCTATTTCCTTATATTATTTCCCTTGATTTTGACTGAAAAGTTGAATTCATCATATTTGGATGAGTATTTTTAAGATAGAACGGTTCATATTCATCTTGCCAGTGGGTTTCTTGCAGACATATGATGTAAGGAGAGTTTAGA
This sequence comes from Discoglossus pictus, assembly GCA_027410445.1. NCBI lineage: Eukaryota > Metazoa > Chordata > Amphibia > Anura > Alytidae > Discoglossus > Discoglossus pictus. The sequence continues at coordinate 392,721,906 of CM050165.1, read as the reverse complement.
TTATGAACATTATGGGAAATGAAGTGTCATATTTGTTAAATCTACATAATGTTATTCTTCTTAAAATGGATCTTTACTTCCACATTTTTTTATTTTCAGGTACATAACAAACATAAAAACAATCATTCTTCTAACAATCATTTGCAAAACTATTTGTTGACTATATGCTAACATAATCTTATATTATTTTAGCCTAAATTCCAAGACGGTCAATTGAGAGAGAAAAAGAAACTGACCTTAACTTGAAATCAGCTAAACGCCGGTCTCCCTAGGTTATTGTTATATCTCACAATTATTTCATCTATATTTTACATCCAGTTTGTTTAAGTTTTTTTTATATTTATTTTGTTAACACCAGATCTTTTTCTATATGTTTTCTTCTTCTTTCTCTCTATTTCCATGTGCCTTTCTTTCTCCCACTTTCCTCTCTTTCCCTCTAGCATCCACTTCTCCTCCACTGCAAATTCAGGGTATGACATTTTTTCTATAAATACTTTTAGGTTCTAAAGGTTATCTGAACAGCCCCATACTTGAGATTTATTCCCTTTATCTCTAAAAAGGGTTACCAAAATGTATCTTATTATTCTATATCTTTCATTCCTCTCTTCTCCTCTCCTTCACTCCTTGCTCACTTCTCAATCCCTATAATCATCTCGTCTTCTCTCCCCTCACACCCTCTCATCTACTCTCCCTCTGAGTACCATCTTCCATAAATCTACTTCACCCAACCAGTGAAAATATTAAAACAATATTAATAACTTTCAAGTGTTAAATCTTATGTCTTCAGTGTCTGTGAAATGTGTCCAATTTTTCTTTCTCTTTTTCTCTCTTTTCCTTCTTAGTGTCCAACTTTTGTATGTGTTCCTACTTTAATAAAGGTGAGTACTATTATATACATACTAGTCGCTTGCCCGTCAAAAATTACGGTATAATATTGTATCAAATATTGTGTGTTCTGTCTCTTTGTGCACCCTCTCTCTGCTTACACTGTCTCACTCTCTGTGCCCTCTCCCTCTCTCACTCTCTGTGCCCTCTCCCTCTCTCTGTGCTCACTCTCTCCTCTGTGCGCCCTCTCTCATCTTCTGTCTCTACCTCCCTCCTTCTATCTCTCCCTCCCTTCTTCTCTCTCTCCCTCCCTTCTTCTCTCTCCCCCTCCCTCTTTCTCTCTCTCTCTCCTCCCAATGAGCGGCAAAGCCACACAATGCAAGCCTCGCAATGTTGCGAGCATTACACACAAACTCGGTTGATGACAACTATATTAGTATTGTTTCAATTTTGAAATAATAATGATCATGTAAGATTATCATTTATTTTTTCAAATATTTGCACTTTATTAGACATATCTCTGATTTCTCTTTTATTGTTGTAAATTAATTGTCTAATTTCTGTTTTCAAAGATATTTCAAAATCAGAAAGGAGTTTCTTCATGTTAGAGACAGGTAACCTTTTTTCCTCCATTAACTTATCTTCAAATGGGGATTTCTCATGTTCTGATAACGTTTTCTTATTCTAGGAAGAGACATAGCAGAGTGTGTAGGAGTCTCCAACTGACAGGTATGCGGAGTTAACACTTTATCTTTTGGAGAAAAATAACTAGACACCACTTTTGTATTAATTATTTTTCTTTAGATTTCACTTTAGTGTTTGCTGATTCTTTTTTTTTTTTCATTTTTTAACTACCGTAAATCAATCCAACAAGTTATCCATTTATTGATCTCTCTTGCCTTTTCCTGTAACTCTAATTTGTTTTAATCCTTTATCCTTTCCTTCTTAGTTCCTCTTAATTTCTTCCAGGAAAAGCAGCTTGTTAATAGACATTCAATATATGAATTTCTCTTGAGATTCTATAAATTGTTACAAATTTTATATATAATTATATTTAATATTCTAGTTAAGTTTTCCAGCTTTCCAACTTGCAGCAAACAAGTCTCTTTAGGATATTAAGAAGTGATAATTTAATTCTCTAAATCTATTCAGTAACTAAAGAACATTCTGTACAATTTTCAGACTCTACTTTAACTCTCATATCTTAATTGTCCAATATAATAGAAAAGGTCAATTTATTTTCCTATTCTAAGACACTTTGCTATGAACATTACTAATAGAGATGTTTTTCAATTCTCAGTCTTGCCCACAAATATAATTATTAAATATGCATAATTTGAATTACATTACTTTGTGGGAAAATATTATAGCAGTGCATATATCAGTCTCAGTTAGTCAAGATTGAGTTCTGACTGAAAATATCCACTTTAATTTTTCTCTGGATTTTCTCAATATAAAAGTGAATTTATACTTTATTAGGCTAATACTTTGCAAAATATATAATTTTCTGTAAAGATAACTGTCCGTTCTCTTGTCTCGTTAGCTTATATAGACAAAGAGAAGCATGTAGAACTCATAATTCAAAACACTTTAGGATCTCCTCTCTTTCTCTATCAGGCTATTGTTCCAGTTATAGTATTGAGTACAGTCAAAATTTTAATTCATTTTGAGTTCAATAGCACATCCAAAAGATCACAGGGTAACACAAGGTAGTAGAAATGGATACTGCATTTAGAAGAGTGTGAACCCTCAAATGTGTTGCAGATCATAACTGGACAGTGGATTATCAACTGGAACTCATTTTAATCCTAGGAAAAGGGAGAGATGCTCTGAATTTTTGCGATAAACTTTAAGCTAGTCATATGTAAGTATATACATTGCATTTATTTGTTCAATAATTAGTGTACTAACCAAGATTTATTTTCTTACTTGCTACTTGTTGGTGTCAAAATATCCATCTTGGAAGCAGTAAATTCTCTCACAACCTGATATAGACAACCCATTTGTTGAAATTGTGAGCATGGCTGGATTATCCATTATGCAAACTAGGCATCTGCCTAAGGGATCCTTTCTGTGAGGGGCACCTGTTTTTTTTAGCTTAAAACCCCCTACAAATACTTTTTTGGGCTTCAGAACAAAATGCTGCAGTTCACAGACTGGAACTAAAATACAGTATAGAGTTCTCTCTGATGACTTTCTTATCTCCTGCTTTTCCTGCAGAGTGTAGAGAAAGAGCAGGAACTGCACCAGTTGAACAGAAGTAGTACATTTTTACAGTATAATGTTTTTTTACAAAAATGTTATTTTGTAAGGAAATATTGGTAGAAAGTGGCTCTTCAATAGTATTTATTCTTGGAGATAATTTGCTTACTTGATTCTGTCTGCATGGCTATTAATACTGTATGATTATAGGTATCCCTGGGTTAATATTTATTTATGTATTTATATGTACATTTATATATTGTTATGCTGATTATAGGTGACCCTTGGTGAATGTGTGTATATTTGATTAATAATAATTGATCCTGCTTAAATATTGATGTGTTTGTATTATATGTATTGGTGACCCTGGTTGAATATGCAGTTAAGTATTTATGTGTTATATTATATATTTATGGTTGACACTGGGTGAATAAATGTATATAATTTTAGGGAGCCCTGGCTGAATATATATTTAGACAATAAAAATAGGGGACCCGTCACCCTGGAGGAATTATGATTTCAGATGACTCTGGTTAAATATGAATGTGTTTATAATTATAGATGAACATGGCTGTATATGTATAAAGTATTAGAGGGGTCCTAAATATGTAAATATGTACATATATATTTGATTGCATGGGACCATGGCTGAATATGTGTATACTTATTTACATGTAGGGGACCCTAGCTGAATATTTATATATTTGTATTATAATTATAGTGGGCCCTTAGAGAATGCTGATATAATATTAAGTGGCCCTGGTCTAATATGTTCAGATTGTATGGGTAAAATTGATCCTGACTGAATATAATTACATTTATATGTACGGCTGGTGAAATGTTAAACTGGGAGGGAGGTAGACTTTAGAATATTAGATATAATATATCTATATATGTGATATTATATAAATATTTTAATGGATTTCCCCAGGGCCCAGCAGAGGCATCAAAACATATTTTATCTAATTACAAACTAGCTGTATGACTTTATTCCTGATTAATTATACTCTTAGTTGGACTCATTTTTTCCAGAAAAAAAATCTGTTTTCATTGTACATATGCTCACTGTCATCCCATAGAAAAATATAAACAATACTAGCGACTTGCCCATCAAAAATGACGGTGATAACATTTGAAGGCTGGCAATGCTGTTTGCCACACAATGCAAGACTCTCCCACCTCTTACTTGTGGGCCTCGCGATGAGCTCCTTTGTCAATCATCGCAAGCCCTTAAATGAGCGCCATCGGCGCTCATTGCAAGCCTTTCCCGCTGTCTACCTTACAGGCCTCGTAATGAGTGGATTCACCTCTCATTGCAGGCCTTGGCCAACCCACCACTTTCATGCCCCTCTCCCTTCCATGTGTCTGTTTCCCCCTCTCTCCCTCCCCTCTCCCTGCCCTATCTTTTACCCCCTCTCTCTCCTCCTGTGTCTCTTTCCACCCTCTCCCCCTTTCTCTCCCCTATGTCTTTCTCCTCTCTGTCCCTGTTCAAGTCTTGCGTGCCTCGCGATGAGCTCCGTTGTTTGTATTTTCCAAGTCTTACGTGGCTCGCGTTAATGGGCTAAGTGTTACTAGCTTTGGCCTCATTTTGAGTCTTGATGAAAAAAGGTACGTCTTTACGTTCACCATTTTTTCCCTTGCTTAGCCGATTTGCTTAGCCGATTTGCTTAGCCGATTTTCAATCTACGAAAAACGCCAATTAAGCCTCAAATTAGCTTGCAACCTCACTCACAGGCTCCCTGCCTCTCTCCCTGTGCTGTGTGTGAGGTTGTAAGGTAAGTCTTGCGTGCCTCCTGATCAGCCCCAAAGTCATACGGCCTTCGTCGCTGATTGCGAGCATCGCCATGTGCGCCTTCAATCTGTTTCCATCCACCATTGGTGGAACGTCCTCGGACAAATACCAACTATGACGGGACAGAGGACCCTTAGAGAGACCCTGAAAGGCGCCTTTGGCTCTCATTGCAGCAAAGTTGTACAAGCCTCACAATGAGTGCCTGCGGCACTCTTCGCGAGCCCTTGGTCACCTTAAATCAGTTTCCATCCTCCATCGGTGGAGCGTCCTTAGAGGTACCCTGAAAGGCCACAATTTTTGAGGCCTGCAAAGAGTGCCTTCGGTGCTCATTGCAGCAAAGTGGTGTGAGCCTTGCGATGAGCGCCTGTGGTGCTCATCTTGAGCCCTGCAATGAGCGCTTCGGCGCTCACTGCAGCAAAGTCATGCAAGCCTCATGATGGGCGCCTACAGCCTCAGCGCTCATTTCACATGCGCAATCCCTTAACTTTTAACAATGCGTGACCAGCATTCGTAACTTACCACAACTATTATATGTGATGGGCCGCCATCAAATGCATTTAATAAAAAAGTAATAGCTTGGTGCATGTATGAGTAGATATGTTGTTTAATGGCTGTTCTAGTGAAATATCTGTGATTTGTTCACACAGCAAGAGAGCAATATACACACACAGAAAAGGTTAAAAATGGGTGCACGCATACCTTGCGCGCACACTTGCAGGGGCTCCTCCACTTCACTGCCCAGGGGCTCCAAAAAGGTAGATCCGGCACTGACTGTGAGATAGTACTTTGAAAAGAGAACATCCATAACATTTAAGAGCCCAAAATACATTAGACGCAGGGAATAATTTAACGGTAGCTACTAGCCATGTACAAACATTCTTCCCGGTCACCACTATTGTTGTAGTGAGTAAATTTAGATACCTCTTCCCTCTGGGTAGCTCCAGACATAAAACTTAATTCAAGGGATGGAGAGATCTGGAGCTTATATAGCCTGGGAGCATGATTGAAAAATCATAATTAATGGTTTACACAGTAAAAGTTTAATATTGTTTTCTTATCAAGCCATACCTAACTCATCATGGCCTGTCTGGTGCACCTTGAGGAGACGTTTGAAAACCGCTGCTTTAGAAAACTGTTATAAGACTACTAATGAGGTAATTTCAATGAAATGAATAGGGTGAGTCCTGAAGGAAATTGGCATGGCTAGTAAAAGAAATTGTGGATGGTTGGTGTTGATGGAAGTGTACTAGTGGACCACTCAGTTTTTGAAAACATTTTAAGTGTCATCTAGCAATGGGACAATCAAGAGAAGATTGCAGCTGGTGGCATAAGTGAAGATTAGGGGGATGTCAGGAAAATAAATGTATATTTACTGATTATCTGTTACAGGTACTGAACATCAAATAAGTGGATTGGTTTAAGTACACAAATTGGAGTTTGTATCTTTGTCAATTTTATTAGTAAAGCACTAAAATTGTTGGCAGTGCATATATACAGAGATTAAAGAATATTACAAGAGCTTTGTATCTAGAAGAAATGAGTGAGCCTAAAATAGGAAAGAGATGCCTAACTGATCTAGATAGCAGGTGGAGGGGGTGGCTTACCCGTTTAGTTTCAGTAGAGTATGTGAAGGTTGTGGTTATTAAAGATGTGAATGTTAGATGACAGTGTCCTATGGAAATAAATAGTTACTTTAAGGTATATTTTAAAGTTATTAAAATGGAAGACACTCTAAAGGAAAATGGTAACAGATTTCATAGAGTAGAAACACCTCCACACTGAAGTGAAAGATGCAATGAGAATGAAGGCGAAAGTAGCCCTTCCACAAACCTACTTCCTTATCCTTGACAGGTAATTTCCAGCTGTGGAGACAGGTGTACGAGGCCTCCAGGAGCATCTTGCTCAGCAGATGATGGACATCGCCTGTGAGGCTTTACAGTTGAACACTGAAGGTGCAGTCTTGATCCTAGAAGGATACTCTCTCTCTGCGTAGCTGCTTTCACAGTTCTTTATGGATATCAGCACAGCCTTGGACCAGTCTCTGGTCACAAGAAAGGATAAGCCTAAATGAGCAGTTGTGCAAGTGGTCCTGTTTAAACTGAGCAGACATTGTGATATCATTGTGCACACTATGATGCAAAGAGAAGTGTCTGGTTACCCATATTATAAATGTGCTTATTGGCTGTAACATTCAACTGTATCATTTCAGCTGGTGAGCAGCCAGAGCAGGTTAATGCAAACCTTCACACCAATGTGAATATCCTTAAACTAAGCACAAGTGGAGATTAATGGGTTACTACCTACAATGTTATAGTTATATTCTGCATATTTTATTCATAGAAAAATTGCAGAAGCACAAGGATGATCTGTTATCTCAAACAACTATCTAACCCCAACTACTGATAAGTCTATATATATATATATATATATATATATATATATATATATATATATATATATATATAGAAAACGAATAATACATTAATAAGCCCATTTGCATGTCTAAAAGGCGGGGACATGCAAATGAGAATACAATGTATCTCACTCTTTTAATCCAAAAATAGCAACTTTATACATTACTCCCTTAAAGCACATGCCCGCTGTATTAAAGAGCTTTTAAGCAAAGCATCGGGTTGGATTTTACACAAACCAAGAATCACTCATATACAGGCCTGTTTCAAGCTTTTGGCTATCATCAGTATGAGGTAGATTCTGGTTTGTGCAATAGATTTTGTAGGATTGGGTATTCCACAATAATCATTTAGTGTATGGTGAGCACAAAAGTGAGAAAAGCTCTCCACCGTACAAAGTACAGAAAACGAATAATACATTAATAAGCCCATTTGCATGTCTAAAAGGCGGGGACATGCAAATGAGAATACAATGTATCTCACATAGAAGGGGGCGCCCAGGCCTTTTTAGCCGATCCGCCCGTCCAGTGCTATAGGGACAGCTACTGCAGGACACCCATTCCCCCAAGCACGAGACACACGCTCTGTGGTTGAGGGTCAAGCAGTGAACTCACTTCTTTATTAAAAACCATATGTATATATATTTATTTATTTATTTGGCTTGGTGGGCATATAAGGCATTCTTTCAGCATTCTGCAAAAATATCAATCATCACTATCATGGGTAAAAAGTGCAATTTATCCAACTTTGAAAATGGGATTATCACTGGCTTTTGGGTCAATGGTGGCAGTATTTCTGAAACTGTTTGAGTGCTGCTGTGGTTAAAGATTACTGTTACTGGACAAAAGGCACCATTACGAATAAATGACGTGGAAACTGCGGAGCACCACGTATCATTGATGTCAGAGGTGAACGGTCGGCTGTAAAGGTGTGTGAGGGCCAACCGACACTCTACAGCTGAGCAACCAAACGAACCAGGAGGATACCAGATGTGTGTGTCTAAAATGACAGTACAGCGAATCCTGTTGCGTATGAGGCTCCAAAGCAAATGGCAGGTCACTGCACCCCTGTTGACAAGGGTTCCTTGTCAGAAACGGCTTCAATTTACATGACAATAATAAATAACAAAATTGGACCTCTTCTGATTGGCAAAGGGTTGCTTTCTCTGATGTGTCATGTTTACTGCTGCATCAACTGGATGGACGTTGGTGTGTCAGGCGTGAAATCTCCTAGAACAAACAACTATTGTTGGAAGAACACAAGCTGGTGGGGGCAGCGTTATGGTGTGGGGAATGTTTTCTTGGCATTGCTTAGCTCCAATCATACCTCTGGTAAGCACTCTCAACCGATTGGGTTATCTATCCATACATGTTGACTGTCCTCCCTGAAGGGGATGAAATCTTCCAGCAGGACAATGCAACATGCCATATGGCCAGAATTGTGGTTGGAGGAGCACGACGAAGACTTCCAATTACTTCCCTGGCCTCCAAATTTTCTGGACATGAATGCCTTAGAGCACCTGTGTGGGACCACCTTGACCACCATGTTCGCCGAATGGATCCTCCACCACACTCTTGCAGATGCAGATGACCTGCAGTCTGCATAGCTCCAGATACCCTTGCCAACCTTCCAGCATCGACCGGACGCACTACCACTCTGTCTAGGTCTAGCTGCTGCCCATGCTGCACACAGTGGTTATTTGGGATATGAGCTGGAGGTCAGAATAATGTGATCGTGTATTTGTATGTATGCATACATATACACACACACACACACACACACATCTATCTATCTATCTATCGTTTGCAATGATGATTTGGGGCCAGTAGGTTGCATTTTTGAGTAATTATTCAGGACTTTATAAGGTGTATATGAGACGTGTCTTGAAAGCCACCTCAAGTTATGGAATAAGGATCTCTCCATACAAAACAGGTGTGTTAATTCTTAACTCTTGGGTTTCTGTAACCATTGAAGAGCTTAAAGTCATTTTTAAGTGCATGCCTTACTTGCTTCCTTAGAAATGCTAGGTGTCTTATTACAATACCAGATGTGTATTTAGGCTTTAAAAACTGTTATAGGCCCACTTGGGCACCTGATTCCATTATAGATCTCTCTTACCCACTGGTAACCTTTCTTCTGAGTATATCCTATTCATTACATCAATCTGCATCATATATTTAATTTAATTCATATCCATCCAACTATATTTCTGTTCATTCTATAATATTGCATCTTTGAAGTACCCCTTTATTATTATTATAGTCACGCCATTTCTCTCCTACAATGTGTTGAAATCAGTTACTACAGTTTTAATTAAAAAAAAACAGTTTCATAATAGTACAGTATCCCACATTGCTAAACAACGGTTATTTTTGGTCAGTCTTACACATTTTTTCATGACTGCTAAAACAGATCAAATTATTTAATTTATTGTTTGTAATTAGTCAGTTGTGCTGTAACATAATGGCAATGCCTGTAACTAATAACAGTGTATACCGCACACAAACGCCGTTAGACATATTATGTCCCTCCTAGCACCCCATATCCCGGCCTTACCCGCTTCTAATGGAGGTTTGTGGCAACCAATGACAGCTGACTCATCCGCCAAAGCCAATAGAAAGCGTCGGAGGCGGGGCCGAAATAAAAACACATTTCTGCCATTTCTTGAGTTGCTGCGAGTTGTGCCAGGACACCGGGTAATGGAGTCTGTCACTAATTGGGCTTGTCTTTATTAACGCGATACTATGGAGTAAAGTGTGTGTGTAGTATTTCTGTTTATCATTATTATGAAATGTGTTGCTATTGAAAGACGCTTTCTAGCCAAATTATAATAATATCTGCAGTCCCAGGTGTGCACAACCTGATATATTGTGTGTCTTATATGTATTAGGTGGCTGTTATATTTATAAAGTGCCACTGAAACACCACGTCATGTAGAGCAGCCAAAGCCACTGTAATGTGTACAATATTTTTAATTGAAGCTTTGTTTTTCACTTGTTTATAGCTGTTTAAAAATGCTGCTGTGTTGGCTTTTATAGCACCCAGTTTAGTCTTTATTTAATCTCAAATTGTGTATTTAGTCTGCACTTTGATAATACAGACACATTCCTCCAGGTCCTGTATGTATAAATACTCCTATTTATCTCTTACTGTAGTTATGAGTTGTCTTAATATCCACAAACACTATGTATGTGCATGTCAGGGTGCTTGTGATTTTTGGTCCTAAGTAAATGAAGGTCTAGAAACGGCAGTAATAAGTCTACAGATAACAGGGACATCTATTTGGGACTTAAATAGGATTATAGATATATAGTTTTTGTAATATTGTCAGATAATGACAACATTAGGGGATATGGAATTTATCTACATCCTCAAGCACTGTTTTGTCGTTCAGTCGTGACCGACTCTCTGTGACCCTATGGACCACAGCACGCCAGGCACAATCTTTATGTCTCTGGTTGTGCTTATCCTGGCAAAAATACCGGAGTGGGTTGCCAGTTCTTTCTCTGGTGAATTGTGATTTGTCTGACCTCTATGCTATGACCTGCCATCTTGGGTGACCCTACATGGTACACCAGCACCTTCACCACGACAAGGTAGCGATCCAGTAGGTTATTATTATTATTATTAATAATAATATTTCCTTTATTTGTAACACCCCAACATATTCTGTAGCACTATACATAAGTTCAAGTCAAAAATGATATTAAAACATAAAAAAAAAAAGTTAAAACATTTATGTAATTTAATCTTTAAATATTTCTGCAATATTTATGTCCCAAATAGATGTTCTTGTTCTTATTGATAGTTAATTAGATACATGTTATATTAATACCATGTAATGTTCTTGCACTGTTTGTGGTTTCCATTGCAGGTTGGGTGCCCCTGTTGGTCAGGTACAGTGCAGCTTGGCCCTGCACGTGGGAGATGCTCAGGCTCCCAAAAGCTGCTTGGTCTTGTACTCCCTTCTTGTGTACGGCGGTCGGTGGTGTGCGCAGTGCTGTGTTCAGGATGTTCTATGCTGTAAGGATAGGAAAGAAACCTGGTGTGTATAAAACATGGTAAGAAAGGAATATTATGAGTGGGCCAAATGCCTATAGGACAAGCTGCAGTATTAGCCTGTTAGATTGAGCATGGATTTGAAAAGAAAGTGTGCCCTGTTAAAGGCTTATTTAAGTTTCCTGTATTATGAATGCACCTTATGGAGACGAATCGGTAATGTATAAAAACATTCTTAATTCTCCTGAACCTATCTGTTGACTGACCGCTCTCTTCTCAACGAAATTCTCCACACTCTAGGCATCCGTGATGCTCGCATGGTTCACATCATACCGACAAGATTGGACATTTAGTGTCTCCTTCTCTGGCACCACTTCTTCTCCCCTGGACTCTTTCTGTTTGTGTACCACAAGGTTCTGTCATAGGCCCCCTCCTCTTCTCCATCTATACATTTTCATTTAGTACCACAATAAAATATTGGATGATGACACTCAAATGTACCTCTATACCAGATCTACCCCCCTCTCTTCTACCACGAGTTTCCAACTGCCTCTCTAGTATGTCTTCCTGTGAACTCAAAGTCAACATGTCTAAGACTGAGCTCCTAATCTTCCCACAGCTTCCACTCCTAAAATATATCTCTCACTTTTGACAATGTCATCATCACGCACACCTCACAGCCCCGTTGTCTTTGGGTTCTACTAGATCCTGCGCTCTTTCATTCCTCCTATACAATCAATAACAAAATCTTGTCTTTCACCTAAAAAATATCTCCAAAATACATCACTCTCTTACACAGGACACAACTAAAATTCGTATCCACTCTCATCATATCTCACCTTAACTACTGCAACTCGCTCCTTGCTGGCTTCACTATCATCCTTCTGTATATACTCCAATCAATAATGAATGCCTCCGCTAGACTCATCTACGCATCTACCATACTCAACGTTCAGTGTCTGCAGCACCTCTCTGTCAATCACTCCACTGGCTTCCTATAGCCTCCAGAATAAAATGTTAAAATCATGATCCCTCAATAACTGTGCACCCCCCTTATAATTCAGTTCTAGTCTCAAAATACTCCCCCACCCACCATCTTCATTTTGCTAACAACCTTCTGTTCTCGCCTCTTTTCACCTCTCATTCCTGCCTCCAGGACTTTTCTCATGCTGATCCTATTCTTTGGATCTCCTTGCCTTAAAACCTTAAAAAAAAACTCATTAAAAACATCTGTTTTATAGAAGCATATCACCTTCAGCCTTAGTATGGACAACGCATCTATTACCCTTCTGTACCTCACCCTAACCCTTTAGATTGTAAGTTTGCATGTTTTAGGGAAAGCTCTATGCTTGCTGGATTATAAACTCAAAGACAGGGTTCTCCACTTGTTTACAATGTGTTAAAACTGTTTTTGCCCTGTACTTAATTCCTGTATAGCGATGTGGAATATGTTGGTCCATTACACAAAGGATTAATCCTAATATCAGCAATAATTTAAAGTTAATCTTTTCTGTAAAAGTTTATAAGTTGATACACACTCTTCACAAACACACGCTTTCATACACGTGTGAAAGCTGTCCTTTTAAAAATATTCTATAGCACTATATTCCGTTGACCTAAACATCTAGTTATAAAGCTCATGTTAATTCATGGTTATGGTGTCCACTATTTGGCAGCGAGACCACCTCTACAACAAAGCATGCAAGGCTTATATCTAATAAACATATAGATTATTTGCTGTAACACTATTCATGTCTTAAAATAATGTTTTGTTATTTCAGGGATGAATGTAAAGAGCAAGTGGATCGGTTTCCTAAAGCCAGGTACAAAAAGTTTGCCACAGAGGAGGATGCGTGGGAGTTTGTGGGAAACATCCAGCAAGCCTCATGTAGCAGTAATGATGGTAAGATACTCAAATGCTTTATAATGCCATGGTCCAGCAATTCACTGCAAATGTTACAGAGCAGTAAATCGGCCATTGATGTGTTTCATATCCGTTTAGGATAACATCCACAGTTCCTTCTGTAATGCTCACAATGAGTTGAAACCTTTGTGATTCAATTATGTTCATGAAAATGTAATGTTTCATAAACATGTAGAAATGACCAAATCGGCACCTTCAGTCCCTTACATAATTAAACTTAACATGTATGACTAATGAAGATTCCAAAGTTGCATATTATCCTGTCCCATTCACTAAATAACCATCTTTTCTTTGCCTTTTTTTTTTTTTGAATTTTGAAAAAATAAATACATTCAATCTGTAATTTTTATTGAAGCCATACATATGTATTGGTTTAACTTGCACCATACCAAGATTTATGCTTATAACATTAAAATAATTTACAAAGGGTCACCATAATTATCCTCCTTCATTGTTTCAGTTACAAAGGTTATTGTAAACAATGTTTTTTTAATTTATTGTGATTACATCATGTTTTTGTGCGAAAACGTATCCTGAAATGTTACCCTTGTCTGTAGGCTAGAGGTTCATCCCATCTATTACACTTGGCTACCAATGCTAACCAGTTTGTATTTCATTTTACTCGCATCTCCACAATGCAGCACAGTCAAAGTAAATTACATGTTGCCACCAAATTAATTGGTTAATCAGACTGTAAGTGATGAGGGCCTACAGCCTAAAATGAGGAGAAACCAGTCATTTTTCAATCAATGAATTAAAAAAATATTACATACCTGAGTATTTTTGAAAGCTGGATCTTTGAATTGGGCTCTTCAGTAAGCATTACACCAGTAAACTGTTTATTAATAAACTATAAGCTTGATATTATCCCAAACCCTTAAACCACTAAATGCAGACTTTAGTAAAACAAACATTCTGGCATGCAGTGGTGTATTTTTTTTTATTTGTGACATGAGGGAACTTTACAAAGGGTATAAAGGTCTGTTTAACATCTAAACCAGTTGTGGGCAACAGGCGGCCCTCTGACACTTCCCATGTGATCCAAACCTGTTTCGGTATTGGCAGAGCATGTTCCTCTTCACAAATACTCTACTCTATTAGATCTCTCTAAAACTAGCAAATACCCAGTCATACTTATAAATACTACACTGCACTATCTGTACTTCTAATTAATGCCAATTAATTCCTTTCCTACAGTGATTTTCTTTTTTTTTAACCATTTTGCATAAATAAATGAAATGTTTTAAAGCACAGTTAAGCCTAGTCACGCCAAGGTGCCTGTCACTGATGTAAACTCTTATGACTGTACGTTTTCTACCCTAGGTAGTTGTGCACCAAGTGTGCCTCTGCAAAAACAACCAGAAAACTCTAAACGTTTGTACAGCGCAAAGAGACCTCTTCCTGAACCTTCAATGTCGTCCACTAAGGTGGAACCCTTCCAAGCGAACAAAGCTCATAGACATCTGCTCCTTAAATGGCGACTCATTTAAGTACATGGGTATGTTGATTTCCCTTTTTATTTTCGCTTTTCTGTATGGACATAAACCCTTATCAACCTATAGGAAGCGGGTTAACTGCATAAAAGCAAAGCTTTATCTTACTGATGCAAATGCCATGTGGAAGGAACTTACTGATGTAAGTGGCATGTAGAACAAGGATTTCCCTCCTACACCAAGGCAAGTAAAAATCTAGTGTGTGTGTGTTTTTCCCTGTCATTTCTAGGTCGCTCTCTCTCGCGCTCTCTCTCCTAATTCTGATAACCAATTTTCCTCATAAGGATTTGCTATTATTGAAACAAATCTGCGTGAAATATTGATATCCTCTGATATCTATTTTACTCCAGATAGTGCAGCATCCACACGTGAGGTGCTGCTGGCATTTTTAGAAATAAATGGAAAATTTTCCATGAATCCTTGAATGCTGCAGACTTCATGATTAGGTGATAGTTGCAAACAAATTTCAACATGGATTGCTTCCTGAGCTTACATCCCATCAGCTGAGCCAAACACTGAATACTGATTTCCTTCCTTTTTTTTTTTTGGCAAAAGGTCAACTTTTTTGTTTATTTCAGAATCTATTTTAAAAACCTTCACAAACCCAAGCATGATATCACTTTTATTTTTGGTGCCTTGGTTGAGGAGATGAGTACAATAATGTTGGCATTTAGGATTACATATTTTTCATAGTGTCTTAGATCTCTGTGTCTTATGTGCTAGAGCAGTACATGGGTATACAGAACTGTGACTACAGTTTAAGGACGTGTTTATTCTGAGAAAAGTGACTGCTGTTTATTGCAAGCAGCTATAGTGTGATCATGATAAAATCATTATATCTGGGTGTCTGTTTCAATATGCTCTTAATTTCTAGACCATATTTTATTTAGGACTAGTCAATTTTATACAACAATATAATATAACAAAGAATAGAAAAGTCAATCATGCAAATAGCAAGACATAAGCACACAAAAAAAAAAAAAAAAAAAAAAATGAAGAGCAGATCTGAGATATGCAAAAAAAAAACAACTAAGCATTCTAAACTTCTCAGCCTATGAAATCTCCATGATCTAACAAATGTCTAGAGCTTTTAATAGAATGGTGTGGATGAAGCATATAAAAATAAACATGAGACACCGGTTCTCAGCTCCCCAACCATATTGATTTGGACCAACTGAGATCCGGAATCCATATGACCCTCTATTCAATGATGTAAAAAGACGTCCTAACATTTTTTCTCTTTTTGATTATCAACCTGCATTCTTAAGTATGCTTGCTTTTAACTATTTTACAAAATATTTAGTTATTATTAAACCTCCTCAGCTTATGTTTACTTGTGTTACTAAACATAAAATAATCAGTACCTGAGAACTCCTTCATCATCACTCCAAAGGCCTTCATCCAGATGCGAACTAGCCATCCTCTCCAGCCGCCACCATCCTCCAACTTCCCAAACTCTCCTATCCAATCTCTATCTAGATCTGTATACTATATTTGGACACCAACCAAGGAGTCCACGTGTTCGTGAACCTGGGCATTGTATTCTGCAATGAATTCGCTATTGTCTCATTTATCATTATATAATTTATCTTTTTTACAACTTCTTTGATTGACAGTACAGAAGTTTTCCAATTTTTGGCAATGCTATTTTTAGCAGCTAAGGTCCAAAATTGCCAGAGTTCATTCTGTTCCCTAGATAAATCATAATGTTTAATTCCCAAAAGACATGTTTCAATTTCGGGTCTCAAGCTACTGGTTGTAATTTGTGTAAATAAGTCTATGAGTTCTCCCCATGGCTTCTGCGCAACGGGACAAGTCCACCATATATGCAAGAAACTCCCTTCTGTTCTGCATCCCCTAAAACACTCTCCATTTATATCTTTATTAAATTTCGCCATCCTTTGGGGAGTATAATAGGTTCTGTGCAATACCTTAATAGAGGTCTCAAGTAAACTATATGTATATGACCCCCTTGTCAGATTAGTGCAGATTCTTTTCCAGACCATGGCATCTAACTCCTTTCCCATGTCCTGCTCCCACTTCACCATAAATTTAGTTTTTTGTGTGTTCTGAAACTCTATTAAGTGTGAGTATATGTATCCTAGGGTGCCTGTCATCGAGGGTATCTTTTCGCAGATAGAGGACCATGCTGTATGTGTAGGATTCCCAGAAGTATGTATTAACGAGGAGATCCAGTGTCTAAACTTCCGATAGTTCCACAACTCCCTCTCCGGAACTTGGAACCGGGGTATGATAGAAGAATGTGTTAACAGAGCCTCCGTTAAAAACCATTTCCCTATTCTCTTTAAAGGGCTAGTCAACCACCATGTTTTAGAACGTGGGCTAATAGTGGCCTCAAACTCGGGGAAGGACGTTAAGGACATCAGTGGTGACAGGGTTGGAATCAAGTTGCTCGATTTTTTTTTTTTTTTTTTTTTAAAGCCTATCCCAGGCCTTAAGGGTCGTAGAAATTATTGGATTAGTATGTCTGTATCTCATGTCTATCTTTTCTATCCCCCAGATCACCGTATCCCATGAGTGGGGTTTCATCTGCCAATTTTCAATAAAAGTCCACAGCGGCTGTAGTTTACTAGAGTGGGTTTACGGGATGCACGCCAGCCGTGCTGCTTGTAAATAAAGCCTCAGATTGGGACAAGAAAGACCCCCTTTTTGCCTGTTCCTATACATTGTTTTCCTCGCTATACGTGGTGGTTTATTACGCCAGATAAATCTAAACATTGTATTCTGGAATTGATCAATATCCTTCATACATAGGTTAATTGGTAGAGTTCGGAAGAGATAGAGAATTTTTGGGAGCACTGTCATTTTTATTGATGTTATGCGTCCCGTCCATGATATTTGATATTTAGACCAGGTCCTCAGTTAGCCGCCTAAATAATGGTGGGAAGTTAGCTTTATAAAGACCCGCCAAGTTTTTGGTAAGCTTAACTCCCAAGTACTTGATTGAATTTTTAGGCCATTGAAAATTGAATGCCGCCTTCAATGTTTCTATTATAGGGCCTGGAACCCCTACCCCCAAGGCCTCAGTTTTTTCCTCATTAATTTGCAGCCCTGACATGGCCCCGAACTCCCTTAAAGTAGACAATAATTTAGGAATAGAGTTTACAGGGTCCGTTAGAGTGCATAAAAGATCATCTGCGAATAGAGAGCATTTCAGGTGGTGGTGACCTATCTGCAGACCCCTGATCTCCCCTTCTCCTCTTATCCTTTGAGCCAGAGGCTCAATAGCCAGAGCAAAAAGCAGTGGAGACAGGGGGCACCCCTGCCTGGTACCCCGCTGGATGTTTACCAAAGCCTCTCCTGTCCCGGGCATTCTCAAATGAGCTTCAGGGCTTTTATATAGTGTCTTGATTAGGCGTATAAAGTTTCCTTTAATACCGAATTTAGCTAACACTGCATATAGGTAAGGCCACTCTACTGTATCAAATGCCTTTTCCATATCCAGTGCCAACACACAAAGAGGTGTTTTTCTTTGGGAGGCCAGGTGTATAACATTCATGGTCCTACGGATATTGTCTACCGTTTGTCTATGTTGTATGAACCCGGTCTGGTCTTTGTGTATTAGAGTTGGGAGAAACCTTGCCATCCTATTTGCCATAATTTTAGTCAATAATTTAATATCCCCATTCATGAGGGAAATGGGACGATAATTTTTCGGCTCCAGGGGATCCCTCCCTTCCTTAGGGAAGATTACTAAGTTCGCCGTGCTGAGTTCCGGGGGCATAGATCCCCCCCTAAGTACGGCATTAAACAGACAGCTAAGATAAGGGGCTAGAATGTTCCCACATACTTTATAATAGGAATTAGTGAAGCCATCCGGCCCTGGGGCTTTCCCTGATTTGAGACTTTTAATGGTTTCTAATATCTCCTCTACACCCACATCCGCATTTAAATCCTCTATATGCTGCTCTGAAGCTTTAGGAAGATCACAGGAATCTAGATAAGATCTAAGAGCTTCCGGGCTCGGGTTTATTTTAGTCGAATAGATCGAATTATAAAAATCCCTAAATGTGTGCTTGATTTCGCTCTGACTCACTGTTATCTTCCCAGCCCTGGTTCTAATCCTAAGGATTCTGGACAATGCTGCTTTAGACCGAAGCTTCCGTGCCAGAAAGGAATCAGGTTTGTTAGCTTTGGAGTAAAACAGCTGGTTCGTCCGTCTCAGGGCACTCTCTGTCTTGTGCGAAAGCAAGGCGTCAAGTTCTAATCTAGTGTCATCTATTCTCTGGCGAAGTCTATTGGAGGGGAGCATTTGATTCTGTAATTCTAGATCTCGTAACTTAGCAGTAAGTTCCTGTTCCTGACGTATACTATTTTTTTTTTTTATGATAGTTGCCATCTTGATACACATCCCCCTGATATAGGCCTTGTGGGCCATCCACACCCATCCTATATTAGATCCCGGGGTATTATTTAGCTCAAAATACTGTTGCAATTTTTTCTGTATCTGGCCCAGTAGCGCCGTATCCGTTAACATACGTTCATTAATTTTCCAGGAATATGGAGTCCTTGAGTCTCCTCCAAGATCCATATCCAAGGAAACTGCCGAGTGGTCTGACCACGGGCATACCAAAATTTCCGAGCCCCTGGTTTGGTCAAAAAACTTAGAGGTTACCAAAATCGTGTCTATCCGAGAGTAGGTCCCATGCGTATGTGAATAGTACGTGTATTCGCGACTATTAGGATGATGTCCTCTCCAGGCATCCACTAAGCCCATTCTGTCTAACACCCCTTTAATCTGTTGTAGTTTCCGCGAGTATCTATTAGTGGCCTGGGAGCTCGAACGATCTTGTCCATGCTCGAACACAAGATTGAAGTCTCCCCCTATCACCACCAGACCATCTGACCAGGGTTCTACTTTTTTCAGCATGTGTAGTAAACTTTTATGGGGTGCCAACGTGTCCGCGTAAAAGGATACCAGCGTAAGTTTAACCTCCTGAATTGTGCCCCGCAAAATGACATAATGCCCATCCTTGTCTATCAATTTGGAGTCTATCTGAAAGGGGAAGTAACGGTGAATAAGAATGGTGGCTCACGCTTTTTTGGACCTTTGGGTTGAAGAGTGGAAGATGGGATATTCCTTGTTTAAGTACGAGGGAATATGATTCTTTGCAAAATGCGTTTCTTGCATAAAAATTATAGATGGTTTCTTAGTTTGATAATACAGAAAGGCTTTCCTTCTTTTAAACTGGGAATTAAAGCCCTTGACATTGTGTGTTAAAAAACTATACTTCTCCTTCAAAACACTAGCCATTTCTTTCCTGCTTCCCGAGATAGTTTGGTCTAAACATCTTACCTTGATTTAATGGTAGCCAGACTGGATGGGGCGACCAGAGAAGCGCTTGAGCCAAAACAGAAGGCTCCTTGAAGCTGTTGGAGTGATGAGAGTCGAGCACGCAATTCTGGAAATGAAGGAAATAGCAAGAAAACAAGTTAACAGTTGAACAGTTCACAAGAAGATCAATATCTTTGCAGTTATCGAGGAGTACTATCATACAAATGATTTTTAATACACATAACTTCCTACGCCAATCGTAAATCCTGGCTTCTAGGGGAGAGAGTAATGGACCTGCCATTCTCAAATACAGCCCCGTTAGGAAGGGGTAATAGAATTCTTTGAGGTACAAAAAATTCCAACTAAGGAGAGGGGGGATACCCTCGACAATACAAATTGCTTAACTAACATGAGAACTAGCAGCCTAGTAACTAGCTGAAAAAGAATAATCACAACTGTAAAAAATAAAACAACATTATTGAAGAATAACCGGTTCTCCAGACACCGAAATCCAGATAAATAAGTCCCATGCATCAGTAAGAGAAAAAAAAAAAAACTTGGGGCTCAGCTGATTTTCTTGTTTTTCTTTTTTTTTTGCCCTGTATTTCCAGAGTCTGTGTAATTATTGATTATTGAGTTCCTTCCTTCTGTGCAGCTCCTCAATTCCTCTCCCCGAGTCTTGGAATGTCTTTCTGGAGGGATAGTCAAGACGTCTATCATGTCAGCCTCTCCAAGTCTGTTTTTACTCCTGAGCGGGACCGAGGTCCACTGTCTTTTAGGGAGAGGATTCAGGTTCACACGCTGACTTTCAGGGTCTCTATGGCCACCATCCGATGTTATATGCAGCATTTGTAGCAATGACTGGCAGTCTTCCAAACAGTGGACCGTGTGGGTTTTTCCCTTATATTGAAAAATCAGGGCAAAAGGGAAGCCCCATCGGTATTGGATACCATGCTGGATGAGTACCCCCAATGCCGGTTTCATTTCTCTTCTCCTGGTCAACGTGATAGGAGAAAGGTCTGCAAACACCATGAGCTGAGCATCATCTGGTCCTCTAAGATCCAAGATCTTTCGGGTAGCAGCTAGAATTAAGTCCCTTGACTGTTGTCGGGAGAATCGGACAATTACATCTTTAGGGGTATCCATGTTACGAGAAGCTCCTAGCGCCCTATGCGCTCTTTCTATATCAATGTCCGCTTCTGCCCCTTCTGGTAAGATCGCAATAAGCAAGTCCATAACATATCTTTTCAGATTCATTATCGCTTTAGGAATCCCCCTTATTCGTATGTTATGTCTTCTAGACCGATTCTCTAGATCTTCATACTTGTCCTCTAAAGCCGCTATGCGTGACGCGTGGTGATGCGTCTCCCTCCTGTCTCTATCCTGTGCTTCCACCAGTTGGTCAACTGTTTCTTCTAGTTGGTGGGTTCTTTGACCTAGGTCCTGGATGTCTTTCCTGATTGCATCCACCGTTTTAGTCGTGTAAGCTTGAAACAGTTTTTCAATTTGTGCCATCGCACTCTTAGATAGATTTATATCAGCCTGGGCTGCGTTTCGCGTGTCCTCCCCCTCAGATTCCTTAGAGGGGTCAGATCTCACCTCACCAGGAGTTTCAGGGGGTTTGCAGTAATCCGTAATTCTCTTCAGTGGAAGGGATTTTTTGCTCTTTCCCATCTTGGGCTGCAGTGGACCCGCCACAGAATATGAAGTGCTAAAGTTGCCACGTAGGTGTATGCCCCTGTCAGGGAAATGTTTTTGTTGGAGTGGGATTCCGGCTTGTGATTTAACAAGTTGTGGCGTGTTGTGCTGCTATGCCATGATCTGTCAAGGTCTCCCCCCGTGGATCATATTAGACCTGCATTGCTCTCTGTCCACATGTAAACAATATTCAACAAGCAAGTAAAGTAGTTGAGTTGATCTTAGTAATCAGAGATCTTGTTGGTTTGCCAGTGAAGCCTGAAAGTTGCAGCCCTGAGAAGTAGTGCCAAACTGCCTTGCCAATTATCACACTTGTCATTTGTGTCAGTCTTTGCTTCCTGGGTATTACTTATACACTGCCACTTGTAGGTTTAGAGCAGTCAGTAGTGCTGGCAGAAGTAGTTTAAATGTAAATGTGGCATATGTAGATATCTCTGGGCCTGCAATGCAGCTGTTTACTCACAGTTTTAGGGTCAGGTTGTAGTTGCTCTTTAAGCACCACCGAGTCCCAGGTGCAGTGGCAGGAAGGCCTTGGCTTTTTCTTTTAGTCAGCAGCCTAAGATGGCCGCCTCCCGTTTTCGCGGGCTTTTTTTTGCGTGGTCTTGCCGCCCTGTGGGCTCCAATTCTGGGTACAGACCCCCCAGCACCCCTCCGGCCGGAACCAGCCGTCACCGGACCCTGTTAGGAGGGCACTGCCCGGCTTGTTGTGTATCTGCAGCTCCCTGGCTGCAAACCGCAGCTCCCTCCGTGTGAAGGATCAAAATGGCCGCCGCCCGGTCTCCCTGGGTCAATGCCCGGCCACCAGTTAAGAAGGGCCCCCTGGTCAGACCTCACCACGCTGCCCAGGACCTCCGATGCTCCGATCCTCTCCCCAGCAGTCTCCTCAAGTGCCTCACAGCAGGGGGGGGCGGCTCACTGCAATGGGGACGCTTCTCCCCGTCTGTCTCCGCCGTGGAGCCGCTGTGCCTCACTTCTTGGACCCGAAATTAGGTTCCAGGGGATCCGGGTCGTCCCCTCTGCTTCCCCAGTAACTTTGCGGCAAATTGTGGGACGTTCAGGGCGTTTATAATCCCAATTGCTGATTTGAGTCAGTTAGTGAACTTCTTAACAATAGCAAGGTCTTCACAAACTAAAAACTTCTGTAAAAAAAAATGTCCTTTGTGCTTTTTATAGAGCCCTATTCAATCGGCCAAATAGCAATTTAATGAGGCCCCTATATATAACCGCTTTCAAAAATTATCAAATGTTTGTTTTGATAACTGTGCTGAAAGCTTTCAACTTTTTTTTTTTTTTTTTTTTAAACAATCTGGTATTGGCAAAAATTGGACCACATGTTGTTTTTTTATTTTTGTTTTTAAGAGGTTCAGCCAGCAGAGGGAGTAACTGATTTTCTTTTTTCCATCAAGCTCTATAACTTGGTGCAGTGTCCTGACTCCTCCTCATTAGTTAGCCAGGAGGAAATGCTGATATTTCATAAGCAATATACACAGAGATGAGAAACATTTTTATTTTCTTCTATCGTTTTAAAACCTGCTATTTTACATGCCTGGTAACAAATTGAACTCTGCATCCATTTTAAATTTGCATTGGACTTCTCATACCTTTATTCTTTCTTAGGACTTCTTAGTTGCAATCTGTATTATTTTGACCTATCGCTTTTTCTTTTTTCTCTCACCATTATTGATGCTTGGTATCCTTGCAATATATATATTGAGGACATTTTTTGTTCTACATTGGTAGCGTTCGTGCCTTTTCCAAATGATTCAAGTTAACAATATTTTGTCAATATTATGTGATTCTAAGGCCTTTGGTGTGGTCTGATCAATTGGTTGTTTTCTGGTTCTGACACTTCAAGTATAGTGTATTAGGTGCTAATTATCATGTATGATCAGGGAACAGATTCAGTCTGTGGGGCCTTCTAGGAAGCTGGTAACACTTTTGGGGATCCTAGTACCACCCCTTTTACTTATAGATTCCTGTATGATTTTAGTATATTTCAAGTGTCTGAAGTTACAACAACAAAATTAGAGGTGCTCAATCTGAGAACTGACAATACCTGAAGTAGGTTTGTCCTGTAGGTCTGGTTACCTACTCGGAGAGCAGCCTATTTTAGCCACTTGTGCCCTTCACATGGAGAAATATGCTGTAGTATATCAGTCTGGTCTCACTTGCTGGAGTGATCCAGTCCCGAAATACCAGGCAAATCTACCCTGAACAGGAGAAATGGCAAACCCAGACGCGTTTCAGCCTCTGTTGGCCTCGTCAGTGAGGTGCAGCTGTACTCCCTAAGGCACAGTGAGCAAGGAGTCCACATCTGGTTCCCCATATCTCCCTCAGGGTGAGAGAAACCCCTAAGGGTAATTTGCATACACAACAACAACATTAGAGGTGAGCTAAAAGAGGTTGCTCTCAGAGTGGGTTATGTCCATAGAACTAACCTATTAAGTTCTCAGAGCACCTCTAACTTTGTTTTTTTGTGTCTCAAGTTTGCATCATGTGGTTTTATGGCCTTTAATGTGTTTTAATTAAATAAGCCACTGTTTTTCAAAGGCATTGAACTTTGTATTCAGAAAGGAGATATATTGGTATCTTGCAAAAGTATTCACCCCCCTTGGTATTTTCCGTGTTTTGTTGCCTCCCAACCTGGAATTAACATGGATTGTTTGAGGATTTGTTGTCGTTGTGTGTGTGTTTTTAAAAAAATTTTTTTTTATTGTGAATCAAAGAAATAGGGCAAAATAACAACAGAAAAAGTAAATGTGCATAACTATTCACCCCCCTAAAGTCAATACTTTGTAGAGCCACCTTTTGCGACAAACTCAGCTCCAAGTCGCTTTGGATAGATCTCTATGAGCTTGCCACATCTTCTTTGCCCATTTCTCCTTACAAAACTGCTCCAGCTCCTTCAAGTTGGATGGTATGTGCTTGTGAACAGCAATCTTTAAGTCTGACCACAGATTTTCTATTTGATTGAGGTCTGGGATTTGACTAGGCCATTCCAACACATTTACATGTTTCCTCTTAAACCACTCAAGTGTTGCTTTAGCAGTGTGTTTGGGGTCATTGTCCTGCTCCGTCCTAGCCTCAAATCATGCACAGAGTGGTACAGGTTTTGCTCAAGAATGTAACAAAATAGGTAAAAAGTCAAGGGGGGGTGAATACTTTTGCAAGGCACTGTACCTTCACCTTTGAATCATCTTCTAGACCTGTGACACTATATTTTATTTGAAGTGGTGTAGTTTAGACTATAATTCGATGCATGTAAGTTAATTTGCAATCTTTATTAAATATATTAGTGATGAGCACTAGGAGTACTACTTTAGCGTTTTGTTTATGGTGTACTGTTTGCAAAGGTTTATAGCAAATCAACCTTCTGTGTCTTACATGAAAATGCTCCATCCAAGTAATATGGAAAGACAACAATGAGGAAGAACCGTCCTTATGTTCTAGTGTCTTTGCCATTACAGGTCACTCTTATATTTCGGAATGTTAGTTGATTTTATTGCGAATTGGCATCAATTATTTTTCCTTTTTCATTAGGTGATTCTACAGTGGTATACACTGATGGCTGCTGTTCAAGGAATGGACGCCTTAGAGCAAGGGCTGGGATTGGTGTGTTCTGGGGTCCAGGTCACCCTTTGTAAGTGTTCTTTGATAACCTTTTTTTTTTTTTTTTTAAACCTCTTTCTTAATGGCCTTGGTCCCCAATGAAATCCTAGTAGTGGGGTTGAAACTATGGTTTTGTATGCCTAAATATATATATATATATATATATATATATATATATATATATATATATATATATATATATATATATTATTCACAATAGTCTCCTGCTACTGGCTCACTGGACCACTGGACACAAATATAAAGAAAACATAGCTTTTTATAGTGAATTACATAAAGAACATGGAACCATTATCCCCTTCCAGAAAAATGACACATCCCAGCAACAGCCAATAAATATTTATATTATGATATCCAATAAAAAATAAGATGCATGCAGTTTGCAGGTGCTTAATCGTATCTGGCACTTCACTTTATTCGCACAAAAACTATTACTAATTATTTCTGGGCATAGGTCAAGTGTTGGCCTTGTAGGCTTACTGAAATACATATTTGTTTAGGCTAAATTAGAAAAAGCAATGATTTTATAATTGAAAGCAGAATTAACTGTTTTCATACCTTATGGACTGAGTACTGTTTCAGGGCGAACGTTTACAAGTGTTACAAAAGTGATTATATGTATGTATATATGTATTTTCCACAACACTTTCCTCTTCTTTTTTTTTTTTTTTTTTTTATGACGAGATTTTATAATATGGGTATCTTTTATGTGCTATCAATTGGCATCTTTTATTTTAATTAATCTATTTAGATTGCAAGTTTGCACAATTTCAATAGTCTTGGGGGCTTTAGGGAAAGTACTATGTAAATTTGGTTTTAAGCTCCGACAGGGCCCTCCATTCTTTTACAATGTGTTAAAATTGTTTTTGACTTGTTGCGCATTACAAATAAAGGATGATGCTTAAAAAACAATGTGTTTGATCTACCATTGACCGCATGGAGACCCTGTTAGTAGTTTTTATCTGATTTACATAAAAACTAATGGGAAGAAAATAACAATTTGTTACATTTCCGATATCCATAAGACTCACTGCTCCCATTCCCTGCAATTTAGAAGAACAGAAGAGGAGGAGAAAACACACAAAAAACTTTCTTATATTCATGCTAGGGTCATCTTCACTATGTAAACTTCAATAGAGTGTGTATGGAAATGTGTGTCACTTTTCAGGACCTTGAATTAATTTGTAAGATGTCCAATGGGTGAAAGAGGATCTGTCCAGAAGGGTGTGCTGAATAATTATTTTTCTTCCCAGTGTAGATTTCCCTACATTAGCCACTGTTGTCAGGGTATCCAATGATCCTTTTTATATCAAGGATTTGGACTCCTAAGAACATCAGATCTGCTGAGGTCCAAAGCACCATACTGCACATTTTGTTCATTTTTTTTATATAGTTGTTTCTTTCTTCAAATGTTGATTCTATTGCTTACAATTTATTAAATAAACAAATGATATTATATTGATTTGTTGGGTATATAACTGTAAATGAGACAGGGACTGGACAATAGATGGCTAACACATAGAACATGGTTATTGATAATGTGCAAGGAGATTAATTGTAAATGGTCTTAAAGCAGTTCGGTCCTAGTGGGCCACACATATGCTTATAAGATTCTGATTATCTTTGTTATGAACATGGAATTTTCCAAGACCAATGTCCCAAAAGTTTAGCCTTCCCTGTGAATTGTGCCCATGACAAAAAAAAAATACTGCAGATTGTATAGAAATGTATATATGTGTGTGTGTGTGTGTGTGTGTGTATATGTGTATATATATATGTATGTGTGTGTATATGTATATATATGTATGTGTGTGTGTGTGTGTATATATATATATATATATATATATATATATATATATATATATATATATATATATATATATATATATATATATATATATATATATATATATATATATATATATGTATATATATATATATATATATATATGTATATATATGTATGTATACAAAATTTAAGCACATTATTAAAATAATCTTATTTGTTCTTCAGGAATGTTGCAGAAAGACTGGAAGGTAGACAGACTAACCAACGTGCTGAAGTACTGGTAATATAGATACCTAAAACATTATAATCTCTTTATTTTTTACAGAATGTTTTTTACAATTATATTTCCTCTTGTACTGTTACATTCCAGTTATTTTCCATTCTAATACCCTCCCTTTATTTTACTCCATTCTCTTTGTCTGAGAAATCAGAGAGAGAATATCAATCCATTGCAATAAGTTTCGGAACAATAGTAGCCTGACTCTGAGTTAGAGGCAACTGTGCAAAAAAGGAACAGAAGGGAGGAAGGGCCGTCAGTGTGTGTGTGTGTGTGTGTGTGTATCTCTATCTTGTGTCCATTTGTAATTTTATGGTCTTTTCAGGCTTTGAGAGAATAAATCAAATGCTATAGACAGATCAAATTAAATAATCCATTGAGCTCTTCGGCTTAAAAATAATAATAATCTAAACTGATTGTTTCACTGAATTTTTTTACACATTTTCAGCTTGATTTTGTTGATCTGCATGATGGGGCAGAGCGGTTTTAATAATAACTTCAGTGGCCCATTAAATGTTTTCTAAATTAAATGTTACCTTCTGGAGCGGAATTTACATGAGATTTCTCCACCATATGTAGTAAATGTGCTCTGACTGATTTTCATTAACTTCTATCTTTTGCAGGCAGCGTGCAAAGCAATAGAACAAGCCAAAAGCAAAAATATCACCAAACTTGTTCTCTACACGGACAGTATGTTCACAATAAATGGTAAGAAATTGTAACTGTTAATTGTTGGCTAAGGCAGATCTAGAAGTGATAAGAGAACAAAAAAGCATATTTATTTCGTCAACATTGGATCATCTGTAGTAAAAAAAAAAAAAAGGTTTGGAAATGAATGTTACCTGCCTGAGGTGCTGGGTCTGGGTCCATCAGATGACAGGAACAGCTCCTGAATAAACACCTTCCAGATGACGCCAGTGGCTTCCAAACAACGTGAATCATGTGCAGGGAGGGAGGTGGAGAAAGACCCAGCACTTCAGGCAGGCTAACATTAATTTTAAATGGTTTAATTGAAAGTTTTTGTCTTTTGTTCACAAATTTATTGGACGAAGAGATTGTGAACACTTAAGTGTTTATAGTTATTCACATTCTTTTATAATTTTCAGCTTATAGCAATATTGTGTCTCATCAACCATTTCGGTGTTAAGCGTCTGGGGCTCTATTTTTCTCCTTTTTTTTTTTTTTTTTTTTTTCTTTTCAGAAAGCCAGTCAATATTCAACATTATGCTATGCATCTGCTAAAGTATGAATCATGTTGGCATAATTTCATGATTGTGATCTATATCATGTTTTCAACTAGTTGGCAATAAAATCAGGAAAAAAAAAACAAATTATCTTTTTAAACTTGCATATTAATTTTTAGCTGGTCTGCTTTTCTCCACCCCTACAAAGTGTCCTGGTGGTAGGAAAGGTTTTAACTACAAAAATGTCCTATTTTTTTTATGGTCTTTATTGCCTCCAGGGCAGATCCTCTCTCACCACTTGGATACCATTTTATAGGGGTGTAGAGATGTAATGAAGCTAGTCCTTGAATTGCTACAGTTCAGATTTTATTTTATTTTTTTAAAAGCTACATTTTATTCAAATATATTGGGAACTGTATGGTTTTGCTTTAGCAGTTTGTCATTGTAAACTAAAGGGATTTGAATCTGTCCTATTGGGAACACTGAGGATTGCCACATTTTCACTGCAGCAGCTCTCTTTATTCAAGGTTTCCTCCTACCCGTAGAAGTGTATGACAAACACCCCCACACATATTCTCTTGTTGTGTGGGGAATATTGTTTGACCTACCGTATATACTCTAGTATAAGCCGACCCGAGTATAAGACGGGGCACCTATTTTACCACAAAATACTGGGTAAAATGAGTGACTCGAGTATAAGCCAAGGGTGCAAAATGTGCTGCCCTCTGTGTCCCCCTCTCTCTCCCATGTCTCTTCTCCCCTCTCCCTTCCCTGTGTCTCCCCCCCCCCCCCCCCCCACACACATTCTCAACCCCACTCCTCATCCTCAACCTCCTCCCTTTCCCCTCCCTTACCTGCATCTGAAGCTTCTGCTCCGGCGGGGAGTGAGGGGAAAGGGAGAGGGGGGGGGGGGGGCGTTTTTTAGTAGGGTAGAATGGGGGGGGGGGTGTTTGAGGATAAGGAGGGGGGTTAGCGAGACATGGGGGGGGGGGGAGTGACTCGAGTATAAAAAAGGGCTGAGTTAAACTCTGCTTATACTCGAGTATATACGGTATATGATGGTGGGCAGGATGTATTTAAAAATAGGACATAGGTATAACTTGTCCAACCTGCCAACAATATCAGCAACCAGTTAGATAACTTTGCAATAGATTGACTCTCCTTTTTTTTTTTTTTTTTTTTTTTCTTCACTTCATAAACATTTTATGTAGTATTGTTCGTTAAGAGTACATATTATAAATATGGGACAGCCATGTAGTGGTTCTCTTATCTAAGCAGTAACTTTTCATATTTTTATATTTAGGTATTACCAAATGGATTCATTCTTGGAAAGCCAATGGTTGGAAGCTGAGCACAGGCAAAGATGTCATTAACAAAGAGGACTTCCAAAAACTTGACAGGCTAACAGAGGGAATGGATATCAAATGGGTAAGTGCATGTAGGGTTAAACCAGATGAAATGGTTTAATACACACAGAATACCCATGAGCCATGTTAAAGAAAAAAAACAAGCTTTTGTAAAAGAGCAAATTCAGCCATGTTTGTGTGATTATAGATTGGAATAAAACCTTTTTATGCAAAATAAAATGAAAATCTGTCAAACTACCACCTACACGTATACATAGATTGCAGTTGAACTATAGCACAGAAATAAAAAAAAAGATGTGTCACTTCTCAGATTATATTACATTGATAAAATATGATTAATAAAAGTTTATATAAAGTACATATAAAATGTAGCTGTTTGGACAAATATATAAGATAGACATAATATTCAACTGGTTTTGGTAAATGAAATGGAGAGATTAGTTTGGTTAGTTGATCTTCTGCTTGTCAACTTTAGGACTGGCACAGCAATATCCTTTATGCTTATTACACTGAACCCTCCTATGTGAAAAGCAATGATCAGGGCAACTTGTGTTTTTTATTTTTTTATTTTAGATACACATCCCAGGACATGCAGGTTTTGATGGGAACGAAGCAGCCGATAGACTAGCTAGAGAAGGTGCACAGAAGCCATCTGAAAGCGAGTAACGTTCATATGAACTTTTTTGTGAACATAAAATACAAATCCTGGGCATTGCACGTTTGAAGAGTACGATTCTTGAAGCAATCCTTGAAGTCTGCAAGTGCTTTTTTGTTGTTGTTGTTGTTGTTGTTTTCTTTAATTCTTTTTATGTATATTTGTACAGTCTTCCTGGAGTTTAAATGTCTGTAGTGTGCCATTGTATCATTGTTTTGGCTAAATCTCTGCAGTAGTGTTACAATAATATAGGTTAGGGTGATCAGAGAGGGCAACTTTTGTGAGGACTTAGTTTTTTAAATATTCCTGTACCCAATGATAAAAGGATGATGAAGTATATTCCTTAAATAAACACTATATATAGTGGTGAAAAGTCATATTCAGTTAAAACCATCAGCTGTAACAATCATAATGAAAGCCATTTTTAGCCCACTTATAAAGTTATGAATTATGATTCTCTCTCTCTCTTCCCCCCCCCCCTCCCCACCCCCTGATTTTTGGCTCTTGAGGATGCCAGCTTCTCATACACTCAGTAAGTCACTTTCTTTATTGGTCCATGTCGTGATGGTCCTTGTAGAAACTACACAATATGATAATATGGACCGATGGAAAGCTGCTGATGGTGATGAGGGAGAGAACTTAACAGTACAGCCCCCTAGAGGCAATAAGAGGAAATAGTAAGAAGTGAACCACTAAAGCACAGTATTAAGTTCTATACATTTATTACTGACAGGTTTCTCATTATGCTAAGTTCAACCTGCACTTTTTAAAAGCCCATCACATGTTTTACTGATATATTTAAGTGACTATAACTAAACATATAAAATTCCTTTTTTTTTTTTTTTTTGTTGCTTTTTTTAAAATCATTTGTCTTACTAGCAAAAAAAATTAGGGTGGGTGGATACATAACATAAGGGCTACTCCTTAATAGCTTGTGTTATAGTTGCACTCTGAGGCGCAATTACTTACCTAGTAATGAAAAGCTCCATGCAGAGCTAATTCAAATGCATAACTTTTATTTTTGCCGGAAGTGTTTTAGAGACCACAAGTAATCATATGGAGCCTCTTGTTAAGGTCCACTAGAGAAAAAATGGGAAAACAACGAAACTAATATTCAGTTATATTTTTATATATAGAATTATAATAATGATGATGATATAGGTCCTCTCTTGCCCAATAATTTAGAACCCAGAACAGGGAACCTACACAGACATTGCAGTTACTGCTATTAATGTTTTATTTTCTGAAGTCTCAAGTTGTAAATATTACTTATTTTACCTACTGTTTCATGTCAAATGTAATGAATTGCCTATACAAAAAAAATTAAATATATTGTTTTCTATTTTTTTTTGTGTGAAATTCTGCTGTTTTTTTATAAAAAAAAAAAAAAAAAACTTTAATGATTACGGTTTAGTGGGCTATCTATCTAAAACTTTGAGTCTAATAGACGATGCAAAAAAGTGTTTTTTTTTTGTTTTTTTTAAATTTGGGAAGGAAAGAAAAACAATGATTATTTCTTTGCTGGACCCTGGAGGCATTGATGATGATTTTTTGGTTAAGATTGCATATTTGACAGGGGCATTTACTTTTTTCGAGCAACAAGGAATGCAAAGAAATAAACAAGGCTTGCAAAAGCGCTATTAGACTGGCTAAAATAAAAAATGAGAAATTAATTGCAAAAGAGAGTAAGACTAACCCTAAATATTTTTTAAGTATATTAATGGGAAGAAGGCCAGGAAGGAAGCGTTAGAATGTGAAACAGGCCGTCTGAAAATTAGTGACCAGGAAAAGGCAGATGAGCTAAATGGGTTCTTTTCTTCGGTATATACAAGGGAGGTACCAGTGGTTGGGACACTGCAACATAATGGGGCTACACTACCTTTGCCAAATAATTGGTTAACACAGCAAGTAATCCAAAAAAGGTTGGAAAAAATAAATGTTAATAAAGCCCCGGGTCCTGATGGAATACATCCAAGGGTACTATGGGAACTAGGTTCTGTAATAGCCAAACCATTATATTAATTTTTCAAGATTCACTCAACACAGGGTCTCTACCAGATGACTGGAGAAAAGCTGATGTGATACCTATATTTAAAAAGGGAGCAAGAGCAAATCCGGGGAATTATAGACCCGTGAGCCTCACTTCTGTAGTGGGGAAGCTTTTAGAAGGGTTAATAAGGGATAATATACAAGAATATGTCTATTTGAACAGGATTATAAGTAGGAGTCAACATGGATTTATGAGGGATATGTCATGTCAAACAAATCTACCGTATAAGTCGAGGTTTTTCAGCCTTTTTAAAAAAAAAAAAAAATGTTAAGGCTAAAAAGGGCCCCCTCTGCTAATACTAGAGTCTCTCTAACCCCCCTCTAAATACCCCCCTCCCTCTCCCTTTCCCCTCACTTATCTGCATCTGACGCTTCTTCTCCTGCCCTGTGCTCCTTCCGGTGCGCATGTGACATTGCGTAATTAGCATATACCGGGTGCCGGCACCCGGTATATGCTAATGCCGTTATGTCACATGTGCGCCGGATTTCCTCAGACATGGAGGTGGAAACATTATTCTTTGGGTGTGTTTTTCTGCTAAGAGGACAGGACAACTGCACCGCATTAAAGGGACAATGGATTGGGCCATGTACCGTCAAATCTTGGGTGAGAACCTCCTTCCCTCATCCAGGGCATTGAAAATGGGTCATGGATGGGTATTCCAGCATGACAATGACACAAAACACACAGCCAAGGCAACAAAGGAGTGGCTCAAGAAGAAGCACATTAAGGTCCATCAGCCCTATTTAAATTTGAAGCCCGCATCGGCAAGCCTGCAAAGGTTGCAGGCTTGAAATTCGGCTGCGTTACAGAGGTATTAAATTGCACCATGCTGTGAGTTACAGGCTTGCGACGTAAATCATTTGTCGCACGTTGGATGTGCTGATGTGAGCATGATCAATTGGTCAAACCCGTAGTTACAGGTTTAGATGGAGCCAATGGCAAAAGAGATCGTCATGGTTACGTCACTGAAAAATGGAGTTCAAAGCTTCAAATACGAGTTTCGATTCGACCCACATTACAGAAATAATGCAATATTGATAAATCCGTAAATATAATATTCTGGTCCATGCGAGTTCCATTATATGTATTACCACATTAATTTATGTGTTATATCAATCCCAGCAATCAAACTGAAAATAAAGTATTTTATATTGCAGTTTTGAGGGCTTGAGAATGTTGTGCTATTAATTTTAATACCTAACCTCACTTTCCCTTTACCTATAAGTACAGGAGTGTATATATGTTTGCATTTACAGTGCAATGGATAGGACTTCAACCCACTAGCAGGTCTTCTCTAGTATCCGTTGGCTTTTTAGCTCCATTTGCTGGTTATGGGCTTGAACGCCAATGAATTACTTTCAATTTAATAGCATCATTGGAAAGTAACAGTTATAGGCTTTGAAGATCAAAGGATTTGCTGGACGCATTTCAAATTTCCACGTCCGGTTGCCTTTTTTCGCCCTTGCCCCGCAAGCCGTTGGCGGGCTGCTTTACGGGGCCAATTTTAATAGCTGCAAGGCTTGCGGCCTATGTTACGGGCTATGGTTTTCTACGTTGAGGGAATTGAATAGGTCTACATATCTGTAACATTCCTCTCTGTCATACTTACTTCTGCATAATTTTCTTGAACATACCTTTTACATTTCCAGGAACTTGTTCTCCGTACCGCGAGAATATCTGAATCCTTTCAGTCTTTTCCCAAACCCTCCCTAATAGTGTCCATCCGTGAATTTCCTTACTCCTCAAATCCCATAAACAATAAAAAAATAAAAAATCTGTATAAGCAAAAGGTCATACACCATGTCTTCACTGATAACTCAATCAGATTTTTACTGTATTCCCTATTGGACCAAGTATTATTGCCCAATGTGAATATTTAGATTTGTAATACGACTATAAAATGTATTTTTAGCAAATCTGTTAACCCCTTTGTCCAAAACAAACCAACAAAAAATCCCAATATTATCTGTCCACAAAATAAACAGCTGAAAAATGTTTTACAGTCTGAGGTAGGCTCCGTATCAAACTTTCCATTCACTATTGGGGCTGAGGCAGCCACTTCTGCAGGGGCTCAGCCAATGACACCGAACCTCATACCATACACCTGAGCAGTAGCACTGACCATCTTACTACTTTCCAGTTCCATTCACCATCAGGAATGAGGCTGCCACTTCTGCAGGGGATCAGCCAATGATACTGGGTCTCATACCATCAGGCTAAGTAGAAGCACTGACTAACATCTTCCCATTTCCATTCAGTTTGCCTTTTTCTACCTCCAGACCTCTAGCATCACACCCTACCACCTTCTGTCTTCTCCAGGTTTATGCTCTATCACCTCCGTCTCTCACAGGTGCTACATCCAAAGACTTACAGCCTTATTAAATTGTGATTTGGCCAATTGAATAGGGCTCTACATAAGCACAGAGCATATTTTTTTACAGAAGTTTTTAGTTAGGGAAGACCTTGCTTTTGAATAGAAGTTCACTAACTAAAAACTTCTGTAAAAAAAAAATATGCTCTGTGCTTATATAGAGCTTTGTTAAATTGGCCAAATCGCAATTTAATAAGGCTGCTAATCCCTAATTTTTAAATTACTTGCCAAACCCCCGTTTTTTCCCTTTTTTCCTCTGGTTTCACTCATCCTTTAACAATAATAAAACTGGAATATATATTGACACTTCAGAAAAGACAACGCCAAATAAAAACACATACAAGAGTTCAAAAGTACATCTAACAATCATAGGCTGAATAGGGAACACGACGGGTACCTACTACAATAGATTCACTTTTAGCCATAAGCATGGGGGGGGGGGGGTTTAGGGTGTGATTCTATTCCTCCACTACTGCCACAGTGACTTTACTTCTGGCCATAAATATGATGGTAGTTATTATATTTCTCCACTGCTACCATAGTGACATTGCTTCTAGCCATACACATCAAGGAGATCTTTGTATTCCTTCTCTACTTTTACTTTACTACACTTTTGTTTGAAATAGGGTGCTATCCTAATGTGATGAAAGCTTGTAAATATGGTTATGATTAGTGATGTCGCGAACAAAAAATTTTCGGTTCGCAACCCGCGGACGCGAACTTCATCAAATGTTCGCGAACGGGCGAAACCGGGTGAACCGCCATAGACTTCAATGGGCAGGCGAATTTCAAAACCCACAGGGACTCTTTCTGGCCACAATAGTGATGGGAAAGTTGTTTCAAGGGGACTAACACCTGGACTGTGGCATGCCGGAGGGGGATCCATGGCAAAACTCCCACGGAAAATTACATAGTTGATGCAGAGTCTGGTTTTAAGCCATAAAGCGCATAAATCACCTAACATTCCTAAATTGTTTGGAATAACATGCTTTAAAACATCAGGTATGATGTTGTATCGATCAGGTAGTGTAAGGGTTACACCCGCTTCACAGTAACAGACCAATCTCCCCGTTTAATGCACCGCAAACAACCGCAAACAGTCCCGTTGCACAACCGCAAACTCCCCATTTGCACAAGGTTGGCTACCAAGCTAGCCATGTCCCGTTACTTGTCCTCACTGATGTTATTAAAGGTCTCTTCCACCACCCAGCCACCAAGGGTCCCCGAAAGGTGACAACAAGCCCCCTGGGACGCCTGCTGTGTTTGGTCTTCCACCTCCTCAAAGCCACCTTCCTCCTCTGTCTCCTCTTCTTCAGACTCCTCTCTCTGCGTTGCCTCTGTCTGCGTTATTGTAACGTGTGTACTGTTAAGTAGTACTATTCCTATCGGTTTAATCCCTGTTACGTCCACTATTAGGGGACTTGTATATGGCATTGATTTTTGGAACAGGGAGATGGAAATAGATGCTTGGTCGGACCTCCTACTTCGAATTTGGGGCACTGCACGTGCAATGTAATGTGCCACCAGATAGGAGTGGTGTATTAAGTTGTACTATTTATTCCTATCAGTTTAATCCCTATTACGTCCACTATTAGGGGACGTGTATATGGCATTGATTTTTGGAACAGGGAGATGGAAAAAGATGCTTGGTCGGTCCTCCCACTTCAAATTTGGGGCACTGCGCGTGCAATCTAAGGTGCCACCAGATAGGAGTGTCACTGTGCATTGGCAAAAGTTGGCAGAGTAGGCGCTGTAGGCCTCACACACACGCCTGTAGGCAGGCAACTGATATTCAATCGATTACAGTCAAAAAAGTGTTGTTTTATGTCACTGTACGCTACGGTTGCACCAGATATGACGTATCACTGTGCACTGGCAAAAGTTGGCAGAGTAGATGCAATAGGCTTCACACACACGCCTGTAGGCCGGCATATGCAATTAGATTACACAGAAAAAAATTATAAAATAAAATAAATGATGTTCTAGCCCTATAAAGGGCTTTTGGGTTGCAGCAGATATCAGATGAGTCCTTCAGGTCTGTAGTGGAAGCTGAATACACAGCCTGGCTATCTATTTCCCAATTAAATCTCCAGCAGCTACACTATCTGTCCTCTCACAACGAATGCAGCTTCAGAATGATTCTAAAATGTATGCTGTCCTTCGGATGGAAGGCTCTGGAAGGGAGTGTATGCTGCTGATTGGCTGGAATGTGTCTGCTGACTGTGAGGTGCAGGGTCAAAGTTTCCTCAATGATAAAGAATAGCGGGCGAACCGAAAAGCGCATGTGTCCGCCGTCCGCTGCAAGCGTGAACAAGCCAAAATCGCTGCGAATAGTCCGCGGGCGAACTGTCCGCGACATCTCTAGTTATGATATAATTGTTGTGTTAATCACCATATAGCCTACATAAGGTTGTACTCGGTCTCCATGTTTAAAAACACTTAAAACCAAAATAGTGATCCCTGGGATAGAAGTAAACAATTGTCTATTTGACAATACAAATTGTCACTGTCCTAGAACATTGTAGGCTGTAACATACTTTTCTAAGAAATACATTTCCATGGACTGCTGTTGCAGGAACCTGAAAGTTTTAGGACATATACTAAAATTCTAAGTGTTACTAAATCCTTAGATATCAATAAAGCCTGATGAACATTTCACTGCTAATTATGTGCAGCTTTCTCAAAGGCACAGTCTATAGAAGTGAAGTGACTGTGGTAGCAGTGGAGGAATATAAATGCTCCCCCATGGTTATGGCTAGAAGTGAAACTACTGTTTTAGTGCAGATTTAAACCTGTATCTAGGCCTGCTGAATCTGAAATCTTGAGATCATCCTTCACACCAGCAGTGCTAATTTAAACCTGCACCCAGGCCTGCTGAATCTGAAATCCTGAGAACATCCTACACACCAGTATGTATGGAAAAGACTATAGAAGTTGCCCCATACCTGGAGCCAATATCTTTCTTAATATTACTACTGTATGTGTGTTGTTATATCTGGGGAGAATTATTTCTAGCATTTTTTTTAACCCTCAACAAATGTATGCCGTACCTTGCCTGGTCCTCCTTCCCCATCCATGCCTTGTATAATTTCCCTAATCCCACTCCTTCTCACATGTCTCAAGACTTTCCTGTCTCCTAAGTTCTCACTCTTGTCTCACTCTCTCATTCCTCTCTGTTTTATCTGTCCCACTTACCTGTTTCCATTTTCTTTTAGTGCTAATTTAAACATGCACCCAGGCCTGCTGAATTTGACATCCTAAGAACACTGCCCCCCATCCCCCTTCACCCACTTGCCCTTATTCAGATTCAATTTATAGTGCCATGGAAACCACTTGACTTCCTATTTTCAGATTGTTATCTCACCACAACATATCACATACTAGAGCCTTTCACCTCAGATTCTTCTCCTCTCCCATTTAATAATAATCTTTCTAACGTTCACTTCCTTCCTAATCCTTCTTATTCCTTATCTGCTACTCTTCCCCAGGTCTCTGCCACTTTCATTCCCTTTAGATTGTAAGTAGCGAGTATCCAGTCTTGTAGAACATTTTCTTTGTTATTACCCTCTGTATAACGCTACGTAATATGTTGGACCGATACAAAATTTGATATTGTGGTAGCTACTTGTTGTGTTACCTATTCAGCCTATGATTGGTAAAAATACTTTTGAACTCCTATATCCGTTTTTAATTTGACGTTGCTTATTCTGAAGTGTAAATAAATATTCCAGTTTTATTGTTGGTTGAAAAATTATAGTGTTGTTAGGCAACTGGAACAATATTTTTGTTTGTTTATACTACTCACTCAATCATTTAATATGTTTTCTTGCGAGCTCTCTGCCTTGAGCTAACAAACATACACATGACACTTAAAGTGCTTTGCAAGACTGAGTCGTCAACTCCTTTTGTGTCCGGTTGCCATATTATGTATTGTTAATCCTCTGTTGTACTGTATGGAATATGTTGTATGTTGGAGCTATATAAATAGATGACGATTAATTATTTGTTAACTAAATGATAGCACTTAATATTGATTGTTGGATCAGTCCTTATGGATGAATCAAGCAGACCCTAGACACATGCCCAATAGAGTTAAGTGCAGTGTGAGTATATTGTAGTATTTATGCTCCAGATGTATCTGATGTTCATTAGTTGAGAAATGCATCCCATTTTTTTAAAATTGCTTCAAGGGTTTGTCTAATTGTTGGAGGGATTGAGATTTGTGAAAGAATATGACATTAGAAAGTGACACAACAAGTACACGTATACATACATTTTATTGATTCATTAATTGATGAGGGGAGGACTTCGATCAGAGGTTCACAAACTGTGGTCCATGGACTAACAATTGTCCTTGAGCTTCATTCAAGTGGTTTCACAGAAGAACTAAAATTACAAAAAAAACATTGGAAACAAAATTAAGAAAATTAGTGAAAAAAGCAGAGGTGCCTGTCACATTTATATTATAGTACAGCAAATCCTTGGTTAAAATAATATCTATTGAAAGAAAAGAAGGTTGCACCAGCTCCAAATATACATTGCCTGTACATTACTGACACAATATGGAGGCATTTAGCATAACGTAGGTTAACCCTTCATTTTCCTTCCCATAGGTTTTTGTTTTATTCATTTTCAAAAGTCGTGGGAGAAGGGGAGGGGATTTACAGCAAATTCTTACATAGTTACATAGGGCCTCATTCTATTACCGGCCGTAAATCGTCCGTAAGGCTGCGATTCCTTGCGGGGGTTCAGTTAACTCGCGATTCTATTATACGGCCCCGCAAGGATCTCATCTTACGGCCGGCCGCATATCTTGGAACCGGCCGTAAGCTGTGAAATCTAAAAACTCAAAAATAAATTCAAGCCTGCACTGTACAGCTCTGTAAATGCTAGGGATCATATTGGGGGACATGAGGATTAAAAGGAACCCACTCTCAAGCTTGCACATCAGCCCAAACCCGAGTTCAAATTAACTGTTTATTTTCCGGCTGCGGCGTGGGCATGTCTGAGGTGCTCCAAGCACTCTGGACTTTTTACATGGATATTTTACGGATATTAAAAATAAAATATTTTACGGATTTGAGTATTGGATAATTATGTGCTATTTTTTCTAACACCTAAAATCCCTTTATAGTCTTCTCAAAGAGCAGGATGGCTTTATTTGAGCTATTTTATGTGCTTAATTGGTGCTAGCGGGACCTCTTTCCTGCAAGTAAGCAGCGGCTCGTTTTTAGCCTTGCAGAGAGGTTTCCCGGAGCAATTGAATTGCAAAACTCTTGCGGCCGTTTTAGATCAAAGGCTTTCCTCTGGCGCGAGCGGCCGCAAGAGATAGCAAGGCACCGGCCGCAAGCCTACCGGAGCCTCCGGCCGTAAGGGAATAGAATAGCAGAATAGCTTGCGGCCGGTCCTTGAGGCCCATAGTATTTAAGGTTGAAAAAAGACCTTCAGTCCATCAAGTTCAACCTTTCAAGATCTCCTCCGATCTGCAATATGCAGATTAACTATTAATTAGTTGTATAATAAAAAATAAAAATCCCTCCTGATCCCAGACACCGGCGACTGGACTCCCTGGATCAATACTGCCTCTCTAATTATCCATGATAACCCTGAATTCCCTTTTTAATTAGAAATAAATCCAGTCCCCTTTTAAAGTTATCTATCGAATCTGCTGTCACCACCTCCTTTGGTAGAGAATTCCACAGATTAACCACCCTTACTGTGAAGAACCCTTTCCTTTCTTTAAGGTGGAATCTTTCTACTTCTAACCTCAAGGGATGTCCTCTTGTCAGTTGAAAACCTCTTGGCACAAAAAGCTCCCTTGACAAATCTTTATACTGACCCAGGATGTATTTATATAAAGGTAATCATGTCTCCTCTTAGACGCCTTTTTTCTAGAGAAAATAAGTTTAATTTGGTTAGTCTTTCTTCATAACTTAGCCCCTCCATTCCCCTTATTTTTTTATGTTTCCCTCCTCTGTACCGTTTCCAGCTCTAAAATGTCCTTTTTATGAAGTGGTGCCCAAAATTCTACTCCATATTCCAAATTAGGGCGTACTAGAGATGTGTATAGTGGCAGAATTATATTTGCTTCCCTGGCTTCTATACCCTTCTTAATACATGCTAATATTTTATTTGCCTTTGCAGCTGCTGCTTGGCTTTGAGCACTGTTACCTAGGTGGTTGTCCACAAGCACTCCCAAATCCCTTTCAATATCTGATACACCTAGATTTGCTCCATTAAGATTATAAATTGCATGGCTATTTTTCTTCCCAGATATATAACTTTACATTTATTCGTATTAAATCTCATCTGCCTCTCAAATTCTTGTTGAGAAGCAGACAGAAACATTTAAATAATATCTTATGATACTGAGAAATTCCTCATCCAAAACTCGAAATTAATAACAGGTGAACTACCCATTCATCTAAATAGGTGTTGGTTCAGACTTGCTGAATGGTAAACCTGGTTTTTATTCCAGAAAGAATATGCATTGGATTTCTTTGGCAATAAAAAAGTCTGAACCTCACTGAGATCGCCTCTCTTAATAAAGGAAAGTCAGACACAAGTATAATTAACTGCTGGAAAAAGAATTTATTGCAAAATATATTCTACAATTTGCAAATCCCTTATGTATGTTAAAGGTAGAACTTAATACAAAGAGCATTTTGTAATATTTAGCAGCAAACAGGCTGGAATGTATAAACTGGTTTTGGTAAAACAATGTATAACAACTCTGCCTTGGTATATTCTAACATAGCAGTATAAATGTAACAACGCTTCTTGATAGGATCAGATTAGTGAGTAATCATGTATTCTGATGTGTGTATATATTATATCTGGGTACCAAGATATAATGAGAGAAAATAATGCACAGAAGTCAGAGTGTCATCAGAATAATCTCTGAGTTTATTTGGACGGCAGAACCTTATATAGCATAACACACGTCACAGCTAATAGCATAGTAGAAAATAGGGTTAAATACATATTTGCAAGCAAGTGTCTTTTTCTGTCTAACTCAGCAAAACAATCCATATCTAATTCCGGCTTCCTATAGATATTTTATCTCAGCAATTGCTGAAACAAAAGACAGGAAACAGATGTTTTAAGGAACATTACCTTAAACATGTCTACAGATGACGCACTTAAACATTCTAGTAAGATACAAGAGGAAAAACAAGCTGATATATGAAGGGGTTAATTGTGTTTCTGCTCAGCTTAGCAGGTGCCTAGGTACCAGACAGTGACAGAAACTGCTCTCACAGCTAAAGTATGTAATCCTGAAACCTGTTATCTATAAACATATTTTTTACCAATTATTTTTAATTGCATAGGCCTTGAGAATGTTCTAGAAAGATGTGTACGTGATGATCTGTGCACTTTTCTCATGCACTATTCTTATGCACTGCTCTCATGAACTTTTCCTGTGGCACGCGCACTACACCTGATTGGTTGGTACCTGACACTGGATATTAGCCAATGAGAAACCTGACATGTAAGAATTATTATCCTATCTGTTATATAAGCTCAAAACGTAACCAAATAAACGAGACTTTGTGTGGAAAACTTATGTGTGTATGTGTGCGCTCATTTCCATACGGAATCTCCAAGACGTCTTGATTATGAGTAAAGGTTTACCCCGGTGGTCAGAAAATACAATTGGTGTAATCTTCACTGGTCCCCTTCAATATACTTTTTATAATCATGATATTCTTATCTAATTATTTCATAATGAGGAAATTAAAATACCTAACAGTCCCTCCTCTTATAAATGTATTAAACAAAGGTCTTAAAGCAAGGTTCAGTTTAAATGGTAACATTGCCATTGACGGTCTGGCAGTGGAACAGGTTCCAAATAGATGACATGTGAGGGCACAGTCCTATTCACAGGGCTCACCTTGGTGAGATCAATAGTCTCTCTGGGCTCCTCTTTTTGCAGTACCTGAATATGCAAATATTCCATGTTGTTACCTCTGCCTGAGGTGTAGATTCCAAAAGTCTCCCTTCATCACACTTTTGTATAGCTGATTTTGGCTGCAGGAGGATGGCTCCACACCCCGTGTCAGCTTTAAGCGTCTCTTTGTACTTTTGCACTTCATGTGATTAGGTGGGGAGTAACCACAGTCAGCTCCTGTATTCCAAAAGGCCAGTTTCCAGCTAGGACTTCTCTCATTTCCATACGGAGAGGCTATACACAAGTATACTTGCGCTTTTCTTACCCTTCCACTACGTCCTCCTCCAGAAAGTCCACATCTTAGTACTTGACATAGGTCTATTTGGTTGGTTCCTATCTGCCCTTCCTTGAACACTAGGGTCACTTGGCCAGTTAAATTGACTTCCATCATGTCTCTTTTCATTCTGTGCATCCACATCTCTCTAATAGATTGCGTCTGGTTGCCTCTGGGTCTTGTTACTTCTTCCCATATGATTATGGGTGCTACTATGCAGAGAGTTATCAAGATGAGCCATGTCAGTGAGATTCTTAGGCCACACCAGTTAGGTCTTTTGAACAGGTGCCAGGACATTTTCTTGGGCCAGTTGAGAACCCCAAAACTCGCACCATTCGGTTCTTCACTGGGTTTGAGGCGCGTTTCCCCCCCTTTGTAGCCCAGCCTGACTCGCAATGAGTCAGCTAGCAGGTTTTAGGAATCAACCAGCTCAAGCTCTGGCACTTTTACTCTCTTGCAGTGAGTCAGGTGTATCCAGGTGGCTTGT
The DNA here is from genome assembly GCA_027410445.1 of Discoglossus pictus. Classification (NCBI taxonomy): domain Eukaryota; kingdom Metazoa; phylum Chordata; class Amphibia; order Anura; family Alytidae; genus Discoglossus; species Discoglossus pictus. The sequence continues at coordinate 392,678,234 of CM050165.1, read as the reverse complement.
TCTGCAACTTTCAAGGTAGTGGGTGTTGACAGCAGAACTTGGTACGGTCTTTCCCACCTGGCCGATGCCCAATTTTTACGCTTGATTACTTTAATTAGGACCCACAGGTCTGGTTGTACCATGCAGGGTCCCTGCTGTTGCTGTGGATGAGAGAGAGAGAGAGAGAGAGAGAGATGGAGGTAATATCTTTCTTACTTAACATTTTTCTCATATAGTCTGCTAAGTCTTCACTCATGTTCTCATCTTCTGAGATAAATGGTCTAAATTCTGGTAGTAGGAATGGTCTCCCATACAATATTTCAAACGGGGTTAACTTCTTCCTGCCTGGAAGCATGTGCATGTTTAGCATGACTAATGGTAAACAGTAAAGCCAATTTTTCCCTGTCGCTGCCATCGTTTTCCTCAATTTATTTTTAATGGTACCACTAGTTCTCTCCACTAATCCAGCTGACTGTGGGTGGTACGCACAGTGGTTTTTCAACTCTATGTGTAATGCTTTACGCAAGAGGTCGATAATTTTGTTCACAAAATGTGTGCCGTTATCGCTATATATTTCCATTGGTATACCAAACCTAGGAATTATTTGTGTCACTAAGGTTTTAGCCACTGTGATTGCGTCAGGGTGTGCACATGGTTTCATTTCCACCCACCTAGAGTATACATCAATTATCACTAGGCAATATTTCTTCCCTTCACACTTTGTTAGTTCAGTGAAATCCATACATATTGTTTGGAAGGGGTATGTTGATTCTGGGAATGTGCCTCTTATGGGGTGATAGTTACCCTGAGGGTTGTGCTCTGCACAAACAAGGCACCCTGCACAAAGTTTTTTAAATAGGTGTTTAATCCATAGACTGAAAATATTCTGCTGACCATGTCTACCATACTCCCTCTTGAGACATGACTAATGCCATGGCTCAACATAGCTGCATATCTGAATAATGATTTTAGTAAAATTTGTTTCCTTTCTGCACTCTCATAAATATTATCATACCTTTAACCAGTATGTGTTTTCTTGTGAGGGTGCGTCTGTATTTGCTGTTGAATACTCTTGTCAATTTGGTCTACGAGATACACAGATGTGTAGCTGTGTAAGAGAAAAATGTGTATGTTTCCTGTTAGAGCCCCTGCTTTGCAGCTGCATCTGCTCTGGCATTTCCTATTGAAATATCAGTCTTTTGTTGTGGTATGAGCCACACATTTACATACAGCAATCTTCAAGGGCAGTTGAATGGCTTCAAGTAACTGCAAAATGAGTTGTTTACGAGTGACTTGCCTGCCGGTAGATGTGGCCATGCCTCTATCCTTCCCTAATTGTGCAAATATGTGCACAGTTGAGAATGCATATTGGCTGTTGGTGTATGTTTACTTTGTCTCAGTTACCCAGTTCAGGCTTTTCCTATATATTTTTCGTGCTCGGTGAGTACTGCACTCCGAGGTCATAGGGCAAGTACTCCCATTGTGTTTTATCTGTCTGAGCCTTTTCTACCATCCCTCCTACCTGTACCTACCTTCCACCAGCTGGCATAGTCAGTGATATGTGTGGCACTGTGTGTCCTGCATAGAGTAACTGGTCTTGATTATTCAGTTTTACTCCCACCCCTGTATACCCATTTTCTGTCCAGTATATGTAATCCAAGGTTATTATTGTATTGGTGTGTTTGAAAAATGTTTTTTCATAGTCCCCATCCCTCCCCGGTGTACTTTCAAATTTCATAGTGCAGTGTAATGACCCTGTGCTTTGTTTTACACTGGGAGATGGAGCTAGGTCATTAGCCATGGCTACCAAAGTGCTGGATACTTGTCATGGCCCTTTCGACACCATGTCTAATGTGTAGAAGTAATGTGGTTCACCCATCCCCTGCACTACATTTACATCGACAAGCAGGTATTTGCGGGCATCATCAAATTCGTCTTCTACATCATCACTATAAGTGACCATATTCCTAGGAGTCGGAGGGGCGGTCAGTCGTGGACATCTTTTCTGTGTACACATAAACATATCCTCTTTCGAAGGAGAGAGGTGGTTAACATTACATGTCCCTCCCCCCGTAAGCACCGTCATTGTGATACACATTTGCTTTTTTGTTTTCATCTTCAACAATTTTTTATTTTTAGTATAGAAAATGTATTTATTTATTTTTTTTTTTTTTGATTTCCTTAATTAAGTAACGTTGCGTTTACTTTTACTTTCGTATACTTCTTTGTGTATAGTAAAGCTCAATAAAGTTTGAACGTCTCCTATACCTTCCTTTTAATAAGGATTAATATTGCCAAGAAGTAGTGGATACAGGGCACTGATTCCAGCAGAGGTAGTATAGTAGATGCTGTGTATCCAGTGGGTGCGGTGAGCATTGTCATCACTTAAAAGGGGTTGTAATAACATGCCTTTGTCTCTCTTTACAGCAACCACACTTTCTCCCTTCTGCTATTTTCCCTCAAAGATACAGACAGACATATTTTTACATAAAAACTAACACACACACACACAGAGAAAATGGGAGGAGGAAGGGGAGTGGTCTGCTATGTGGGGGGTTGGCCAGACCCTGCACATCTTCTCAAAATGCAGATCAGTCACCTCCCTGTCCAAAGGTAAAGCATCGAGTAAAGTTACAAACACACAGAAACTTTATATATATACACAAATACACATAAGAAAACAATTCTAGAATACAGTGTTCACAATTCTCACACATAACTGTGTTTTTACCAGACATAAGTTACAGATGAACACTAGAAACCCTTTGCATATTAAACATTTCTGTAGAGATAACCTTGAAAACTGCAGGGTCTAGAAACCACACACCTGGCAGTGCGATTTATGCCCTTGAGAGCCTATCCATTTATATATATATCTTGAACTCCTATAGTATCAATTAAAGTTAATAGACGTACACAAAAAATAAGATCACAGGTACATGGAAATATACATAGCATTACATATACACACAACAACCAACAGACCTTTTATACATTTTCCAGAAATAATCTGTATATCTCCCACACCTTGGACCATCCGCCTTCTCCACACCCGAGTGTGGAAACCTGGTTCACATAGAGAGAGAGTCGTTCACGCTACCTCACGCACGCTACACCTCAAACACCACCACATATACTCGGCACATCAAGGACCCATAAAGCCCGTAGCTTCTGATGGGAAGTCTTGTTGTGCAGTTCCCTGTAGTGTAAACCTTGCCACCCAACCTGTAGGGCCGACAGGTAGACCACTCAAAGTCCAACTTCACCATATACCGTATGGTGCCTTTGTGGACGTATCCCTTACAAGTATAGCTCCCACCCAGGGCTTCATACACACAATCTTACAGAGTATTTTAATAAGAAGTTATGAATACACAGAAACTTCAGACAAAATATTTCAACATTGTGTAACCAAGTAAAGAATGAGAAAGATGGAAATTCAAGCAGTTAGATGCCTGTCATGCTCGACTGCCACAAATTTTGGTTTGTGCGTCTTCCATAAACACAGGCAAGTCACAGGATTAGCCCTTCGGAGACTAGGTGGGTAATGCGTGAGCACTCACTACCAAAAGTGGATAGTTTCAGGTAAGAATTTTGAAAACAACACAAAAGAATACATGTATATAAATATACATACACTCACAAGTACACAGAAATATACAGAATGTTTACAGGTATATACAATAACCAATAAATCTGTTATCCGTGGTACACCTCTCACAAACATACATACACCCGGTACCGGCATTTAAAAACATACAAAATGTTAACATGCATACACACATACATATTTTCTTGCAAGAGCTCATGTGAAAGTCGGACTTATTTACCCCTTTTTCATGGTAAGCTTTCTCAATAACGTTACGTACGGAGAACTTATTTTATAGTCTTTTCCTCAGGATAATGACTCTTTTACCTCACTGTGGGTAATTGTCAACCCTTCTACCTATTACTAGGCTAGAAACCTAGTTGTACAACTCTTTTATGTAATATCACTGTTAGGCAAGGACCTGCAGACATACACACACATGCAAATGCAGCAGAAATTCATATACTCACTGTCAGTTCGTTGTAAGCTGTGCCTTGTCATCCCTCGGAAAAAAACACCTTGCCTCTGTGGTCCAACTGATCGTATATATCAGGCCTGAGGTCTTTCTCAAGGTAAGGGAGTCCTCAGCGACACACCCACCGTGCACGGTAAAAGGAGTTTTGCTCCGTCCGAGGAATGATAAGGGAAACAACCACGGCTCGAAGGACCAAAATGATAGGATCAGATTAGTGAGTAATCATGTATTCTGATGTGTGTATATATTATATCTGGGTACCAAGATATAATGAGAGAAAATAATGCACAGAAGTCAGAGTGTCATCAGAATAATCTCTGAGTTTATTTGGGCGGCAGAACCTTATATAGCATAACACACGTCACAGCTAATAGCATAGTAGAAAATAGTGTTAAATACATATTTGCAAGCAAGTGTCTTTTTCTGTCTAACTCAGCAAAACAATCCATATCTAATCCAGGCTTCCTATAGATATTTTATCTCAGCAATTGCTGAAACAAAAGACAGGAAACAGATGTTTTAAGGAACATTACCTTAAACATGTCTACAGATGACGCACTTAAACATTCTAGTAAGATACAAGAGGAAAACAAGCTGATATACTTTTTATAATCATGATATTCTTAGCTAATTATTTCATAATGAGGAAATTAAAATACCTAACACTTCTGAAGTGCTTTCTATAGCAGGGGGTAATCTAAAGTAGCTGTCTAATATCAGACCATAGATATAGCTCTTTATTTTCTTGCTCCTTGTCTTGCCAGCTGGTCAGCCATCTCATTTCCATAATTGCCAGAGTGTCCTGGAACGTGTTTCTGTTTAAAGAAAAAAAAGAGATAAAAAAATAGTTTATTAATCAATTCTGTTTTTTCGGTTGATTAAAGTCATGTAAAAAAAGGTTTTAACCTTACCAACATTTACACTGCCTGGCAGTAAAATAATACAGAAAAAAATGCAGAGTATAATCTTTTGCTAAGGTGAAGTTTATGTATGAATTTATATAGCTTGCATCTCATATATGTAAAACTGCTGATTAAGGGTTCTATGCTAATCGGGCGGTCTAAACTGCGGCAAACCCGTAAATCGACTGCCGGAGCTCACCCCCATAATACTTCCCCACATTACGGCAGTCAGCTCACATTTGTAAATCTTTCCTTTGCCACAAGAGATATTAGTGTAAGGCGTTTACAAACCAAGTTGTAAGGAAGAAAAGAGAGAGAGAGAATGCATCGTGTCTAATAAATTGACATAATAATACATTATCATAATATAAATTACACATATGTCGATATTGGACTGTTTATTATCATACCATAGGTGCTCATCCATACAACCACCTACGACTATCCGACCGCAAATGAGGCTCCCACGTCGGCTGCAATGAGCCGCAGGCTCTTTGCAACGGTCAGCATTTGCGGAGGTGGAGGCTCTATGGTGCCTCACAATCGGTTACAAACGACCACACAAGCGGGACTTTGGAAAAAAAACATAAACACGCAATGACTAACTACGGACTTACACAAAAAAATACGAGCTGCGGGACTTAGAAAAAATCCATTACGGACTCGCAAAAATACGACCTTAACGGACAACCCGTGCACAGCGGCAAACATTAAAAAACACAAAAAACACACACAAAAATAAAATAAAAACCTTACCCACACCAAGGGGGGTCACCCAGGACCTCTGCAACACTGCTTAAACCTCGAATTCTGGCAAATTTACAAAGTTTATACACTCGAAAATCCCCTAATCAAGAAGAAAATGGCCGCCGGAAAAAAAACTATAACCAGGCTACACGCCCCCTAAAGCCGATAAATTCCACAAAGCAAATACGGCTTTTACAAAGACCTGTACGACCTACAACATACACCATTATCAAGGCTTCATCATACAAACCCGCCTACCACATACACATTCGCCGCCATTTTACAACACTACCTTACATAATGCGGAAGTACCCAGCTACACTTACGGCTTCCCCTCGGGCACGCAGCCTATTTACACTACACACTTCACACTTTGCTGACACTTCCACCTCACTTGTTGCAGTACTATGAATAAAATGAATAAGCTGCAAATCATAATTTCCACAGAATATATATATAATACAAACGTATTACAACCTAACCGCTAAATAAATGTACAATAAAAGTTTCACTAGGCATAAATATTCAGATCTACTAAGCGAAACACCACCCACCAACACAAGAGATTTCTACATGTAGCAGTAATTAAAGTGGGTGCTTGTAATGTCCTCTGTTCCATACTTACCCATGTGACGTCCATACCCTCACAAGCCTGATCGAGCCTCTCAAAGTCCTGCCTGTTAATGACATCTCTGCCATCAATGGTTTTCCAGCCATTCTCCTTCCACCTGGGGACCCACTCAGTCATTCCTGGTAATGCAGTAATTGTACAGTTACAAGATTATTATTATTATTATTATTTGTAAAGCAGCAACATAGACCAATACTTCAATTCAAAAACAATGTTAACACAATGCAAAAGAATGGAGGGCCTTGTCTTTGAGCTTAAAATCAAACATACACAGTGCTTTCCCTAAAGCACTTAACACGATTGAAAACTCACAAACTACAAGATTGTTTCTTATCTCAATTACAGAGTGTTCAAGAAAGATGACCCGTATTAACCCCACATTTTACTTGCATATTAGTGGTACATACTGGGGTGGAAATTTCCTAAGAGTCTATAATTTCTGGCTCTTAAATATTTTTTCCAAAGTATAATGGATCTCTATGAAGGGTTTCCTTCCAGGCCCTAATAATTTGACTACTATAACATAATACTGGCTCCTAAGTGTTATATATATATATATATATATATATATATATATATATATATATATATATATACTGATTACCATGCTACTTTGTGAGAAAGGGGTGAATACTTGCGGAAGACTGTTTATTGACATGTGGAACTGACACAATTTGTAATGTTAAAACCAGAATTATCAGATATTTGCTGGTTGGATAGGGATTGCTGTTAAACAGCAATTTTTATGTCTCACCAGAATCTCAACTGCACTAAGTTCTGGAATTTGATTGGGACCTTATAAGACATTCTAACACTGGGACAGTCTAAGGTTCTTGAATTTAAACCACTGCAGTGAAGCTTTGTCTGTGTGTTTAGAGTATTGTCCTACTGGAGCGTGAGCCTAGAATCATCCTGTATTGGCTCCATCAATCTGAACCAGAAAATCATCCCCAACATGATGCTACCACCACCATGCTTCACAAAAAGTTAAATGTTTGTTTCATCAGATCTTTTTCCAAATCTACTATAATTTCGGCAGCCTTTTAGAAAATTTTAAAATGTATTTGATAGGAGTTTTTCAAAATTGATTTTCTACACGCAACTCTTCCATAAAGCCCAGCTTTGCGGAGCATCCAGGTTATTGTTCGCCCATGGATGGTTTTCCTGCATCGCAGATGTGGATCTCTGCAGCTACTTCAGCGTTATTGTTGCCTCTTGGTTGCTTCTCTGATTAATGCCCTTCTTACCTGGTAATTAGATTTTGGTGGATGGTCTTGTCTAGGCAGAGTTGGTGTTGTGCCATATTCTTTCTATTTGTAATAATTAACTTTAGATGGGGGATGCTCTGAGTTGGGATCATTTGTATAACCCAACCCAGATTGGAGCCTCTCAAAAACTTCATCCTGGACTTATTTTGGTAGCTTCTTGGTCTTAGTCTGTGCATCATAACTAAATGACCCCTCTTTCTTTTTCCCCATTACCCTAGTATTTCCGATGTATACCTCTCCCTTCTTTTGTTTTCCCCTCTCCTTCTCTTCCTCTCCCCATCCTTTAAAATGTTCAGACGAGAGGCAGAGCTTAGAATATCCTGGAAATCTAAACTGCTGTTCTGGGTTTGTGTTTCTCCAACAAAGGAAATAAGTAAAAACATTATAGGTTACTGGTCAATACATGCTATCATTATATCTGTGACTATTCTCTTCAGTCAGTGATGATGTTAAGTGTATCAACATTACAAAGAAATCAATTAACTGAGCATGATTGTTAACTACGTGAAAACATCCTCCCTCTCTGAAAGTTTCTTCATCACATAATTAACTCTCATATGGTGGGGAGGGAAGAAAACCAAACTATGTTTGTATAAATAAGATTAATGATAAGGCTGTAACAATTAAAGAACCACTGTACAATGAAAAAAATATATATATTTGAAAACATTGAGTCATAACGCTAGTTTGAAATTAGAAAAACATCAGTTGTGATGTTTCAGCTTCAATCAAATTCAATTATCTAACAAAGCTTTCTGAACACTCCTGCTCACCCACCCCTCCCTCTACTGATAGATAAGTAATACACCCCTGATGTAACAAATACATAATTGATATCTCATAAAAACAAGTTTTCAAAAACTCAGATTTTTCCTCATAGTTTGTTACGTATTTCACAAACAAGAGCCTTTTTCCTTTAACTAAAGTGTTGTTTTTTTTGGACACGTTTCTCAGACTTGTATTATTTATCAGGGTAAGACTCTTCTTCATTATCACTCCCACAGTGAGAGAAAAAAGAAGGGGGACACATTGCAATTATATTTATACGTGTACTTTACATTTCTCCAGTGTCATGACTAATTTTTGTGCTAGAGTAGAACTCCTCTGAACCCCACAAGAGTAACCCTGTTATATGGGACTCTAAAACATTGGGTTGCTAATATCAAAGGCTATTAAGATGGACTTGTTTAAATGGCTATGAGATGTTGTTTTTATGTGTAATGCAATGTGGGCAATAATACTGTGTAATAACTATGTGATGTTGTAAGTACTGTAATAATGGTATTTTACCAGTAACTAACAAACATGACAGAAAATGTATCTCTGTTAGTGTGACAACAAAGGGTTAACCCAAAGTTTCTGTGTTTTTCTATGGAATATGCTGGCGCATTACAAATAAGGGATAATAATAATAATAATTCTGTCTAACTTAAATAAAGAATAAAAAATAGCATGTGCAAAAGAAAACATGTCAGAGGTTAGACTAGTAAAATGTAATACTAAATACAAAATGGCAAAAAGGATAACAAAATTGTGTTTCTCTTACAATCAGTGGGATAAAATTCTGATTAAACCCATTTTAATCACAGGTTGTAACACTAGAAAATGTGTCTTAAAAGTTGATAAGCACGACAGGATAGATAACCCCCAAACTCCTGACAGCAGAGAAAAATACCAGAGGGGGTTTGGCTAAAGAAAGTGAGAGGGGGGGATTTGGGTTTATTGTTTGGATTTTAGATGTGTCTAAAAAAAGAATGAATAAAGTCAGTCTGCTGCATGAAGAAAAGGTGCATGTGTATTTCTTATATTCTGAGCTATCCTAACTAAAGGGATCAGATTTTCCTGCTTCTCCATGAATGATGTTCTGATCTGAATTGGTTTTCTGGATGTTGAGATGAATATAAAGTCACAACCTGGAGACTGCTCCTGTAAGCTAAAGTAAGAGTCTTGGGGTGCACGAAACCCCTCATCACTGGTCGTGACATCCAATAACTGAGACCTTTGCTGTGTCAGCTTAAGTTCCATCCTTGTAGGATACTTCCTACTGTGCAAAGCAAAAAAGCAATTAAATTACAAATGAAGTAGAGAGGACAGTTTAGGAAGTGCCCTAAACTACGTGGGAAAGAAAGTTACATACTGAAGGTTTCTCTTTATTAATATTTAGTCATTTCTACAGTGGTTCTCCATGAATGATTACTGTAAATAGGGCTATTGTGTGGCCATTTTTAGGTGTGACAATTATAAACATCTTCTGAATAATAACTTACCCTTTGTTGTAAACTGGCTGTCAGTATTGACTATCAGTTTTTGGATATTCTCTCTCTTGGCTTGTTCCACTGCTCTACGGGCCGCCTGCGTCGAATAAAATATAAAAAGCAACAAAAAAGAATAAGACATGGAAAGTACCATTACCACACCATGAGTTATTTGAAAATACACAATGCACACTATTGTACTTCAATGATTTGCAATTGTTTAGGTTGCACATTAATAGGCTCAATTACTCGGCTCCCGTGGAATCCCCCATAAAACTGCCTCAGCCCTACAGGAGTTTTTCAGGCAAGAAATCCCTGGTGGTCCAGTGGTTAGGATTTGCTGCTTGTGCCACTGCAACCTGGGTTAGATTCTAGTCAGGGAATCAAGAGGTCACACCACCCTGAAGCCAGACATGGTTGGGCCTGATCAGGAGCTGTATGCTGTGGCCCACTGGAGAAGAAACTGACATCCCACTCCAGTATCTCTGCCATGAAAACCAAATGGATTGGCATGAGCATTGACACACAGATATGCCTGGTGTGTTACGACCAAGAGGTCACAGAAAGTTGGAAATGACTGAACAATACAAAACATTTTTTTTTTAAATGCAGAGCTATTAGATTACTTACAAAAAAAACTCCTGAAAAGTCTGAAATTCAGTAGTCTCCATAGTAATGTTACACAACGCTACCCACTATCTAATGTGAACATGCTTCACTAGCCCTAACATCCTCCAACCCATCTCTATCTATCCATCCATCCATATAAAAATCACTCTGGACGCCCACCTATAGTGCCCTCAAACTGCCTAACCTAAAAAATAAATAAAAAGCATTACAGTATGAAAAAACATTACATATTTTTTTACAGAAACCCTAAAATATATGTACAATATAAATAATAAAATAGATTATGCTAAAAGGCAAAAATAACTGGAAAAAAAAAAATCAACCTGGTGAAAAAAAATGGTGTAAAGTCATAAATTCCCTTCCATCGATGTCCAGAGAAGTTCCACAACAGCCTGGTGCCCCTTTTCCGGTTGTTGAGCTTTAACCAATCAGAATGCAGGAATTTTAGCCCCTATTCTGACTCATCAAAGCAGTAACCAAAGAGAATAGGGTTTAATAATAGTGTTACCAATTAGAAAATAGAATGTAAAGGTTAATTCCCTTTTCTAACTGGCTCTCCCATGACACCTAAAATGAATCCCGTATCACAGTTGTCCATAGGGATCCCATGGCACCCCCAAAACTACACAACCTAAAAAAAGAGAGAGAGAGAGAAAGAAAGAGAGAAAGGCAGACAGAAAGATAGAAAGAGACAGAGAAAGAGATGTGTGTTGGGAGCCAGAAATCCTAAAATTTGTGATTGTGGCTCCTAAAAAAATTAAACTTATAATTTAACTCTATGCAGGGCTTCCTTGCAAGCTCCAAGAAACAGCATGTCTGGCTCCCTAAATGTTGGATGTAAAATACCTCAAGTTCAGCCCTCTGGTTAGTCGGCCTTCCTTCAAGTCTAGCTGAAACATTTCTGCGGAAACAAGAAATATTTTTAATATAAGTGTTCTAAAGCTCAATTATATTGTTTTCTAGGGTGGTTTCTCAAACTGATAACTATCTCCACCAATTTGAATGGAAAGAAAATAAGAAATAGTCTACTAACCCCAGAAAAAATTTAGATAATACACTACTGATTCTCCTCCATCAGATACATTCATAATCCAGGAAACTTAAATATAGCTTTAATAACGTTTTATTTTATTATCAAACCTTACTTTAACTATCCCATAGATACCCCTTTACAAGATCACCAAAGTGGTCCATATGCTGAAAATAATATGTAATATTTTGAATCAAGGCCAAAATGCATGAATGTGGTTGTGATTTAAGAGACTTGCAAACATGGATATCTCAAACTGGAGTCAAGCAAACAAAATGTAAGAAAGAGAGCCAACTGAACTATTCCTCTCAAGGGATTTTTTCCAGGGTGTCTCAGTACAGAACTGTGATTGAATATAAATTGGAAAAAAAAAAAAGACCCTGAACTAATAACAATATACAGGGTTGTGTCACATTATTATCACCACGGCTTACTTTTGACATCAGTAGCACATAGCCAATGAAATATGGCACGTGTCGTGAACTGGCTTGGTGAGTATATAAGGTGACATATAGGCATTCTGCAAACATAGCAACCATCACTGTCACTGGTAAAACATTCAATGAATTCGACTGAGAAGGGGATGATCATTGGCTTTCGGCCAAGGGTGGCAGTATTTCTTAAAGTGTACCGTGACTGGACAAACGGCACCATTGTGAATAATCGGAGCAGAAACTATGAAGCACCATGTGCCAGAGGTGAACATCAACTGAGGATGTGTGTGAGGACCAACCATTCTGCTACAGTTAAGCTACTCACCAAACAAACCAGGGGGCAATCAGACGCGTGTCTAACCCTGTTACATATGGGGCTCCAAAGAAAGCGGCTGGTCACTGCACCCATGCTGACGATGGATTCATGTCTGAAACGGCTTCAATTTGCATGACAGTACTGAAATTGGACCTCTTCTAATTGGCAAAGGGTTGCCTACTCTGACATCTCACGTTTTATGCTCACATTTTTGTGTCAGGTGCAAAACCTCAGAGAACAAACACTCTGCCACCATTGTTGGAAGAACACCAACTGCTGGCGGGAGCATTATGGTCTGGGGAATGCCATTGTCTGGTCCACTCATACCTCTGGAAGACACTCTCTACCGATTGTGTTATCTATCCATCCTTGCAGATCAAGTACACCCATACATGTTGGATGTCTTCCCTGGAGCAGATGGGATCTTCCAGCAGGACAAAGCAACATGTCATATGGCCAGAATTGTTTTGGAGTGGTTGGAGGAGCGGCCTTGAACCTCATTGAGCACCATGTTCACTGTATGGTTCGCCATGTTCACCATATGGATCCCCCACACGCACTCTTCAGCAGCTGTCAGATGCACTGCAATCTGCATGGCTCCAGATACCCGTGCAAACCTTCCAGCATCTTGTCGACTTACTACCATGTCATCTAGATGCTGTCCATGCTCCACACAGCGGCTATTCAGAGGGGCATAATAATGTGACTTGACTGTGTATAAAGAAATTTTGGGGCCAGCTAAATCCACGAAGGAAGAAGACCTTGACAGAAGAGTTGTTAAAGGGTAATTTACCACACTGTAAATCCTCTTCATGGTGTGAAAGAGCACAAGATTATATGTTAAAATTATCTTTTTTTTACTTAAACTAATAACAGCTAAAAAGGTTTAAATGTATGTTTACATACAAGTCTATCCTGCCCACTCCTTACTGCATAAGTAATAACATATATATGATTGATAGCACAGTATCCCCTGGGTTACACTGCACTAACCAGTTAACCCATAGCTGACCTGTTTTGGTGAGTTCAGCATTATATACCTACACCTAGATTTGTTAAGATTTCACTTTTTTTCATCACTACACAGCGTTGGCTGCATGGAGTACCGGAGCAGAGCACTAGTCTGCATTGTTCAAATTCCAGAGAGGCAAAAGAGCAGAAACCTAAATTTTGTTGCTGTAAGAAATTAGAAAAATTAAAGGTTTGCTCCCTTCAGACTGGAAATGTAAGCAGTCTTACATTGATACACCCTGGACACACACCCCTGCAACCTGGTTGGCTGTGGTAGGAAGTCTATTCCACATGTAAATACAGATTTTATTTAATTATCGATGAAAATGCACATATTTCAAAAATGCTTTTAGGAGATCTTTACTTTAACTTTACTGTAATGTAGCCCAAATTGTGCTGAATTAAGTGGCCATTTAATCTTGAAGGAAAGGAGAGTTTAATGGAAAGCAACTGACATGAGAACATGGCCTTGAGCGTGAGTATGATACACAAATGAAAGTTGGGATAGTTGTATTATGGACATATAATTACAGGACTTGTGTACTACCTAGTTTGAGCTAATCTAATAATATAAACTAATGTAATTTGTGTATCCTGTTTTTACTCTGATGATAAGTTATATCCTAGTTTAACCACTTTGTGCAGGTACTAGCATCACCATCAATTTCTTCTTCAAGGAAAAAGGTGATTACTCTCTACATTAATGCAAAGTATTATAGGGATTTTTGCACAAACTCAATTACTATAGTGTATATTTTGCTGAGAATAAAGTGTGTTGAAAATTTGAAAGACAAGTACTGTGTGATTTAGAAGGTAAGAACTCAGACAATCTTTCGAGACTACAATTACTCATCTAATTACAAAAAAATTACTTTCAAAAGGATTTCGGTTGAAGTTTTTTTTTTAGGATTTAAGGTCAAATCACTATAATAGTTATGGAAAAAGGACGTTGGTCACGTTGCAGACCTCGCACAGCGAAAGCCGCAGTTGCAGGGCTGCAATGAGCGCCTTAGGCCCGTGGGACTTTAGCTGCAACAAGATCCTCTGCAAAGAGATACAGGGGAGGGAGAGAGGGGAAAAGAGAGACGGGGAAAGCGGGCAAATAGAGACAGGGGAGGGAGAGAAGGGCAAAGAGAGACAGGGGAGGGAGAGAGGGGCAAAAAGAGACAGAGGCGGGAGAGAGGGGGCAAAGAGAGACAGGAGAGGGGCAAAGAGATAAAGGGGAGGGAATGAGGCACAAGGGAGGGAGAAAGGAGGGGGAAAATAAGGCACAAGGGAGGGAGAGGGGGGAATGAGACACGAAGGAGAGGAGGGGTAACATGTGACACAAGGGAGGGAGAGGAGAGGTGAAATGAGACACAAGGGAGGCAGAGGAGGGGGGAAATTAGAAAAAAGGGAGGGAGAAAAGGGGGAAATAAGACACAAGGGAGGGAGAGGAGGGGGAAATGAGACACTAGGGAGGGAGAAGGGGGAAGGAGACACAAGGGAGGGAGAGGAGGAGGGAAATGAGACACAAGGTAGGAAGTAGACTGGGGGAGAGACTCGCAATAAGCGCCAAAGGCGCTCAGAGCGGGGCTCTTGATGAGCGCCAAAGGTGCTCACATTGGGCTGCAAACAGCATTGCTAGGCTTAAAATGTTATTCCCGTCATTTTTGACGGGCAAGTAGATAGTATAATATAGTTATAAGTCACTTACCGTGGGTCATTTTTGCCCCAGTGAACACCAATCCCTCCACGGGCTCCATCTTGGCCATTTCGTAAGCAGCAGCCATCAGTGTACACTTCAGATGAACGGCCTTCAATTCAAGGGAGAAAAAGAAAGAAAAAGGCTCTAGTTTCCAACATAGTTTAGGCCTCAAAGTTATAAAAATTTTGACTGCATCAAATATGAAGACTGACATTAACCTTTATTCCAAAATTTTGGCTACGACACTGAATTTATTACTTCAGAGTTTAATTAATCTGGTTTGTTAGAAATAGAAAAACAACAGACAATACCAGAAGATTTACAAATATATAAACTTATGCTAAACTCATAAAGATCCCCTTATTGACCCTGTCATTAGATGTGGAGAAGGTCTTTGACAGGATCTATTGGGAATTCATGGAGATAATATTTTCAAATGTGCCACGTCAAAGGGGGAAAGGGTGGGAGAGAGACATGGCAGGGACAGAGACAGGGGAGGGAGGGGGAAGAAAGACACAGGGGAGGGAGAGGGGGAAGAGACACATGGGAGGGAGGGGGAGAGACACAGGGAAAGGAGAGGGTAGAAGAGACACAGGCGAGGGAGGGGGAACAGGAAAAGTGGAGGAAGGGGGGCGGAGACACAGAGGAAGGAGGGGGAAGAGACACAGGGGAGGAAGAGACACAGAGAAGATGGAGGGGGAGAGACACAGGGAATGGAGAGGGGAGGAAGAGACACAGGGAAGGGAGGGGGAAGAGACTCAGGGGAGGGAGAGACACAGGGAAGGGAGATAGGGGGAGAGAGAGGGGGCAGAGACACAGGGGAGGGAGAGGGGAAGTAGGAGACACAGATGAGGAAGAGTGGGGGAAAGAGACAGTGGAGAGGGGGAAAGAGACACAGGGGAATGAGAAGAGAGGGGGGAAAGAGACACAGGGGAGAGTGGGGAAAGAAACAGGGGAAGGAGAGGGGGAAAGAGACAGGGGAGGGAGAGGGGGAAAGAGACAGGGGAGGGAGAGGGGGGAAAGAGACACAATGGAGGGAGAGTGAAGAGACACATGGGTGGGAGAGGGAGGAGAAGAGACACAGGGAAGGGGGAAAGAGACACAGGAGAGAGGGGGAAAAAGACATAGGGTAAGGAGGGTGAGGAAAAGACACATGGGAGGGAGAGGGGGGAGAGACACATCAAATATATTATTTTGTCATTTTTGAAGGGCAAGTTACTAGTTTATATATAAAAATCACAAACCACAAATACATTATAACATAGTAAAAAGGGAGCTCTCTAGAGGGGGATTGGCTACTCTATATTTATTAGATTATAAAGATGCGATAAGTACTTGGACTATTAAGTACTTGAAAGTTCTCTATACCAATGGAAGATTTAAACAATTCAAAGATATTTCTAAAGAACATAATATTTCTGAGACAAACTGGCTTGACTATATAATATCTTAATAAACAAAATAAAACAATCAGAATATAATATGAATGAAGAAAGGGAATTGACTAGTTTTGAATCTTTGAGCACTCAGATTGATGTACAGTGGGACCAATATATAAATGGATATAGAATAGACTGCTGACTCCACTTTGTTTGTATTTTGTATTGTTTGTACTGTTCATGTATGATATATTCAAAAATCAAAGACGTGCAATATAATGTGATTTATATTTGTAAATCAAAACATGTTTTATTTTCAACATGTATGACTGTACACCAAACTTTTCAATAATAAAAAAATAGAAAAAAAAGATGAAACCATTATTTAAAGGTTTTTTTTCCACTTAAATATAACATGCTACATTATGAAAGAATTCAGAAGTAAAGTTTTTGGCACTTTTTTTTTATTTCTACATACAGACTGATGGAAGGAAAACGTAATATTGTTGCCAACCCATTCCAGTATATTTTGCTTATGAATTAGCACAAGACACAAGATGTGCCTGGTGTGCTGCAGGTCATAGGGTTATGGGGAGTTGGACACAACTGTATGACTGAACAATCATAATCCACACCAGAATATTCAGTGCAAACTTTTTATTTTAATGTGATGAATTTCAAAATAAAATATATTAAAATTTACAGAGTGGCTATTTATACATTTTTAAAAGTTACTTTTTAATATTTCTAGAGGACCCTGGAGGAATCCATTGAAGGGGTTAATTGTGTTTCTGTTCAGCTTAGCAGGTGCCTAGGTACCAGACAGTGATAGAAACTGCTCTCACAGCTAAAATATGTAATCCTGAAACCTGTTATCTATAAACATATTATTTTTTGCCAATTATTTTTAATTGCATGGACCTTGAGAATGTTCTAGAAATTTGTGTACGTGATGATCTGTGCACTTTTCTCATGCACTATTCTTATGCACTGCTCTCATGAACTTTTTCTGTGGCACGCGCACTACACCTGATTGGTTGGTACCTGACACTGGATATTAGCCAATGAGAAACCTGACATGTAAGATTTATTATGCTATCTATTATATGAGCTCAAAACGTAACCAAATAAACGAGACTCTGTGCGGAAAACTTATGTGTGTATGTGTGCGCTCATTTCCATACGGAATCTCCAAGACGTCTTGCTTATGAGTAAAGGTTTACCCCCGTGGTCAGAAAATACAATTGGTGTAATCTTCACTGGTCCCCTTCATCCATATTTAATGGAAGTTGTGATTTGAGAGGGCCATTTGCTATCTTAGGTGCCCTTGCAAGTGGCAGTTTCAGCTGCCATTTAAATTAGAAGTTTCTTTTGGGGTTTTCTTTAACCTCAGGAAGTTAATGAGAAGAAATAAAAATGGAACAGAATTCATATAAAAGGGTATAAATTAGAGAATGTGTTATTCTATTTTTTATTTTAATTTTTTTTGTCAATTTTCAAGTGTAGTTCTTTGCAGTATATTTTTAATATTTTACTACCATATGAACTATGCCTTAAAGTGACACAGCGGAGATCCCAAATATTAAAACTACAGGTAATAAATAACAAGCACTTTATCAATTGAATTTTTGTTAACAAAATTGCATTTTCCCACAGTAAACCAACTTGACGTTTGCAATATTTAGCTATCAAGTCAAGAAATCATTCTTTCTGATCCACCCTCGACCCAAGATTCTAATCCTTTTGTGCAGACGACTGCACTCAAAACAATAGATCCAATGCCTTGGGCCTAATCAAGTAATTAAGACGAGGTTCTATCACCAAAACAAGTTTAGAAACCATTTTAAAGGGTGGATCAGAAAGGCTGACTAATATCTCAGAATGGCACATTTTTATGTTAGTTTACTGTAGGTAAGTGCAATTTAAAAAAATATATAATTGATAAAATACTTCTTATTACCTACAGTTTTCATTTATATCATATTTGGAACCTCATCTGCATCATTTTAAAGCAGCGGTGGCAACTCGGTCCTACAAGAGCAGCCAACAGGCCAGGTTTTCCAGATCTCTCATGAGCACAGATGGATCAGTCAGAATGAGCAAAAATGAGTAACACAGGGATGTTAAAGCAGAGAGAACCCGAATATATAAGCAGAGAAAGACAGAAATCCTGGACTGTTGGTTGCCCCCGCAGGACAGAACTGCCCACCACTGCTTTAAAGGACATGAAATGCCACACATTCCCCCATGCAATTAAAAGAACGGTTTTAAAGTCTACATATCTGTGCAAATGCATCTTTGCAACAATTTCAAGAGCTCCCACCTAGAATGGGGCTGTACACCCGTTTCACACAAGGGCTTTGGCTTTTGAGACAATTTCACAACTATTGTTATTGTGAACATCAATAGCACAAAGAGGGGTTCCCTGGTGGCCCAGTGGTTAGGATACAGGTGTTTTCACCACACCATCCTGGGTTCAAATCCAGCCAAGGAACCAAGAGGTCACACTGGCAAAAACTTGGATGGGAGACCACCTGGAAATACCAGGAGCTGTATGCTGTGGCCCACTGGAGAAGGAACTGGCAACCCACTCCAGTACCTCTGCAAGTGGATCAGCATGGTGTGTTGTCCATGGGGTCACAGTGGGTCAGACACAACTGAGAAACACCATTTACATTTTTTTAGCACAAAGAAGCTGGAGATGATGGAAGATCTTACATGACCCAACACCCTCTCAGAGTGATCACTTTTTTTTAAAGGTCATGTAATGCAGTGTTCCTACGCATTTAGAGAAGAGATTTTAAAGCAAATCACATATCAGATTCATCTAGAAAGTCTGATTTGTGTTTGCATCGCTCAGTTGTGTCCAACTCTCCATGACCTCATGGACCGCAACATACCATGCTGATCCACTTGGTATTCATGGCAGAGATACTGGAGTTGTTTGCCAGTTCCTTCTCCAGTGGGCCACAGCATACAGTTCCAGATATTCATAGGTGGTCTCTGACCAGGCCCAACCCTGCTTGGCTTTAGGGTGGTGTGACCTCTTGGTTCCCTTACTGGAATCAAACCAGGTCGCACTGGTAAAGGCACTGAATCCTAACCACTGGACCACCAGGGAACCCTCTAGAAATTCTAATGATATCAAAAAGGAATTATACTGAGGATGGCTTCTTTCTGAACACCATACATTGACTCCTCATACTCAACATAGGTAGGTACTGGTGGAGGCCATGAATGTAAAAAAATGGTGCTATCTGAAGCAGTTTTCTGTTTGTGTATGTCATTACATTGAAGAAACTAATATCATATAATTATAATAATAATATTAATTAAAAACAATTCCTTGATGTTTCACCATTACTCACCTGTTGAATTGCCCCGATCTCTCTCATGGCTTCCAGATTGTTGCCTATATCCCTTCCTAAAGCAAAAAGATCATTTTATGAGAAGAATATGAAGGACACATCAGATAATCAGCACCTCTTATATATAATTTACCAATTCACATTAAAGCATTCATCTCTACTTTAATACATACATTTATTAAGCCAGTGTCACATTATAATATGCCACTCACTCCTAAAGCACTAATGAAGTCACCCAAACTGCTCATAAGATAGAGTAGTGAACATATAGGAAAAATGCAGATTTTTTAAAAATGAACTATTTTCACCCATATATCTATAATATAGGTTTAACACCTATAGATTTAAATTATATTTGAAAATGTAAAAAAAGTAAAATGTGTATTTTAGTGATGCATTACATCAAAAAGATTTATTTAAAATGTTTAGAATCTTAATAATTAACAAAAAATGTAAATAGTAAAATAAGCAGTTGACCTCTTAATGACAGTGGGTGCCAGATTGTGGCTCCTCATGAAATACTCTTAAATGATATTCTCAATTTGAAAGTATGTTTAGCCCAAACTAAAACAAAAGCCAACTAATTAACTCACAAGAAGCTGAAGGTTGTATAAAGTGCTAAGATAAATTAAAGTTAGAGGGGGATTTATGACTCCTTATCTCCAATCAATGCACATGGCCGGTTATAATTGTTAACCTTTGCACCTTTTGGCTAGTGGCCGGAATTTTTCATTTATAGTAAATGAAGAAACAACCAACATGTTCCAAGGAAGCCATGAGACCCATTTTCCCACAAAAAATCACAAGAGAACAGCTGCTAAGGATTCTGGGTAGTGACATGCAAATGAGGCTCAGAATGTAAAACATTTTGCCTGTAGGCCACTTATGAATTATAGAATGAGTTTTTTGCAAGAACTTCACATAGTTACACAGTAATTTAGCCATAGAGAAAGTCCACGAGGATGGACGAACGGGCCGTTGGCACTTTTATCAGTAGTCATAGAGGACAGAGACCACTGGAGGACCAATCTAATATAGTGAATTGATGGGGCAAGCCATGTTGTTACACATGAAGCATAGCAATTGAACAGCAAGTATACTAAGTGTGGCAACGTTTTGCCAATACACTATATTGTTATACTGTTATATGTTATCTGCAGCTTCTATTATCATTCATTACCTTTTAAAGTCACAGTGTCCCTAATATCTTTGATATTGATATTTACATATATATTGATACCTCCAGTTTATTTATGATCTCTGTTTTACTCTATATTTTGTTTTTAACATTAGTTTTTTCTTTATAGTGCTTTCTATATAGAATTATCCGATGATTATCAGTATATCCTGAATTTTTTAGGTATATCAGTTTATTCTGATATATGAGGATTCAATACTTCATTCATCTATTATTTTTGAATACGTTAACCCTTTATTTAGGGGACCTCTCATGACCAGATCTCTATATTGGTGATGATACTGATCTATCCTCATTCTTATATCATATAGTATTTATTTATTCTATATTGTGCACCAATTTTTATAACTTTTAAGCGGCGCTATTTCCGGATTAAAATATCCCATTAAAGTTATTTATATTGTTTAGATAATAGTGATGTCAAGCACCAAGGGTATAATAAGATACAGATCATACCTTTTTCTTATACACAGTAATTTAGGTTGAAAAAAGACTTTAGCCCATCAAGTTCAACCTTTTTAGATCTCCTCTGATCTGCAATACGCAGATTTATTGTTAATTGATCCAGAGGAAGGCAAACAGAAAAGAAAAACCCCAGAGAAACTTGGCCAATTGTCTCAACAGGGAAAAAATATAAAATTCCTTCCTGACCCCAGATATTGGCAATCAGATTCCTCCCTGGATCAATACTCCCTCTCTATTTATCCATGATAGCCCTTAGTGCCCTTTTTATTTAAAAATATATCCAATCCCTTTTTAAAGTTATCTATTGAATCCGCTGTCACCACCTTCTTTGGTAGAGAATTCCACAGATTACCACCCTTACTGTGAAGAAACCTTTTCCTTCTTTAAGGTGAAATATTTTTACCTCGAATCTCAAAGGATGTCCCCATGTCAGTTGAAAACCTCTTGGCACAAAAAGTTCCCTTGACAGAGCCTTGTATTGACACAACTTTACATGATAATGGGCAAAATGTACAGTACATCTGGCATTTAATTTAATAAATATAAAAAATTATTAATGCAGCTTTACTTTATAAAAATATTTTTTTTCCAATTATTAAAAATTATTACAAATTATTCAAGAGAATATTGTAAGAATGTGTATTTAGGGTTTCTAATAACATTATGAATTATTCAGACAGAAAGGTAATAAACCCCAAATCATCAATAATGCGTGAACCCCAATAATAAATGAACACCTGTTAGAATACAGAACAAAATTAACCACAGGCTACATATATATATATAGATATATAGATATAAAAAATACTAATGGGCAAGTACCATCCAACTCTAGAGGAATCTGAGACTTACAGAATACTGAATAATAATAATATTAATAATAATAAAACATATCCTCAAATCTTCTATCTTTATATTTATCAACAGACCTGAAAGAAAAGCTGATCAGTAGACAACTGGCCAAATAAATACTTTCCATGCACCCATTACATGATAAATGAAAATGTATTTTATATAAATAAATCTAACATGTGAACAAATAAAACAGATTTTAATTAAATATAAGCAACTTGGCCACAATACAATGAGAAATAATACAGTTTCAAGCTGATTGTAATTATTATTGCGTATGTATATCAGCGCACTGGCCACAGGGGTTGCCCAAATTGTACTCACGAGTTATTATAGCCGCTGGACTGGTAACCTCTGCGCCCTCCGTAAGACATTATAACAGGAGCAAGGGAGCGAGACAAGAACACCTGAGGAAACCAAAAGAGAATACATGTAGAGTGGGCACTCACACTGCACCCCAGGGAAGAGAGCATGTAATACAAAGCAGGCACTCACACTGCACCCCAGGGAAGAGAGCATGTAATACAAAGCAGGCACTCACACTGCACCCCAGGGAAGAGAGCATGTAATACAAAGCAGGCACTCACACTGCACCCCAGGGAAGAGAGCATGTAATACAAAGCAGGCACTCACACTGCATCGCAGGGAAGAGAGCACTTAATACAAAGCAAGCACTCACACTGCATCACAGGGAAGAGAGCACTTAATGTTCATACAAGTCTGTGTAACCTTTTTAGTATATTACAGTCAAATAAAAAAACATACATTAAATCTTTGTTTATATCTAATTTTTCATGCCCCCCCAGTTGTGTGACTGATTTAGCTTCCCCATGACACACATGCACAATTCAGCACTGATATGACGGCATATCACTGCTAGAGGCCGAGAGCACGCAACATGCACTTTCAGCCTGTGTCAATTATCACCCCGACAAGCCAATGAACGAATAGCCCGCCCCCCAGCAAAGCACATGCACTCAAGCGGGATCACAATATTCTAACTGGGCATAGCTGGATGTGTACATTTTTATGTATGTGATGAGAGGCAGTAACCTTGAAATGGCTGTACGAGGGTGGGATTCCTGGCTGGTGTATAATTAAACCCTAGCTTTGTTCAAAGCTGTTTGATACAGTGAGCATATGCTTAAGGGAAGCCATGTTTGATATGGTTATGGATTGCAAGAGCGAAACCTTTGTGGGCACATTTGCATGTCCCTGCCAAGGTTCCCGGAGTGCAGTGTAATAACTACATTTCTCAGAATTTTGGGGATCAAACACGTTAATTACTTGTTTTAGATGTTCAAACACAAATCTACTATTTATTTACTATATATATATATATATATATATATATATATATATATATATATATATATATATATATCAAGAGAGATAATTTTTGTATATGGATAAGTGTATGTATTATAAATTATGACATTGACAGATTTAATGTAATTATTTTACTTGTGATTCACGTAATGTGATTTATCTAATTACCGGTAAGTGCCCTTGTGGCATGTTACATGTTGGAGAAACAACACAGACCATTAGGGAAATAATATCTGAACCAAGTGTACTATTGGGGGGAGGATATCGCAGAATATTTTTGGGAACATGGGCATAATTTAAATCAGTTATGGTTTCAAGTGACTGAACAGATTCAGAAAACTAAGAGAGGTGGTGATATTAAAAATGTTTTTGTTAAGAGAGGCTTTTTGGATTAAGGGACTGGATACATTTTACAGAAGAGGATTGAATAAGGAATTTAATGCCATTAATTAAGTAACTGGTATGGGGAAATATATTGTATGGTATTGATATAGATTATTGTGGATATTGGCATGCTGATTTAAGTATGAGTTTAATATGGTAATTTGGAATGACATCACATGAATGTTGATTAGTAATGTGGTTTAGTTCAAGCCCACCTGATTGCCTTTAAAAAGTTAAAGAGATGTAACATTCAACTTGTAGGTCCAAAACTGTCAGTCAATCGACACTACAGGAAATCAAGCCAAACCGTTCACTGGAAATGTAATAATGAGGCTATAGCAACATTTACGGACTTACAACACAGAAATACGAGACGCGGGACTTAGAAAAAAAAACATTACAACCTCGCAAAACTACGACTTTAACTGCCGACCCGCGCGAACCTTCGAAACATTAAAAACACAATAAATACAAACAACAAACACATAAAAAGCTTACCCACAGCAAGGGGGGGAAGCACCCAGGACCTCTGCAAGTGAAGTTACACCTCCATTTAAGTCCAAATTGAAGAGTTTAGACACCCGAAAATCACTGAGAGAAAAAATGGGCGCCGAAAAAAACGAAAACGATGCTACAGGACCCTAAACACGCAAAACACCACCAAACACATACGGATTTTCAGAAAAAGCCGGACAAGGTCCAAGAACAAGGACGCTAAATCACCAACAGCCACGTACCACACATTAGGCGCCATTTTACAACACTAACTTACACAATGCGGAAGTACACAGCTACCCTAACGGATTTGGCTCGCGCACGCACACTATTTACACTACACACTGCACACATTGCTGACACTTACACAGCAGCTCCACAGCAGTGAAAACACACATTGTATGCTGCAGCAACATGAAAACAGATTGTCAGCTCTTCAGGATAATGCTTCCTACATTTATTACTTCAAAATAGGTAAAGTATATTCCTTTATTAATGTATTGTTTAGTGTATTACCATACACCAAACAGCATTAACTCAATTACAATTTGATTCCCGTCATTTTTTGACGGGCAATATTCTAGTATATATATAAATGTACAGTAAAAAAAAGTACATCTGTGTTCACATTAAATATGTGTGTGTTTGCAAATATATATAGTATATACACTACATGATTGTTATGGAATACCCAATCCTTCAAAATCTATTGCACAAACCAGAATCTACCTAATACTGATGATAGCCAAAAGCTTGAAACAGGCCTGTATATGAGTGATTCTTGGTTTGTGTAAAATCCAACCCGATGCTTTGCTTAAAAGCTGTTTAATACAGCGGGCATATGCTTTAAGGGAGCAATGTATAAAGTTGCTATTTTTGGATTAAAAGGGTGAGGTACATTGTATTGTCATTTGCATATCCCCGACTTTTAGACATGCAAATGGGCTTATTAATGTATTATTTGTTTTCCATATATATATATATATATATATATATATAGTATATATATAGTACATCTGTGTTCACATTTGAATGTCTAAAACAAGTTAGAAAACCTGCTTCCAGCTCAGAATTCCGAGAAAAACAGTTATAACACTGCATTCTGGGAAGCTCAGCTGGGACATGCAAAGGTGCCCACAAATGCCTTGCTCTTCAAAAATAGTTCTTAATCTGTTCAGGACGGGTAACATTTCCCATAGGAATCAATGTAAATTGAATTAATCTGTTCCGGACCTCAACGTCACATGAGCATGTTTTTTTATTTTTTTTTATTATTGTTAAATAAACAATTTCACAATAAAAAACACATAAATAAGTAAAAAAAAAAAAAAAAAAAGAGAGACAGGGAGTGGGCCAACCTCGCTCAGAGCCGCTGCTGAGTAACGAGGGGGGGTTACATACCACAGACTATGGTCACTGTGTTCCCAAACACAGATGGGAGTGGGAGACAACCCAACAAGATTCCTGCTCTAGCTGTGTTAGTTAACTCTTCCCTCCCAAAAAACTATTGTGCCCATGTCAAGGCAAAATGCTTTAGCCCACTATAAAGTAAATCACTGCATGCCTAGGGCAGAGAACATGTAAAGCAAGCACTCACACTGCATGCCAAGGGCAGAGAACATGTAAAGCAAGCACTCACACTGCATGCCTAGGGCAGAGAACATGTAAAGCAAGCACTCACACTGCATGCCTAGGGCAGAGAACATGTAAAGCAAGCACTCACACTGCATGCCTAGGGCAGAGAACATGTAAAGCTAACACACTGCATGCCTAGGGGAGAGAACATGTAAAGCAAGCACTCACACTGCATGCCTAGGGCAGAGAACATGTAAAGCAAGCACTCACACTGCATGCCTAGGGCAGAGAACATGTAAAGCTAACACACTGCATGCCTAGGGGAGAGAACATGTAAAGCAAGCACTCCCACTGCATGCCTAGGGAAGAGAACATGTAAAGCAAGCACTCACACTGCATGCCTAGGGAAGAGAACATGTGAAGCAAGAACTCACATTGCATGCCTAGGGAAGGGAACATGTAAAGCAAGCACACACACTGCATGCCTAGGGATGAGAACATGTAAAGCAAGCACTCACACTGCATGCCTAGGGAAGAGAACATATAAAGCAAACACTCATACTGCATGCCTAGGGATAAGAACATGTATATCAAGCAATCCCAGTACATGTCTAGGGATGAGAATATGTATATCAAGCACTCCCAGTACATGCCTAAGGATGAGAACATGTATATCAAGAACTCCCAGTACATGTCTAGAGATAAGAACATGTATATCAAACACTCACAGTACATGCCTAAGGATGAGAACATGTATATCAAGCACTCACAGTACATTTCTAGGGATGAGAACATGTATATCAAGCACTCCCAGTGCATGCCTAAGGATGAGAACATTTATATCAAGCACTCCCGGTACATGTCTAGGGATGAGAACATGTATATCAAGCACTCACACTGCCTGCCTAGGGATGAGAACATGTATATCAAGCACTCCCAGTGCATGCCTAAGGATGAGAACATTTATATCAAGCACTCCCGGTACATGTCTAGGGATGAGAACATGTATATCAAGCACTCACACTGCCTGCCTAGGGATGAGAACATGTAAAGCAAACACTCACATTGCATGCCTAGGGATGAGAACATGTAAAGCAAACACTCATGCTGCATTTCTAGGGATGAGAACATGTAGAGCAAGCACTCACACTGCATGCCTAGGGAAGAGAACATGTAAAGCAAACACACTGCATGCCTAGGAGCAAGAACATGCCAAGCAAGCACTCACACTGCATGCCTAGGGAAGGGAACATGTACAGCAAGCACTCACACTGCATGCCTAGGGAAGAGAACATGTAAAGCAAGCACTCACACTGCATGCCTAGGGAAGGGAACATATAAATCTAACACTCACACTGCATGCCTAGGAACAAGAACATGTACAGCAAGTACTCACACTGCATGCCTAGGGAAGGGAACATGTACAGCAAGCACTCACACTGCATGCCTAGGGAAGAGAACATGTAAAGCAAGCACTCACACTGCATGCCTAGGGAAGGGAACATATAAATCTAACACTCACACTGCATGCCTAGGAACAAGAACATGTACAGCAAGTACTCACACTGCATGCCTAGGGAAGGGAACATGTACAGCAAGCACTCACACTGCATGCCTAGGGCAGAGAACATATAAATCTAACACTCACACTGCATGCCTAGGGCAGAGAACATATAAATCTAACACTCACACTGCATGCCTAGGAACAAGAACATGCCAAGCAAGCACTCACACTGCATGCCTAGGGAAGGGAACATGTACAGCAAGCACTCACACTGCATGCCTAGGGAAGAGAACATGTAAAGCAAGCACTCACACTGCATGCCTAGGAACAAGAACATGCAAAACAAGCACTCATACCACACCCCATGGAAGATAGCACAGACATGTAAAGCATGCACTCACATTCCATCCTATTAAATAAAACATTTTATAAAGCAAGTGCTTGCTCTCTAATCAAAGAGTTCACATGCTACACCCCAGAGAAGCTCTCATAATGCCCCCCAAGAATAAGAGCACACTGAAAAAAGACAGCTCAGAATATGAAGATCACACTCACAATACACATAACAAAACAATAAGCTAACAAGGATTTAGTGCATACTCACAGTGCAGGGCCTGGACTGCGCACTCACAATGATCTCCACAAAGGCTCCTTATTCATGCAGTGGGAAAGTCCCAGCCCTAGCTATGGAGGGGGCGGAGGAGTAGCAAGTGATGCACAAACAAGAGGGGTCACATGTGCACACATTTTTTTTTTTGACACATTGTTACCTTTGTGAGGAAGCACATTTGTTATCTAACCACATTTCTTAACTGCGGGAAGAATCACATATAATAGTTGTCAAATTGCGAGTCGCAAAGTGAGCTTGCAAGAACTGCATGTGGACCCTCGCAAAGAGAGGGGCCGCATTTGCGGAGGTGGAGGCTCCAACGTCTGCTGCAATGAGCCTTTTGGCTCATTGCAGGCTACAAATGCGGACCCTTGCGAAGCGAGGGGCCGCATTTGCGGAGGTGGAGGCTCTACGGCGCCTTACTCGCGGTTACAAATAGCCACAGAAGCGGGACTTTTAAAAAACAACTATAATACGCAATGACTAAATGCAAACTTACACAAAAAAAACACACCACAGTATTGCAATAAACGACAAAGGCCTTCACTGTGCAACTCACAAGGAGCACCAACGGTGCTCATAGGACACAAAGTACTCTAGGGGAGAGGCTTGCAATAAGCGCCAAAAGGAGATCAGCGTGGACCTTACAGTGAGCGCAAAAGCGGCTCTGATAACAAAAAATAATGCAGTTGGTAATGCAGTGGTAAAACTGCTGCAACTGCGGCCCTCACGAAGGCGCTCCTTGCGCTAGTGGAGATGAGCGCCATAGGCGCTCATCCATATGACCCCCTAGGGCAGGCAGGGAGCGCTGAAGGCGCTCACTGCGCTGGTGGAGATGAGCGCCGTAGGCGCTCATCCTCACAACCCCATACGACTTAGGCAGGGAGCGCCAAAGGCGATCATCCCTATGATCCGCATAACTTGCGCATCATACCTACAAACTGCGGAACTACACATCAACAGAAGACTCAAATACACAATTCACAGTGCGAAAATTACGTCCCGTAACACTTACAAAAGGAAACCGCCACTTCGGGGGGAAAAAAATACGGCTGCACCACGTACAGCGAAAAACGCACAAAATACAAACTAAAATAAAAATAAAAAAAATACACACACAGCAAGGGGAAACAGCCATCTGGGAATGAGGTTACACGCCAACTTAAAGACAATTTAAAGGTTTTCGCCACTTGAGTGAGAGAAAAAATGGCCGCCGAAAAAAACGAAAACGAGGCTACACGACCCTTAAGCACGCAAAACACCGCCAAGCACATACGACTTTTACACAGAACCGTACAAGCTACAACATACACTATTAGGAAGGACGCAAAATGTTCCACACCCGCCTAACACATACACAATCGCAGCCATTTAACCACAATCACTCAAACCTAATAACATTACCATTACAAAATGCGGACGGACACAGCTACACTAACGGCTTCCCCTCATGCACGCAGCCTATTTACACTACACACTGCACACATTGCTGACACTTACTCCTCAGCTCAACAACAGTGCAAACCTACATTGTATGCTGCAGGAACATCAAAACAGATTGTTAGCTCTTCAGCATATTGCTTCCTGCATATATTAATTACAAATAGGTAAAATATATTAATTTATCACTTTACAAATTAATTAATTAACATTACAAAATACATAGACAGAAAAAAAAATAGCAATAAACGATAAAGGTACTCAGCGGGCCTCACAAGGAGCGCCAACGGTGTTTAGAGGAGAACAACTACACCAGGGGAGAGGCTCGCAATGCGAGCCAAAAGGCCATCAGCGCAAACCTTGCAATGAGCGCCAAAGGAGTTCTCATAACCAAAACTACATCAAGAGGCTCGCAGTGAGGGCAAAAAGTACTCGCACAACCAAAACACTTACTTTGTGTACCAAACAGCATTACCTGCCTTACAATTCTATTGCCGTCGCTAGTCACATATATAGTTGTCAGTGTGGGTAACGTTTGCAATGTTGGTCACGCTTTGCGAGCCTTATTGCGAGCCGTCGACCATGTGGGACTTAGGCTGCAATGAGCCCGAAGGCGCTCATTGCACTGCAAGGCTCGCGAGGCAAGCAGTTGAGGCACGCGGGAGTTACGACCCGTACGACTAAGGACCGAAACCCGTGCATGCACTGTGCACCTCGCAAAATTACGACTTTAACGGCTGAACCATGAAACTGAAAATACATGAAAAAAACAACAAATATGCCTCAAATTACCTTACACACAGCACAGTGGG
The DNA here is from genome assembly GCA_027410445.1 of Discoglossus pictus. Taxonomy (NCBI): domain Eukaryota; kingdom Metazoa; phylum Chordata; class Amphibia; order Anura; family Alytidae; genus Discoglossus; species Discoglossus pictus. Next base: position 392,647,869 of record CM050165.1, on the reverse strand, counting down.
AGAGCCAGGGAGCCTGTGAGTCAGGTTGCAAGTTTATTTGATGCATAGGTCGTAAAAGTAGCCCTAAGGACGTAAAAAATAGCCCTAAACAGTAACACTTACCGAAAGCCAGTAACACTTAATCCAAGCCACTAACATTTAACCCAAGACAGTAACACTCAAGAGCCAGGCCTATAAACTACACAGGGGAAGAGTCTTGCAATGAGTGCTCAGGGCGGGGCTCACTATGAGCGCCAAAGGTACAGCATCCCCAGCCTTAACATTTTATTCCCCTCATTTTTGAGGGGCAACATGTGATCACATATTATTTTGGACACATTGTTACCTTTGTGAAAAAGCACATTTGTTATCTAACCACATTCTTAACTGCAGGAAGAATCACACACACATATATATATATATATATATATATATATATATATATATATATATATATCAGTGGCGGCTGGTGACTTTTCAAGTTGGAGGGGCGACAGGGCGAAACATAGCCACTCCCCCTTTTCAAACCACACCCATTTGTATAACTCCTCCCCCTGATGTCATAATGACCTTTATAAGCCCCGCCCAATGACCTTATGCTTGTAAAGCCCATTGAAATACATGATCTGCAATGCAGAAATGTCAAGAAGTAAAGTAACAATGTGTTAAATTCATTGGTATACAATATAGATTGAAAAAACTCATGTGACAAGACTACAGCAATATCATAATTGCACCTATACGTATTAACAGAAAAATTAAAGGAGTGACACCTACCATTAGTCGGCTCTTCTTCTCAGGGTATTCACGTTCATTAAGTTGACCAATGAGTAGAAAAAAATCTGCAGCCACATAGGGTTTGCACCTGGGGTTGAAAGAAAACAAGCAATCATACCATTCAAGAACAAAACCATACTTAAAAAACATTAAACGACCAAGTGGAACCATATAGGCCCCAAACATACCTTAGAAGACCAAGTGTGACTATATAGGCCCCAAACATACCTTAGAAGACCAAGTGTGACTATATAGGCCCCAAACATACCTTAGAAGACCAAGTGTGACTATATAAGCCCCAAACATACCTTAGAAGACCAAGTGTGACTATAGGCCCCAAACATACCTTAGAAGACCAAGTGTGACTATATAGGCCCCAAGCATACCTTAGAAGACCAAGTGTGACTATATAAGCCCCAAACATACCTTAGAAGACCAAGTGTGACCATAGGCCCCAAACATACCTTAGAAGACCAAGTGGAACTATATAGGCCCCAAACATACCTTAGAAGACCAAGTGTGACCATATAGGCCTCAAACATACCTTAGAAGACCAAGTGTGACCATAGGCCCCAAACATACCTTAGAAGACCAAGTGTGACCATAGGCCCCAAACATACCTTAGAAGACCAAGTGGGACCATATAGGCCTCAAACATACCTTAGAAGACCAATCAGCACTGCATAGGCCCAAACCAGTGGATCTTGGGATTCAAGAAAACAACAACATTTCACTTCTGTTTAGACAACACAATAATCAATGTCAAACAAACACGTTGAATTAGCATATGGATAACCATATGAGCAGTAACGCCACGCCAAGGCTTCAACAATTGTTACTGACCATTCACACACCTTTCATAGCTCCTTCAATATGCACACCCACACACCATTCATACTTTACTTACCACTAGTTATTTTTGGTAGTGAGGTGGTGCCATTTCTGAGAACTTTACGTACCCTTGAAGGTGCCTCCAATTCCTTCAAACCAATGCATTTAACAGCTACAGGACCATGGTGCTTTTTAATTACTTTTTTGATCCTCTTCAATGTGGAGAAGCATCTTTCTGGTTCTTTAGTAGTCTTCGTTGTTGTAAGCAGGATTCCTTATAGCTTCACTCACTCTGTTAAATTATGTAGATTAAATTGATGCTAAAGTTGCTGCAGAGCAACAGCACTTGTACAGACATGGAATTCTTGCTTCCTGTACACAAGTGACAGCTACCCTTGGAAGTGCCTCCAATTCCTTCAAACCACGCCAAGGCTTCAACAATTGTTACTGACCATGCACACACCTTTCATAGCTCCTTCCATATGCACACCCACACACCGTTCATACTTTACTTACCACTAGTTATGTTTGGTAGTGTGAGGTGGTGCTGCTTAACGCAGTTTATCTTTGCACACCTTGGGGGTATGCATTCTTCTTTGCTTCAATCACTTGTATTTTAATTTTGCACGGCGATCTTTCAAAGAAGAAAACTTCTCAATGGTTTTTTCATTGAAGTCTGGGATCTCGGAAATCAGTTGCTTTTCCATTGAGAGCATCGCCAATGCATTCAACCGCTCCAGGGACATGGTGCTTCTTAAAAAGGTTTTTATCCTCTTCAATGTTGAGAAGCATCTTTCTGATTCTGCAGTAGTCATTGGTGTTGTAATCAGGATTCTTAATAATTTTACTGTCTCTGTGAAATCATTCTGCAGATTAAATTGATGGAAAAGTTTGTGCAGAGCAACAGCACTTGTACAAGTATGAAACTCTGTCTTCCCATACAGAAGTGACAGCTCAGTGCGTAATTGTTCCTTCTTCAGTATTGGATATGCTTGCACGGTGTCTTCCAGAGCTTGGGTTGGAAAGCAAGTGTCATGGGTTTTATACAAGTCACTTTGAACAAGTTTGGCACTGACTAGGTGATTTGAAAATGAAAAACGTTCTTTTGCATGAACCACCACTATGTCACATACCTCTCTTGAAAGTTGTCTCAAGGTTGAGATCTCCGCACTCCGTCTGTTGACTGTTAGATCGCTCGGCAAACTTGCTTCTATCTCTTCCACAGAATTACGGATTTTCTGGATGCTGGCGACAAAGTCTTCTGTGACTTTTTTGATATAAACAGTATCCGTGTCTCGCTTCTGAAGCTGACTATAGAGGATGTCAACATGTGGCATTATTAAATGAAATAATTTAAGGAAGTAAAGGAACTCCCTGTCTTCCAGCATTCCAATGAAACCTGCGGCTTCCCGTATAGATGTTGGATCAAAGTTTAGACATGCTTCAATTGTCTGGAAACACTCAAGTAGCGCATCTCTGTTCTCGTAGATCACGTTCACGGTCCCAACGTTGAAGTTCCATCGTGTTGGTGCACCTCTTGGAAGTCTTCTACCAACTACCTCATCTAGAACTCCAGTCCTTTTTGGAGAGCGTGAAAAAAAAGATGGTATGCCGCCTATGTTGGAAAAAAAAACTCCAACTCTTCCAATCCTTGAAACTGTTTTCTCCATTATTAGGTTCAGTTGGTGAGCATAGCAATGGACGTAGTGTGCGTTCGGGTACACGTCTTTGATTTTTCTTTGAACTCCTCCTTGATCTCCACGCATCACACTGGCACCATCGTAGCTTTGAGCTATGAGTTTCTTCTTGTCTTCTGGCTCTGGGAGAACAGTATTCAGTGTTTCCAGCACAACAGCAGCAATCGAGTCTGCATCCGTTGATTTCATTTCCGTGAAGCCATCAAATCTTTGCACCACTTGATGCTTCTTGTCAATGTAGCGATAGACTACAACGCACTGTGTCCTAGCGGAAATATCGGTTGTTTCATCCGCTTGGATTGCCACAAACTGGGCTTCTTTAAGCTCTTGGTGAATCACTTCCTTTATAACTTCATGCATGCAGTCCAGTAGCTCATACTGCACGGTTTTGGAAGTGCCCTTAAACACAGTTGCAGTCTTCAAATGCTGTTCCATTGCACTATCGATACTGCCAACCAAATCCACCAGGCCTCTAAACACTCCTGGATTTAGCGATGTTTCACTCTCGTCGTGTCCTCTTAATGCCAGTTCAAAAGCGCCACAAAAGCGAACACAATCAATTATCTTCGAAAGGATGTACCGGTTCTTAGCCACTTCTTCGTTGTGTTTTTGAATGCTGACTTGGTATCCTTGGTCCAGTTGAACAGCAATGTTCGCCTGTCCAAGCATCTCAAACTTGATCCTGTTATCCAAGTGAGCTTTAGAACTTTTGTGTTTTGTCAATTTGTCAGCTAGATGTTTGACGTCAGTCACTCCAGTTTTGGTCCAAGCAGCGTCACCACCAAATAGGATGCATGGGAAACAATATAAGGACTTCCTAGAAACGCTTCCAGAAAGCCAGTCGTTCTTCTTGTACCATTCAGTATTGAAATTACGGACATATTGCTTCCCTCTATCTCTTGCGATTTGCTGCAGATTTATCTCTGGTTGGTCAGCTCCTAACCGTTTTACTTCCACCTTCTCCTCATAGGTTAGGGTGCCGAAAGGCTTCACAAGTAGAGAGTCAATAGTATTCATTTCTGATATTGATACCAATAAAAGAAAGAGATCACGGTATATTAATTTATATTATGTCACAAAATTACTTTAAAATAACAGTGTGTTGATTTCATTGGTATACATTACAGATTGCAAACCCTCATGTGACAAGACTACATCAACATCAAATTTGCACCTATACACATGGACAGAAAATTAAAGGCAATGATACTCACCAACAGTTGACTCTCCTTCTCGGGGTATTCACGTCCAGTAAGTCAACCAACGAGTCCAAACAAATCTGCTTTCACAGATAGTTTGCACCTGGGGGGTGATAGAAAACAAAAAAAAAACATTAGAAATCTCAAGACCCAAACCGTAACTTTTAAAACCTTAAAAGACCAAGTGTGACCATATAGGCCCCAACTGCACCTTAAAAACCTTAAAAGTCCAAGTGTGACCATATACTCACCAACAGTTGACTCTCCTTCTCGGGGTATTCACGTCCAGTAAGTCAACCAACGAGTCCAAACAAATCTGATTCCACAGATAGTTTTCACCTGGGAAGTTATAGAAAACAAAAAAAAAAACATTAGAACGTTTAAGACCCAAACCGTAACGTTTAAAACCTTAAAAGAGCAAGTGTGACCATATAGGCCCCAACCGCACCTTAAAAACCTTAAATAACAAATTGGGACCATATAGGCCCCAACCGTACCTTAAAAACCTTAAATAACAAATTGGGACCATATAGGCCCCAACCGCCCCTTAAAAACCTTAAATAACAAATTGGGACCATATAGGCCCCAACCGTACCTTAAAAACCTTAAATAACAAATTGGGACCATATAGGCCCCAACCGCCCCTTAAAAACCTTAAATAACAAATTGGGACCATATAGGCCCCAACCGCCCCTTAAAAACCTTAAATAACAAATTGGGACCATATAGGCCCCAACCGCACCTTAAAAACCTTAAATAACAAATTGGGACCATATAGGCCCCAACCGCCCCTTAAAAACCTTAAATAACAAATTGGGACCATATAGGCCCCAACCGCACCTTAAAAACCTTAAATAACAAATTGGGACCATATAGGCCCCAACCGCCCCTTAAAAACCTTAAATAACAAATTAAGACCATATAGGCCCCAACCGCCCCTTAAAAACCTTAAATAACAAATTGGGACCATATAGGCCCCAACCGCCCCTTAAAAACCTTAAATAACAAATTGGGACCATATAGGCCCCAACCGCACCTTAAAAACCTTAAATAACAAATTGGGACCATATAGGCCCCAACCGTACCTTAAAAACCTTAAATAACAAATTGGGACCATATAGGCCCCAACCGCCCCTTAAAAACCTTAAATAACAAATTGGGACCATATAGGCCCCAACCGCCCCTTAAAAACCTTAAATAACAAATTGGGACCATATAGGTATAACATATAGGCCCAAAAAAAAAAAAAATAATAATATATAAATATATATATATATATATATATATATATATATATATATATATATTGATATATATATATATATATATATATATATATATTGATAGATATATATAAAAATTTATATCAATATATCACAATAAATAAATATATATATATATATATAAAAATTGATATCAATATATCACAATAAATAAATAAATATATATATATATATATATCAAATTGATATATATATATATATATATATATATTTATTTATTGTGATATATTGATATTAATTTTTATATATATATATATATATATATATATATATATCCAAATATATATATATATACGCATAAAAAATACACATAAATATACATAAACATATACATACAACAATATATATTAATTGATATTTATTATTTGATTAATTGATGTTCTTTATTACTTGGTATATTATATTGTTCATGCATTTCTATTACACTTTATTTGTTATACATATTACAGTGCTATTTTTTGGCTATACATGTTACAGGATATTATCCTGTAACATGTATATCACATAAAATAGCCCTGTAATATGTATAATACATACAGGGTCAAACAAGTTCACACTAACCTTTTTTACCCTTACAGGCTTCCATACCTGCTTGCTGATTTGCTAATTTTTTGAAGACTCTCATTGGTTGAAATCGATGTCAATCAAAAATTTCAGCCAATCAGAGTCCTTCAAAAATTAGTATATATAGCAGACCGTGGGAAAAAAACAATTAATCGCGGGAGGGGCTCCTTGTAGGAGGAGCTCTTTTAGTGTGTTGTTTTTTTTTTTTTAGAGCGTCGGATTTTTTTTGTGGAGGCCTCTTTCAATGGGCCAGAATGGATGGATGGACAATGGCTTCAATCAAGATTGGATTATTTTTGACCATTGGCTTCAATCAACATGGATTATTTTATTTTGACCATTGGCTTCAATCAACATGGATTATTTTATTTGACCATTGGCTTCAATCAACATGGATTATTTTATTTGACCATTGGCTTCAATCAACATGGATTATTTATTTTTCATGACTATATCCAGAGAGGACAGAAGGCCAACGCTGGAGGGGTCAATTTTACAGGTAAGTATGTGCTGTTGTTTATTTTATTTTTTATTAATGTTTGTTTAAAGCTGTTTATTTTTGTATAAAATGTGTTACTAACTGTACTAACAATGTGTTAGCTTACTGTTTAATTGTAATAATGTTTTTACTGTATTTTTTTTCCCTTTCCTTATTTTTATTTTATCTTTAGAAGTGACAGGCACATATACATGCCTGTTACTTCTAAAAATGGAATAAAAATAGGGGGGGGGGGTAGGTAGTTGGTTTATCCAGGGTGGGGTCGGTCACGGTCAGGCGCCCATCGGTCGCCCAAAGGCCACGACCAGGGGTGGCACAGGCCTCATGGGGGTGAACATCCACCCCCATGTGGCCTGGTCAACCCCGCTCACTGCCCGAATACCCGGGGTAGCATAGGCCGCATCGGGGTGGTGCCGGGGGCCCGGTGGTGATCGGGCCTCGGGGGTGGCATAGGGCGGCAACATGGAGGTCATCAGGGGTGGCACAGGCCTCATCAAGGGGGTGATCCGATCACCCCCATGTGGGCCTGTGCCACCCCGCTCACCACCCGACTACCCCGATCCCGTGATCGGGGTAATCCGGCGGTGGCATGATGGCATAGCTAGGCTAGCATAGGGCAGGCCTGATCGGGGGTGGCACAGGCCACATGGGGGTGATGGCTGGGGTCGTCGGTGGTAGTTGGTGGGTGGCTGGGTAGGTGGCACTGGCAGGCCAGGCAGGCATAGTGGGGGACTGGGGGTAACTGGTCACCCCTAACTTTTATTAGGGGCTACTAGGGGTTTTGGTTTGGCCAGGGGCAGGGCAGGTGCCAGGCAGAGGCAGGTGTAGACTTACTGTGTTAGGCAGGCAGAGCAGATGAGTAGATTCAGCCAGGGAGGTCTCTCAGTCTCAGCGTGACCAGGGTCAGGAAACAGAAAGGGGGAAGGGACAGGGAACTGGAGGTTTTATTGACTGTATCAGTCAATCAAAATGATAACTCGAGGCCCTATTTGCTGGCGGGCGCTCAGGGCTAACAGTCTGGGTGGGTTTAGATTGATCACTTAGTAACTGGACAGCCTTCCATCATTGATTGGTCAATGATGGAAGACTGTCATTTATTAATTGATACATTTATGACCGCCCATGCATATCGTCACTGTGATGGTGGGCGGCATGCATTAACGGTCAGGGGGCCAGGCCAGGACTCATTGAAGAGAGAGAAGACTCTAAGGTTAGTGTACACAGTGTATAACTATTGTAATTTGATCACACAGGGTGCAGGCAGGGGGCTATATAGATACACAGCATTAGTTAATGTAGCGCAAGGGTTATTTTAAAGTGACAGTGTCCCTTTACTAACTTTACTTCATTTTTAATACTATTTAGACTTGAAATGATGATGTACACCTTATATTTATTTGTTTTTGGGTTATACTAATACATTGTTGTGTTTTTTTTATTGCAGGGTGAAGAAAATATTTGGGGGGGCGTTTGCCCTGACGCCCCAATGGACGGGCCACCCCTGATATATATACCCCACTTAAAGCTACCCTGTTTACAGCTGATTCACTATAACGCTGTTTTTCCTGCCAGAATGTTTGCAAGTTGGTCACGCTTTGCGTCCCTCGTGCAGCGAGGGGCGCAGTCGACTGCGAGCCATTGACACGCGCATGACTTAGGCTGCAATGAGCGTCGAAGGCACTCATTACACTGTGCGCCTTGCAAAGCGAGGCGAGCAGTTGGGGCACGTGGGACTTAGGCTGCAATGAGTACCGAAGGCTGTCCACTTACAAAGAAATGATCAGTCTATCATTTTAAAGTTATGTGTATTTTAACAGTGAGAGACACAATAAAAAAACAAAAAAAACAAGAAAAACGCATGTCAAAAAAGTTATAAATTGATTTGCAGGTCAGTGAGGGAAATAAGTATTTGATCCCCTATCAATCAGTAAGATTGCTGGCTCCCGGGTGTCTTTTATACAGGTAACAAGCTGAGATTAGGAGCACTCTCTTAAAGGGAGTGCTCCTAATCTCAGCTTGTTTTCTGTATAAAAGACACCGGTCCACAAAAGCAATCAATCAGATTCCAAACTCTCCACCATGGCCAAGACCAAAGAGCTGTCCAAGGATGTCAGGGACAAGATTCTAGACCTACACAAGGCTGGAATGGGCTACAAGACCATCGCCAAGATCCTCACTTCATGGACACAGTGCAATATAGAATCACTATGACAGATATTTAGAAACGATTCCATAAGAGGCCTAGCAGCATTACCAGGCTCTAATTCAAGAGATTACTTAAGTTTATAATAATATTTCCGTAAGTAAATGCAAGACGATTAGCACTTTACAAACACAACCTTAATAATTGAGTCAGACATATTTTTGACTCCTTAATAGCACTTGAGACTTATTGTTTTTTGCACTTGCACTTTAATTTACGATTGCACCAGATATTTAGTATGTGCTAATTTGCATAGTAGGTTATATTGACACAATCCCTGAAAGAAATGCAGCGTCTGAATACATTTTAAAGTTTTTAACTAAGTTATTAAAAGTGAAGTTTTATTTATTTATGTCTCTTCAAGACAATTGGGAATAATAGGTGTGCACTATAAGAGGGAACCTGTCCGTAAGTTCTTTTGATATGTGTTTTTGTAGCACTTTTTGTATTGCTAGATGTAAGCTCTGAAACAGTTAAGTATGCAGTTTCCTAAATCAGCAGTTTACCGGAAGACAACTGAAGTAAAAAAAAATGTTCTCTAAGTGAAAGTTGAGATAGGATGTTTACTGCGCATGAATGAGCTCAATGATGTAAGCACACAGTAAGCATTTTTTTCATGCATGCTCTTGTACGTGTTTGCCTTTTTGCTGCCCTAGCGGTAATCGTGAGCGTGGCTCGGGGTTGATTTTCAGTGCTGGGGGCAGTGGGCCTGAGCCACGCTCGGGGTGGCGTTGTGCATGAGCTCGGTGCCGTCTGGTGTGGTCGGGGAGGTGGGAGGGATGTGTGTGTGTGTGTGGGGAGACATGGAGGATCGGGGGCCTTGGGAGTCGTGGAAGATCAGGGGCCTGGGGGGGGAGATGTGGGGGATCGTGGTGGGGTTCCTGGGGGGGGAAGGGTGGGTGATTGTGGTGGGGTCCCTGGGGGTAAGGGAGGGGGATCTTGGGGGTCCTGGGAGGAGAGGTGAGAGAGACTACATATGTGGAATTCTTTCACAAGCCCATTTTTTTTTTTTATCCATTCTTTTTATTGTTGAAGACTAGTTAACAATATGACATTGCATACAGTAAAAGGATAAAGAAGAGAACAACAGGGCAGTTAGATTATACAGCAACACAATTCCCCAACATCTTAACCAAGATACTGCATGCCTTTTTCATAGTATTGGCTTCATTATTGTATTGTGCCCTGTCTATCCCTCTGTGTCTTCAAACATGGGGCCCTATTAAATTCTAGCCTCGTAAATAAGAGGCTTCTACTTAAGCCCTACGTACTGCAAAGTTTCTCTAAGTTACAATGCTATTACAATCGCCCTGCTGCGAGCAACGTATGAGCTACGCAGCAGGGCCGTACGTATCAACACTACATAAATGTACATGAGGAGTGACAGCCTGCGATATGATATCGCAGGCTCCCGCACCTCAACAAGTAGTGCAGGGGTCCTAAACGGGACCTCCGCGGCAGTCCTTCACATAAGCACAGCCATGGGGGGTACTCCAACTACCCCCCCGGCACCTAAAATTACCCCCCCTCTATGCGGGGGTCCCCATTGGGACCACCGAAGTGTCCTCACATTAACACCTTGCTGCAGGGGTCCATAGGGACCCCCGCAGCCCCCCCCCCCCACGTTAACCCCCTGCAGCGGTCAATACAGACCCCATAAGACCTTAATTAACCCCATCACTCATGAAGGTCAATACAGACCCCCATAAGGTCTTAATTAACCCTATAACTCATGAAGGTCAATACAGACCCCCATAAGCACTTAATTAACCCCATCACTCATGAAGGTCAATACAGACCCCCATAAGGCCTTATTAACCCCGTCACTCATGGTGGTCAATACAGACCCGCATAAGCACTTAATTAACCCTGTCACTCATGAAGGTCAATACAGACCCCCATAAGGCCTTAATTAACCCTATAACTCATGAAGGTCGATACAGACCCCCATAAGCACTTAACTAACACTATAACTCATGAAGGTCAATACAGACCCCCATAAGGCCTTAATTAACCCCGTCACTCATGGTGGTCAATACAGACGCCCATAAGGCCTTAATTAACCCTATAACTCATGAAGGTCAATACAGACCCCCCATAAGCACTTAATTAACCCTATAACTCATGAAGGTCAAAACAGACCCCCATAAGCCTCTATTTAACCCCATCAGTCCCATAAGGGTATATTATGACCATTATGGGCCTGTTACAACCCAACATTAACCACATAAGTGCCATGACGGTCCTCAAGGACCACCATGACACTAACTATAAACACTACACTATAACCCCCAATAAACCATTTAATCAAAACTAACCCCCCTCTACACTAAAATCAATTAACAATTACACTACCTACCTACACTAGCTACCCCCTAATAAACCTCCCCACCACTCTAATTACAAAAAATAAAAAAAACCTACCTTACAAAAAATAAAAAAACCTACCTTCCCAATGGCTGAGATTCAGTAGGTATAGGTGGTCATCCGGGCCCCCCCCAACTGCTGTCCCCTGGCAAGCACAAGCCCATTTTAAGAGCTGACCTGCCACTGTTTTTTTTATTTATATTTGATGACATGTCCAATGGTTTAAAAACTTTAAATAGAGGTGATGCTACTGGCCTCAGATAAACTGGGCTCTGATCTGCAGGTCTGTTTTTTAGGATTCCCTTGTTCCTGGTCTCCCCAATGCTCATGGATTGGGCTGGATCAACCACTAAGCAAGACAAGCACATGCTTAGGGCATGAAGGGAAGAGGGAACAAAATAACTTTCCATTGTCGGATTTACCATGGACCATATGGTGCAAAAACTGGTGCAGTTGAGCTAGGTTCCGCAAAAAGAGACTCCCACAATAAATGGGGAAAAAAATCTTATATACAGTGGATATAAAAAGCCTACACACCCCTGTTAAAATGTCAGGTTTCTGTGCTGTACAAAAATGAGACAAAGATAAATAATTTCAGTACTTTTTCCACCTTTAATGTGACCTATAAACTGTACAACTCAATTGAAAAACAAACTGAAATCTTTTAGGTAGAGGGAAGAAAAAATATAAAGATAAAATAATATGGTTGCATAAGTATGCACATCCTTAAACCAATACTTTGTTGAAGCACCTTTTGATTTTATTACAGCACTCAGTCTTTTGGGGTATAAGTCTATCAGCTACGGCTGGCGCTACGGAATATGTTGGCGCATTACAAATAAACGATAATAATAATGGCACATTTTGACTTGGCAAGATTTGCCCACTCTTCTTTGCAAAAACACTCCAAATCTGTCAGATTGCGAGGGCATCTCCTGTGCACAGCCCTCTTCAGACCACCCCACAGATTTTCAATCAGATTCAGGTCTGGGCTCTGGCTGGGCATTCCAAAACTTTAATCTTCTTCTCGTGAAGCCATTCCTTTGTTGATTTGGATGTATGCTTTGGGTTGTTGTCATGCTGAAAGATGAAGTTCCTCTTCATGTTCAGCTTTCTAGCAGAAGCCTGAAGGTTTTGTGCCAATATTGACTGGTATTTGGAACTGTTCATAATTCCCTCTATCTTAACTAAGGCCCCAGTTCCAGCTGAAGAAAAACAGCCCCAAAGCATAATGCTGCCACCACCATGCTTCACTGTGGGTATTGTGTTCTTTAGGTGATGTGCAGTGTTGTTTTTGCGCCAAACATATCTTTTGGAATTATGGTCAAAAAGTTCAACCTTGGTTTCATCAGACCATAACACCTTTTCCCACATGCTTTTGGGAGACTTCAGATTTGTTTTTGCAAAATGTAGCTTGGCTTGGATGTTTTTCTTCGTCAGAAAATGCTTTTGTCTTGCCACTCTACCCCATAGCCCACACATATGAAGAATGCGGGAGACTGTTGTCACATGTACCACACAGCCGGTACTTGCCAGATATTCCTGCAGCTCCTTTAATGTTGCTGTAGGCCTCTTGGTAGCCTCCCAGACCAGTTTTCTTCTCGTCTTTTCATCAATTTTGGAGGGAGCGCCAGTTCTTGGTAATGTCATATTGTGCCATATTTTCTCCACTTGATGATGACTGTCTTCACTGTGTTCCATGGTATATCTAATGCCTTGCATATTCTTTTGTACCCTTCTCCTGACCGATTCCTTTTAACAATGAGATCCCTCTGATGCTTTGGAAGCTCTCTGTGAACCATGGCTTTTGCTGTGGGATGCGACTAAGAAAATTTCAGGAAAGACCAACTAGAGCAGCTGAACTTTATTTGGGGTTAATCAGAGGCACTTTAAATAATGGCAGGTGTATGCTGACTCCTATTTAACACGATTTGGAATGTGATTGCTTAATTCTGAACACAGCTACATCCCCAGTTATAAGAGGGTGTGCAGACTTATGCAACCACATTATTTTTCTTTTTTTTTTTCTTCCCTCCATCTAAAAGATTTCAGTTTGTTTCTCAATTGAGTTGTACAGTTTATAGGTCACATTAAAGGTGGAAAAAGTTGTGTGTAGACTTTTTATATCCACTGTATATATATATATATATATATATATATATATATATATATATATATATAGTCAATAGTGCATTACAATAGTATTACACTGCACTCTCGGAACCCTGGCAATTGCTCTTGCAATCCATAACCATACTAAACATGGTTACACGTAAGTATATTAGGTTACTGACAATCATCAGTGTGGGGCCGGTTCCTTAGCTTGTGTAGTGGATATATATACAATAATACAAATAATAATAAAATAGTAATAATAGAGGTTAATTATATACATCAATCTTAGAGGAATACAATAAAATTAGAATCTGGTAACAATTTATTATTGCTAATATTTTTAATTAAATATATATGAAGGCACCAAAATCTTAAGTGCTTAGGGTGTCTAAAGGTCCTGATCATAACAGACTTCTTCAATTATGTACACTAACTAACAAGATACACTTTACTAGGAAATGAAAGTCAACTATACTTACAGCGTTAATAAATTTGAAGCCCGTAGCGGCATCGACACACCCGCAAAGGCTGCAGGCTTGAAATTTGGCTGCGTTATAGAGCTATTAAATTCCATTAAGTTCAATCTTTATCGATTTCCTTTGATCTTTGTAATATGTGGATTAATTGAACCAGAGGAAGGCAAACAGAAAAATTGCCAATTGTCTCACAAGAGGAAATAATTCCTTCCTAACCTCTAACCCCAGATACTGGCAGATTTCTCTCTGGATCAATACTCCTTGTCTAGTTATCAAATATAACCCTGAATGTCATTTTTATTAAAAAATATAGCCAATACATTTTTAATTTATCTATCAAACCTGCTGTCGCCACCTCCTTTGGTAGAGAATTCCACTGGTTTAAGGTAGAATATTTTTACTTCTAACCTCAAAGGATGTCCTCTTGTCAGTTGAAAACCTCTTGGCACAAAAAGTTAACTTTTGAAAGCCTTATATGGACCCTGGATGTATTTATATGAGGTAATCATATCCCCTCTTAGTCTTCTTTTCTCTAGAGAAAACAAGTCTTTCTTCATAATTTAGCCCCTCCTTATTAGTTGTATTGCCCTTCTCTGTACTTTTTCCAGCTCTAAAATGTCATTTTTATGTAGTGATGCCCAAAAGTGTACTCCATATTCCAAATGAGGGTGTACTAGGGATTTGTATAGTGGCAGAATTATATTTGCTTCCCTTGCTTCTATACCCTTCTTAATACATGCTAATATTTTACTTGCCTTTGCAGCTGCTGCTTGGCATTTTGCACTATTACCTAGGTGGTTGTCCACAAGCACTCCCAAATCCATTTCAATATCTAATACCTCTAGATTTGGTCCATCAATATTATAAATTGAATGTTTAATTTCCCTTCCAAAATGTATGCTACATTTATTTGTATTAAATCTTATATAGTTGCCCATATCTCTAATTTATGTAAATCCCTTCGGAAGGAAAGCATATTATTTTCTGATTTAACTACCTTGTACAACTTATTGTCCTCAGAGAAAATTGAGACAATACTTTCCAGTCCTACTTCTAAGTCATTAATACATATTAAAGTTAGAGGACCTAATACTGAACCCTGAGTCCAATTTGAGTATTTTCTATTTACAACAAACCTTTGCTCCTTATCTTAGCCAGTTCTCAATCTATGAGCAAATATTTACCTACATTTTGGGATCCATAAGTTTGCATAATAGTCCTCCATGTGGCACAGTATCAAAAGCCTTTCAAAATCGAAAGAAAACATCGAGAGATGCCTTGATCCAAGTTCGTACTAACCTCCTCACAAAAACTAACCAAATTGCAGAATGTGGTATGTTAATGATCTATATGCAGTTTTGTGCTACATTTAGAAAGATATTATCAAGCATTTAGAATTAAGTTACACTTGATTTTATAGCTTTAATTTTGAATTGTATTAATGTTCTATAAGTAGCACTACTAAGAATGAACAAGCAATGGGGTTACCCTGCTGGAACGATCCAAAACTTGGCTTTTAACACAAGGCAATAAAATGAGAGTAGCAGATGAGGAGGAGGTCAGCATAACTCTGCTCACACATCTGGTGCCAAGCATTTTATCATAGAATCTGCTAAGAATGGGATTGCTTTCTGCAGAAACAGGAATAAAATGGAAAAATAAATTCTTATCATACTGAGATATTCCTAACAAACAACTTGTAATTAATTATAGGTAAACTACCTATTCATCTAAATAGGTGTTGGTTCAGAGCTGCTTAATGGTAAACCTGTTTTTTATTCCAGAAAGAAGATGTGCTAGTTTTGATTCATTGGTAATAAAAAGGCCTGGACCTTCCTGAGACTGTCTCTTCTAATAAAGGAAAGTCAGACACAAATATAATTAATTGTGGATAAAGAATTTATTCCAAAGTATATTCTACAATTCGCAAATTCTTAGAATATGTTTAAACAAATAACATAATACAAAGAGCATTTTGTAATAATTAGCAGCAAACATGCAGAAATGTATAAACTGGTTTTGGTAAAACAATGTATAAAACTCTGCCTTGGTATACTTTAACATAGCAGTTTAAAAGTAACAACGAGTCTGAAGTGCTTTCTATATATAGCAGGGGGTAAACTAAAGTAGCTGTCTAATATCAGACCATAGATTTAGATCTTTATTTTCTTGCTCCTTGTCTTGCCAGCTGGTCAGCCATCTCATTCCAAAATTACCAGAGTGTCCTGGAACGTGTTTCTGTTTAAAGAAAAGATTAAAAAACAATGAATTGCCACAGTTCAAAAGAAAATAATGTCTGAATTATAAATTATTTGTAAATCACCTCATTGATTAATTAAAATATTTTATGTAAAATGATAAAACAAAGCATAAACATGAGAAAGTTGCAACAATCAAAACAACAAAACTTTATTGAATGTATTAGAGCAAAAAAGTTGGCTAAGATTTAGCAAGAATAAAGTCATGTAAAAGGCTTACCAACATTTAAACTGATTTAATAGTAAAATTATGTGGAGAATACAATCTTGAAAAGTATTTTGCTAAAATGAAGCGTATGTATGAATATATATATATATATATATATATGAATATATATATATATATTTTTTATTGTTTTTAGAAACAGACAACCAAAATAAAATACATACAGTAAAACAATACTTACATCTAAATCATACACAATCACCCACCTACAAACCCCCCACCCACCCCTTGGCAATATTCTCATTATTTACAGAAGGAGGCAATACCCGAAACCTATTATATAATTAAAGTAACTTCGCTAAAGGCAACAAATACAACAACAAGAAAAATATCTATTAACAGAAAGCCCCGGCAAACAGTTCTTCGTCCCATCTTGCCCATTTCTTAACCACTGATAATCTTAACTTGGCCTCAAAACTTAAATATTCCATTTCATACTGTTTATTCCTTTCCATAGTACTACAAATCTCATTCCATTTAGGCAATTCCCCACTTCTCCATCTCCGTACAATCCACCATTTAATTGCCATGAGAATCTGCACCACTATCCCAATTGTTTCACTAGACCATGTCCTTGGAAAGATATGTAATAGAAAAGCTTCTGGGTTTAAGGTAACTTCCTTACATCCCATACCCACCAACTTGGTGACACACCTTTCCCAAAGCCCTGTGATCTTAACACATTTCCAACACATGTGGCTTTGGGTGCACCCTCTCCAACACAGCTCACTATATTTGCTTGGATCTATTTTAGACAGAAGCTCTGGAACTATGTACCATTTTTGTGTAATTTTAAAGTGGATTTCTCTGTAAGTTGTACAAATCAAGTTATCTTTTGTTAGCCGATACGCTTTTCCCCAGTCCTCCAAATTTTTCTTAATTCTAAAATCAGTTTCCCAGCTTTCCATGGCTACAGATTTTCCAGAACTTCTGTACTCGTCTAAAATTTTTAAGCATTTCGACACTGAACTCTTATTACTTGTTCTTAATGACAGGAATTTTTCGAGAGGTGTCAAATCCCTGACTGATCTTACATCAAAACCTTCTTTTGTTAATATCTTCTTAAGGATCAGAAATTGCAGCCACATTGATATTGGGACCTCTTTCACTCTCCTCGGTTCCTCAAATTTAATAAAGCCCTCATTTCTGATTAAATCCTTAATTTTGCCAATACCCCATTTCCCCCAATCTACCTTATCTATTTCGGGGTGTATATCATAAATTACTTCCAGTGATGTTATATATATATATATATATATATATATATATATATATATAGTAAATAAATAGTGCATCTGTGTTCACATTTGAATGTCTAAAACAAGTTAAAAAACCTGCTTCCAGCTCAGAGTTCCGAGAAAAACAGTTATTACACTGCATTCTGGGAAGCTGAGCTGGGAAATGCAAATGTGCCCACAAATGCCTCGCTCTTCAATCCATAGCCATTATCATATATGGTTTCCTTTACGCTTATGCATGCTGTATTACACAACTTTAATACAAAGCCAAGGTTGGAATAAACACAGGCTGAGTATCCTATCCATGTACAGGTGTTTCAAGCTTACTGGCTATCATCAGCATGGAGCGGGATCTCAGCCTGTGTTGTGGACTTTATGAGTAGGTAGTTCACCACAACAATCATTTATAATATGGCGGGCAAAAGAGCCATAGAAGCCCTCCACCGTACAGTAGTAAATAAAAAAGTACATCTGAATGTCTAAAAACAAGTTAAACACCTGCTTCCAGCTCAGAATTTCGAGAAAATCAGTTGTCACACTGCATTCTGGGAAGCTAAGCTGGGACATGCAAATGTGCCCACAAATGCCTCGCTCTTCAATCCGTAGCCATTATCAAACATGGTTTCTTTTAAGCTTAAGCCTGCTGTATTACATACACATGCAATGTTCTGCCTTCAAAAATATCAGTCATTTATAACATAACTTTAATTTATATCATCCTAATGTCATCTGTGATTATTCATTTTAGTGCATACATACCTGATACTGAAACATGAACTTACTTGATTCTACGATATGGGTGTAAATATATATATATACACTATAAATATGATGGACTCATTTTTGGGCTCATAGAAAAACTGTCTGGCTCCAACAATCTACCAGACATATACAAGTTATTTATTATTGTTCTTCCCTGGTCATAAACCACTGAATGATAACATGAATATAGCCAGAATTGTCCCATGAGTGTTTAATCCTGCTGAGGACTGTACACAGAGGAGTTTATCTGTTATGCAACTCCAAACCCATTGTTGCTGTGCTAATAATGAAATTAAAAGCTTAATGTCCTCTGTTTCACACTTACCCATGTGATGTCCATACCCTCGCAAGCCTGATCGAGCCTCTCAAAGTCCTCCCTGTTAATAACATCTCTGCCATCAATGGTTTTCCAGCCATTCTCCTTCCACCTGGGGACCCACTCAGTCATTCCTGGTAATGCAGTAATTTTACCGTTACAAGAGTGTTCAAGACATTTTACTTGCATATTATTGGTACATACAGGGTGGAAATCTCCTGGGAAGTTAAAATGTATATTCTGGCTCCTAAATATTTTTCCTAAAGTATAATGGATCTCTATGAAGGGCTTCCTTCCAGGCGCCAGGTTGGATGAGGACTGCTGTTTTCATGATCACCAAATTCTCACTTGGACTAAGTTCTGGAATTTGATTGTGACATTCTAAGGTTCTTTAATTTAAACCAATGCAGTGATGTTTTGGCTGTGTGTTTAGAGTATTGTCCTGCTGGATGTGAGCCTTCTCCCCAGTAAATAATTTCTTGCAGGCTGAAATAGATATTCCATTACAATCATAATGTATTGGCTCCATCAATCTTTCCCCCAACCTTAACCAGAAAACATCTCCCATCATACTACTACCTCCATTGTTCACAAAAAGTCATCAGACCTTTTTCCAAATCTACTATGATTCCCCACAGTCTTTTTGCAAATTCCAAAACATATTTGATAGGGGGTTTCAGAATTGATTTACTTCCCTATTTCTTTGTTTTCCCCCATATCTTTCCCTCTCCCATCCAACCCCTAGAAAACGTAACTACCCACAAGACAGTTAAAAGATATTTTAAATTATCATAGTGCTTCTCCGACCATTTACACAGCTTACAGCACCCTTTGTTGTTGTTAAACTGTATTTGGTAAATGTTTTAAGTATGATCAGGTCATTCCTTCTTACCTGATAGTGTATGTGTACTCTTACTACCTTTTCTTGACATAATACAAAGGTACTGAGATGTTAAAACATTTTATTATTATTCTGTGTTACATAAGAATAAAAAAAAAAACACTAGCATGTGCAAGGAGAACAAGATGGAAGTTAGACCAGCAAAATGTAGTACTAGGGGGCGGAGCCAACGTCCGGAGCAGCAGGACGTGTTTAGGGAGTGCTCCGCCGTAAAGCTGCAGGAAAGGGCTTATATAGGCCCAAAAAAGAACCAGAAGACCCTGAAGGAGCTCCAGCAACATCGGGGGACATCAGGAGGAACCGACCCAAGTCCCCGCGAAGTGAGACTGGCCGGCGGAGGAAGAACAGGAGCCGAGAGGCGGAAGAGCCAGTCGGGAGGCCCAGGTGCGTCGAGCAGCACCCCAGTCCGGCGCATCGCAGACCCGTCCATGCCTTGTCCAGAAAAGACTACAACTTTGAATCAAGAGATGTAAAAGCCCACAGATAAAGAGCCCTGAATGACAAGCAATCACGTTCTATTCAATGTGGGATCAAGGACTCGGAACTGACCAGCTAAAGGTGATACAGCAATCGTAATTATAAGCTCCTGAACGGCTTACATGCAGAGGGGAAAAGAGGAAGAATCGTACAGCTTACTGGATAGTGCAAAGCACCAAAGTTCAGCAATGAAGAAGAGTAAAAGGACCCCCTCAGCCAAGGGCATCCGTGAGCACTTCTCACCTAAGGCGGCCAAGCCCGTGTCTCCAGTGGAATCGGCCTCAGACCACTCAGATTCATCCGACCAAGAGGAGGAATCTAAGAAAACACGGCAACACATTGATCTATCACCTAGATCCATTGCAACCATTGAGCAGCTCTTAACCAAGGCAATAGAACCTTTGAGGAATGACCTGAAAGAGCTGGGGCAGAGGACCCAATTGCTGGAGGAGATGGTGGACCAAATTGGAGAGGCGCAGCAACATGACAGGTCCGCCATTGATCAAAATTCATGCAATATCATGGAGCTAACAGATAAGATCGAGGACCTAGAGAACCGTTCCAGCCGTCACAACGTCAGGATACGTGGGGTGCCAAGAGCCACACAGGATCTGGCGGTGTATTTAAAAGAAACCTTTGCGGCAATACTACCTGATCAACCAGAAGCGGTCCTTGAAGTAGAGCGAGCTCACAGAGCTCTTGGAGGCGGCGAGAAATCTGGAGGCCCCCAAGGATGTTGTTGTGCGATTCCTGAGGCAACAGGCCAGAGACCTCCTACTGGCAGAAACTAGGAAGATGCAGATGGTTAAGGGCCCAGACAATGCCAGTCTACAAGTTTATTCAGACCTGTCCCCCAACACGCTGGACAGGAGGCAGAACAAATTGCAGTACCGGTGGAACTTCCCCTTCGCTCTCACCTTCAGCTACCAAGGCACCTCGCACACCACCCGCAACCTAGAAGACTTGTCTGGCAGTACTACGCCAGCTCCGTCTTTGCCCAACAGATTTACTGGCAGAAGAACATGGCCGCCCTCCACCCCCTCCTATTCCGAAAAAACAATGGGCTGTAGTAGGGTCACAACCACCAAAGGATAATCCACTCCTTCCCAGAAGCTCCAGAGATGAGAGCTTATCCCACAAGAATCAAGCTATTTGCAGTTCCCGGCACAGAGGAGATCCTGGATTGGTCCCTGAGGGCTTGATAACAACACGCTCGGAATGACAACAAGCCAAGTGACTTTAATTATTCACTCAGTTTCGGGACTTTTTTTTTATTTTTATTTTTGTGTTGATACATCCTAATGGAAGAAGAATAGGCATAGAACAGTTTGGTTAAAACATAGGTTAGTTGGGACCTGAGTGAAGTAGATTTTTGAGATAGAGATAAAAATTCTCAGGTTATTTAGACAAGTTGAAATTTTGTTGAGATTGGATATTATTAGTTATGGAGAAAGGGGGGGGGGGGGGCAGGGTCCGTTAGAGCAACTAGCAGGCCGGCAAGGAGCAATT
This sequence comes from Discoglossus pictus, assembly GCA_027410445.1. NCBI lineage: Eukaryota > Metazoa > Chordata > Amphibia > Anura > Alytidae > Discoglossus > Discoglossus pictus. The sequence continues at coordinate 392,626,192 of CM050165.1, read as the reverse complement.
AGTAGACCAAATCTAGTATTAGCAGTGCCTCTGCCGATAAAGGACCATGCAGACATTTATAATCTTGCAAGTGAAGGAAACCAGGGTTTAAGCTTCCAGCATAATCTAGCTTCAGGGGAAAATTAGGAGAGATCAGAGGGAACCAGAAAAATGAAGGGAGTTTGCCAAATGTATGTCTAATAGCATGTTTTTCTGCTTTTTCCTGGGCCTACGGCGACCGGAGTCTCCGGCACCAACAGTCTCTCTCCGGGCCTCTATTCATCCTCGGATACCTAGGACTTGGCGTCAAGCAAGGAGTAACAGGTAGACAAGGAAACCATACACACCTAGACACTAAAACATCATGAATGGGTCAGAGTATGTATTTATAACTCATAATGTGAAGGGGTTTAACTCCCCTTTTAAGAGGAGGAAAGCTTTTAGATATTACAAAAGGTTGAGACCCTCGGTTATCTTCATGCAGGAGACCCATTTCTCTCATGAGGGTAAACCGAAGTTTGTTTACAAGGATTACCCGATAGTATATGCGGCCACTCAGCCTACAAAGAAGGCAGGGGCAGCCATCCTGCTGCACAGACTTCCCGATTAATTTGGAGCATAGTAGAATAGACAAGGAGGGGAATTATGTACTGATCACTGGGGTGGTCTTGGGTCATAGAATTTCATTGATCTCCCTATATTCTCCCACAAATTCTCCCCACCAAACTCTGATTAAAATGCTGAGGGAGCTAGAACCGCTAGATCTGGGTAGGAAGATAATCGGAGGGGACTTTAACTTGACCTTAGACCCAACAATAGACAGATCAAGACACACCCAGGACGCTATTTTTTTTTTAAAAAGTAGGTCAAATCAAACAATTAATGGCTAAGATGAGTCTAGTAGACGCTTGGAGAGGCTTACACATGCATAACAGGGAATATACATATTATTCGCCTACACATGGCACGTATTCAAGGATTGACACGTTCTTAACGAGCTCTCTACTCTTTGATAAAGTCAGAGAATCTGACATTGTCCCTTGCCCCTGGTCTGACCATGCCATAGTGGTTATTAAAATAATGATAGGACCTAATCTATCCCCATTTAGGAGCTGGAAGATCGATGACCACCTATTGTCAGACCCTAAAAGTGTAGCATTACTAGCGGGGGACATTAAGCAATATTTTGAGCTGAACGACTCACCTGAGACGGGGTGGGTTGGCTCTGGGTAGCCCATAAGGCTTTCATAAGGGGATGCTGTATTAAGCTAACAGCTCAACACCGAAAATCGCTTAAGCAGAAAGAAGAGGAGTTAACAACTACCCTCAATAATCTAGAAAAGCTTAACCAGAAAAACCCTACCATGAAGCTACGCAGTCAAATTAATAAGGTTAGGACAGAATTAGACGGGATCCTGTCTTTCTACACGGAGAAAGCAATGAGGAGGACTAGGCACCTATACTACTGGAAGGCTAACACATCAACAGAATGCTAGCTAGGAGATTGAAGGCTAAGGAGATCCAATCTAGGGTAACCCAGATTAGAAAAGTAGACAGCAACATTTCTTGTAGCCCGAGGGATAAAAAGAAGGAAATTCCGTCCTTTTATCAGCAGATATACTCGTCTGGTTGGCTGAACGAAGGGCTGGACCTTGACTCCTTTTTAAGAACTATTGATCTCCCCTCTATAGACGAGCAGCATCTAGCCAATCTTAACCTAGATATTTCAACGGAAGAAGTGAAAGCAGCAATCCAGGGTCTCAAAACAGGCAAATCACTGGGGCCGGACGGCTTTACTAACTTATATTACAAAATGTTTTAATCCCTATTAAGTCCCCATCTTAAGTCCCTATTTAACGACATCATGAAAGGGGATAAAATGCCGCCAGAACTAAATCAGGCAGAATTGGTGGTTCTTCCGAAGGAAGGCAGAGATAGTCTGGAGGTGAAGAACTACCGGCCTATATCCTTACTGAATGGGGACATCAAGTTGATGGCCAAAATTATGGCGACAAGGATCTCCAGATTCTAGCCAGAAAATATCCACAAAGATCAGGTGGGGTTTGTACCTTATAGACAGGCAGGGGACAATGTCAGATGTACTCTCAATATCCAATATTTAGCGCATAAAACAAGCTCTCCAATGTGCCTACTGGCTCTAGATATAGAGAAAGCATTCGACACAGTTGAGTGGCCGTATCTGTTTAAAGTTCTGAACAAGTTTGGTCTCAGGGGAAGGTTTATTACTCTACTTCGCACATACTATGAAGCCCCCACAGCTATTCTGAGGTTACCAGGGGAACATAGAGCTCAAATTAACATACAGAGAGGTACAAGGCAATGATGCCCACTCTCGCCCCTATTATTTGCCATGGCTGTGGAACCACTTGCGCAGCTCATTAGAGCAGATAGGGATATTCAAGGGCTCCAGGTAGGACTACAACAATATAAGTGCTCATTTTTCGCGGATGATATCCTATGTCTCCAAACGAATCCCAGGTCCTCCATTCCAGCATTGATGTCGACCCTTGAGAGGTTCGGCAAAATGTCAGGCCTTAGGCTGAACTTGGGGAAATCAGAGGCTTTGAGCTTAGGCATGGCGCAGGGGGACATAGATCACCTGAAATCCCTGTTTTCCTTCTCGTGGCCTACCAGACACATAAAATACCTAGGGGTTAATATAACACTAAAATCTCTGATCTGTCTAAGACTAACTATCCCCCCATGTACAAAAAGCTGAATGAAGACTTGCTCAGATGGAGGAATTATCCTCTTTCTTGGACAGGCCTATTTGCAGCAGTCAAAATGAATATTCTGCCAAAGATTTTATACCTCTTTAGAACGTTCCCTATGCCGATCTCCCTGAAGGAACTGCACTGGTTCCAGTCCAGCATTTTTAGGTATGTGTTGAAAAATAAGAAATGTACAGACAAAGGTAATGTACAGACATAAAAAGGAGGGGGGGGGGCTATCATGTCCTAACCTGCAGGAGTATTTTAAAGCGGCTAGACTGTCCCAACTACCACAAGCACACTCAGTCAAGCATCAGCCGGGTTGGGTATTTTTAGAACAGCAGCAAATGGAACCACATAGCTGGGACACTTTGATTTGGGTGCCTGACGGATTAAGCCTGATTAAATCACACCCGAACACCATAATAAACCTAACAATAACAACGTGGAAATGGGCCAGATCCAAAAACAAGCTACATATAGGTACATCTCCCCTTTAGTCAGTCCTTTCTTCCCAGGATATTTGGGCACCCATGAGCATAACATCTAAACATTGGTGGGCTTCTAGGGGCCTAGACAAGTTAGGCTCCTGGTTTATAGGGAGTCATCTAATGACTCTAGAGCAATTTGGAGAAAAAAATGCTCTTCCCCCAGGGGAGAACTACAATTATCTAAAAATAAGGAGCTGGGCCAGCGAAATATTTAAAAAATTTGGACCACCGAAATCCTCCTGTTCTCGGTAACCTGCAAGAAACTCCCACTTGCAAAAAGGATAATAGCCTCGCTATATGATACATTTACTAATTCAAAGAATTCAGACAAACCACCATATATTTGTAAATGAGAAAAAGAACTGGGGAGAAATGGGAGTGGAAAAAGTGGCAGAAATCTTTCCTAAATCTGAGCAAGGCAACGTGTAACTGCACACACATAGAGACATCTATTAAGGTACTTCAGCGAATATATTGCACCCCGGATAAACTCAATAAGTATGACCCTAGGGTAAGCAGTAACTGTTTTAGAGGCTGTCAACAAATAGGAGGCCAGGCCCATGTCTGGTGGCTATGTCAGGCGGTCCACGAGCTATGGGAAAGGTTAGCACTAATGGCGACGTCACTATTCAAAACTACAGTTGCGGCAACCATGGAGTCATGTTTATTGGGGATTAAACTCCCTAATTTATCAAAGAATTAGAATAAGCTATTTCAGATAATGGCTGCCGCTGCCAAAGTACACATTGCTAGTCAGTGGAAATTAGAGAAGCTAGATATGCGGGAAGTTATTGGGAGAATCAACTACATAGCAATAAATGAGAAGTCAACATCTGCTATATTAGACACTATGCCACAGTTCTATAAAATATGGAATCCTTGGTTAGAGTCATCATTTGTTTTCCCCTTGAGTTGAATGATCCAATGGTAATAAAATAAGATAACAACAACATATCAGAAGTGGTCTGGAAGGGGGCTTGGACTGGGGGAGACTTAAGAGCTGGTCCCGGAGACTCCGGATTGTTGGGATTGTGACACAAGAGGTGAATATGTGTACAATAAATGTATAAGTTTAAGAATGCATTGTTCTAGATGGCAGTTTATTGAAATAGTATATTAACTAAGCAAACTGAACTGTACAACTAACTTGGCATAGCTCTGAAATAATTATTTAAGAGTTGAAAAATGGCTAAGCATTGATTTATGCATTGGTTAAGGAAAGATATACATATATAGATTCAGCTAGATTTAATGAATCTCCCCATATCTCCATAGTTATTTATTTAAAGTTTTAGTTTAATTTTTATATAATTAGGTTATGATTGTTCAAGTTTCCCTTACTTGAGTTAAAAAGTGAATACAGTAACTATAGAATCACAGAAAAAGGAAAAAAAGAAAGGATGTACGATAGTTTGGATTATAAAGGCTTACGTATTAATGTTAAAATAATATATGCAAAAGTGCCTACTGCTTGTTGTTTTGGAAAAATGTTTATTCCTTTCAATAAAAACTATTTAAAAAAAATAAAAATAAATGTAGTCCTAAATAGAAAATGTCAGAAAGCATAAAAAATAGTATTCTCTTACAATCAGTGACAAAAAAAATCTGATTAAATCCATTTTAATCACAGGTTTTAACACTACAACATGTGGGAAATCCAAGGGGTAAATATTTATGCAGGACATTGTTTATAATTACGTTTTACATCATCACAACACTTCTTAAATCCTATTAGAATATACTAGCACACACAAGGCAAATTATGTGATGATGCTCTGCAGACTTGATGGTCGAATTAAAAAATACTTGTTTATTTGGAGAAAAAAAACATTCACATCAGCAAGAATACAAGTGTCTATTTTGTGAAGATATGAAGCATGACGGCTGACAATTACTTGCACAACAGACAGAGGAAAAGTTCCACCATTTAAAGTAACTTTAAAGTAACTTAATTAGTTTCACTTATCTACTTTTAGCCAGAAAAAAAGTTTAAAGCACCGCTGTAGTCAAATATTAAAAAAAAAAGTGCAACATGCTTTGTTAATAAGATCCAATCTTAGATTATAGTGCAGGGACCTCAACTATGTTTGTGTCAGTGTATAAGTCTTCATGATTAAACCAACTGGGCAATAATCTTCATTATCACCCCCACAGTAAGAGTAAATTAACAGTCTTAGAAAAAGAGAAGGAGGATACTTTGCAGTTATATTTATATGCATACTTTACATTTCTCTAGTAACTGGGGCCTTTGCTGTGTCCTTTCTACTTCGCAAAGCAGAAAAGAGATTCAATTACAAATAAACTGAGAAGTAGAGAGAACAGTTCAAGAAGTGCCATAAACTACATGGGAAAACATTATTTATTGAAGGCCGTTTTGCTTTATTAACAATTAGTCATTACTCCACTGGCTCTCTATGAATTCTTCCTGTAAATAGGGCTATTGTGTGGCCATTTTTAGGTGTGACAATTATAAACATCTTCTGAACAATAAATTACCCTTTGTTGTAAACTTGCTGTCAGTATTTACTATCAGTCTTGTGATATTGTCTTCTCTGGCCTGTTCCACCGCTGTACGGGCCGCCTGAGAGGAATAAAATATTATCAAAAGTAGCAAAAAAAGAAAAGACATTAAAAAAAGTACCATCACCATAACACTCTCATATAGACCTAGATATCATTTGAAAATAATGTACACTATTGTACTTCAATGATTTGCAAGTGTTTGGGTTGCACACTAAGAGCTATATTACTTGGCTCCCATAGAACTATCTATGTAAACATCCATCTGAACCCCTTGGCATCCCAACCTATGCCAATGGTGGTTCCCATGGTACCTAATATTAACCCCCGCCATGGCGGCCCTATAATGCCCACAAGAATAAACATTTTTTTATCATTTACAACACCATTCACAACAAAGTCCTATATAAATATATTATTACAGGTGCCTTCCAGGGTAAACATTCTGCAATAATCAAAAAATGGATAGATAGAAAACCCTTTTGGAGTAGGAACACTCTGACCTAGGGAAATAACCTTTAACAATTTACTTTTTTCAAACCATTACAAATAATTGGTAAATAATTCCACATTTGGGTATAAATAAAGAGGTTATTTACCTAGATGATAAAACATAACATGATCTTAATCTAGTTTACATAACAGGACAATTGGCTGACTTTCTAACAACCACCTCCCAAATTCCCTACACTGCTGACATATAATCCCAATCGTTTAGCCAGTAATTCCATGCCTAAACAACCTCCAATAAAAAAGTTAAATTAAAAGCAACACATTGTTGCAGTGTACAGGTTTTGCAGAGCTTGATCACCACTGCAACATGATAAAAACAATGCAAAAAACCTATAGTGCCGCCAAACCTAAAATAAATAAAATAAAGAACATTACAGTAAAAGCATTTTACAGAAAAAAAAAACATTTACATTAAAAATAATAAAATAAATAACATTGAATGTAGAAATATACAAGAAAAAAAATAAAATAAACCTGTTTAAAATATGGGTAAATTCATACATTGCCCTCCTTCGCTGACCCTCCTTCAAACACCCTGATTCCTTTTTTACCAATCAGAATGCATGCATTCAAACTTTATTTCCCACTATTCTGATAGAATAGAGTTTAATAATAATGTTGTCAATCAGAAAAGACAATGTAAAGCTTATCTGACTGGCCCTCTCATGGCACCTAAAATGAATCCCTACTATAGTTGTCCATTGGGACCTTCAACAGTCTGTCTGGCTCCTAAATGTTCCAGGCTCCTAAGAGTTAGATGTAAAATACCTCAATTTCAGCCCTTTGGTTAGTTGGCCTTCCTTCAAGTCTACATGAAACATTTCTGCGGAAACAAGACATATTTTGTAAATATAAATAAGCGTGCTAAAGCTCATTCATCATTATTTCTAGAGTGGTATCTCAAACTGATAACCATCTCCATCAACTTGAATGGACAAAGAATAAGAAATAGTCTACCTAACGGCAGTAAAATGACAGATGATGAGGTTTTGCACAAACATAAATATACAGGGATCTCCAAAGGGAATTAAAGTAGATTTTCTTTAATGCATTAAAAAAAATAAACATCTTTATCCACTACAAAAGTTATATTTTTTGTAACTTTTTTCTTACCACACTTTATTATTATTATTATTATTATAGTTTATTTATAACGCGCTGACATATTTGGTAGCGCTGTACATAAATTAGGTTCAGACAATGATAAATACAGATTAACATTTAGCAAAGCAAGGAGGGCCCTGTCTTTGAGCTAGGAATCCAATGTCCATGGTGAATTCCCAAAGTACTTAGGATAGAAACTTGCAGACTTAGGGCCTCATTCTATTATCGGCCGTAAATCGGCCGTAAGGCTGCGATTCCTTGCGGGGGTTCAGTTAACTCGCGATTCTATTATACGGCCCCGTAAGGATCTCCTTTTACGACCGGCCGCATATCTTTGAACCGGCCGTAAGCTGTGAAATATAAAAACTGAAAAATAAATTCAAGCCTGCACTGTACAGCTCTGTAAATGCTAGGGATCATATTGGGGGACATGAGGATTAAAAGGAACCCCCTCTCAAGCTTGCACATCTGCCCAAACCCGAGTTCAAATTAACTGTTTATTTTCCGGCTGCGGCGTGGGTGTGTCTGAGGTGCTCCAAGCACTCTGGACTTTTTACATGGATATTTTACGGATATTAAAAATAAAATATTTTACGGATTTGAGTACAGGATAATTATGTGCTATTTTTTCTAACACCAAAAATCCCTTTATAGTCTTCTCAAAGTGCAGGATGGCTTTATTTGAGCTATTTTATGTGCTTAATTGGTGCTAGCGGGACCTCTTTCCTGCAAGTAAGCTGCGGCTCGCTTTTAGCCTTGCAGAGAGGTTTCCCGGAGCAATTGAATTGCAAATCTCTTGCGGCCGTTTTAGATCAAAGGCTTTCCTCCGGCGCGAGCGGCCGCAAGAGATAGCAAGGCACCGGCCGCAAGCCTGCCGGAATCCCCGGCCGTAAGGGAATAGAATAGCAGAATAGCTTGCGGCCCCGCAACGGCTGCATCGGTTAAAAGAATGAGGCCCTTACAATCTAAGGTATAGTGAGTGGTAAAAGAGGGAGAGAGGTGATAAGTGTGTTAGGGTGGAAGGTGTTACGCTTCTTTAAAGAGATGCGTTTTAAGTGAGGTTATAAATGTTTTGAGGCAAGAGGATAATCTGGTGGAGCGAGGCAAGGAGTTCCAGAGACTAGGGACAGCACGAGAAAAGTCCTGGAGGAGGGAGTGAGAGGAGGTGACAAGAGTTGTAGAAAGAAGAAGGTCATTAGCAGAACGAAGAGGGCGGGTGGGGGAGTATTTGGAGATGAGAGCAGAGATGTAAGGGGGAGCATTATTGTTGAGGGCTTTGTAAGTTAGGGTCATGATTTAAAATTGTATTCTTGAGGCTAAGGGAAGCCAATGGACTGACTGACAGAGAGGTGATGCCGACACTGAACGTTGTGTACGGAAGATGAGTCTAGCAGAGGCTTCATTATGAACTGAAGAGGAGACAGTCGGGTGGTAGGCCAACAAGAAGCGAGTTGCAGTAGTCTAGTTGAGAGATGATGAGAGAGTGTATAAGGATTTTAGTTGTGTCTTGTGTAAGATAGTGACGAATTCTGGAGATGTTTTTTAGATGGAGAAGACAAGATTTAGTTAGATATTGTATGTGAGGGATGAAAGACAGAGCGGGGTCCAGTAGAACTCCAAGACAACGGGCTTGGGAGGAGGGGTGATGATGTCTTTGTTGACAGTGAGAGATGTGAGGAATTGACGCTGTACTAGAGGGAGGGAATATTAGGAGTTTTACACAATTATAAAAAAAAATGTTTTCATGAAGATTTGAGTGATTTTAAAAGGTCATTGGAGTCATCATGCCCCGAAGCTGTATAAGCTCCAGTTCTCCCAACTTCCTGAATGAAGTATTGTGTTTGGAGTGGAGTCACTTTCATGACAGGGCATTCATTGATAGTGTAGTATGATTTGAATGATAACTAGAAAGTGTTTGTGTATGGCTAGCAGCTCAGATTACACTGCTCCCTGCTACTAGTGTGTGTTTCTGAGAGTGGCTTTCAATTTGGTACTTCCCCCTGGGCAAATCCACTCCAACCACACTACTTCATTCACGGGTGGAGAGACCCAGAACTTCTATAGCCTATAAAAAAAATAGTAATTGTTTTAACGCACAGTGAAAGATTAATAACGTTTTATTTTCTTTATGGGAACCTTAAGTGGTCCACAAGCTGGAAAAAACATTATAATATTTTGGCCATAGCAATGTGTAGAATCAAGCCCAAATGCGTAAGAAACTTGATTTCTATGTGCAAACATGGATTCCACAATTGGAGTGACACAAAAAAATGAAAAAAATTAAGAAAACTAACTGAACTATTTGCCCTCAGTGGATTTTTTTTCCAGGTGCAAAATTGAGAAAAAGACCTTGAAGTCCCGGAGAACTAATAACAATATATAACGAAATTCTGATGCCAAAGTCAACAGCTAAAACCATGAAAGAGGGTGACCTTGACAGAAGAGTTGGTAATCTAGAAGAAGTAGAGTTTTTTGGAAAGCGGCCGGTATGAGTAGATGGCTGAACGAAAGTATGACACAAGTTGGCATGGTTGTACCAACTTGTAATTACAGTACTTGTATACTTCCTATTCAAAGCCAATCTAATAGTTTAAGCTAATATAGGGCCCTATTAAATTCCAGCCTCGTAAATAAGAGGCTTCTACTTAAGCCCTACGTACTGCAAAGTTTCTCTAACTTACAATGCTATTAAATTAGCCCTGCTGCGAGCAACGTGTGAGCTACGCAGCAGGCCCGTACGTATCTACACTGCGTAAATGTACATGAGGAGTGACAGCCTGCGAGATGATATCGCAGGCTCCCACTCCTCATCAAGTGCTGCGGGGGTCCTAAAAGGGACCTCCGCGGCAGTCCCCCACATAAGCATTGCCGTGGGGGGTACTCCAAACCCCCCCCAGGCACCTAAAATGAACCCCCCCTCAATGCGGGGGTCCCTGTCGGGACCCCCGAAGTGTCCTCACATGAACACCTTGCTGCAGGGGTCCATAGGAACCCCCGCAGCCCCCCCACATTAACCCCTTGCAGCGGGGGTCCCCGATCGGCACTGATCAGGCCCCCGCTGCATTTAAAACTTTTAAATTCCCCGCCGCGGCTCCTTAAAGGGGCCGCGGCACACTATTACCCAATCCCGGCCGCGGCACTTAAAATTAACCCCCCTCTATGCTGGGGGTCCCCATCGGGACCCCCGAAGTGTCCCCATATAAACCCCCTGCAGCGGGGGGCCCCGATCGGCACCGATCGTGACCCTGCTGCAATTCAATTTTAAATTTCCCGCCTCGCGGGTCCTCAAAGGACCGTAAAGGTCCTGAAAGGACTCGCACTAAAAATATTAACCCCAGGCAACTATAATTAACCCATTAAGTAATGATGGTCAATCCAGACCACCATAAGGCCTAAATTAACCCATTAAGTAATGATGGTCAATCCAGACCACCATAAGGCCTAAATTAACCCATTAACTCATGGTGGTCAATCCAGACCACCATAAGGCCTAAATTAACCCATTAAGTAATGATGGTCAATCCAGACCACCATAAGGCCTAAATTAACCCATTAAGTAATGATGGTCAATCCAGACCACCATAAGGCCTAAATTAACCCATTAACTCATGGTGGTCAATCCAGACCACCATAAGGCCTAAATTAACCCATTAACTCATGGTGGTCAATCCAGACCACCATAAGGCCTAAATTAACCCATTAAGTAATGATGGTCAATCCAGACCACCATAAGGCCTAAATTAACCCATTAACTCATGGTGGTCAATCCAGACCACCATAAGGCCTAAATTAACCCATTAAGTAATGATGGTCAATCCAGACCACCATAAGGCCTAAATTATCCCATTAACTCATGGTGGTCAATCCAGACCACCATAAGGCCTAAATTAACCCATTAAGTAATGATGGTCAATCCAGACCACCATAAGGCCTAAATTAACCCATTAACTCATGGTGGTCAATCCAGACCACCATAAGGCCTAAATTAACCCATTAACTCATGGTGGTCAATACAGACCACCATAAGGCTCTATTTAACCCCATCAGTCCCATAAGGGTATATTATTACCATTATGGGCCTGTTACAACCCAACATTAACCACATAAGTGCCATGATGGTCCTCAAGGACCATCATGACACTAACTACAAACACTACACTATAACCCCCAATAAACCATTTAATCTAAACTAACCCCCCTCTACACTAATCTTTTAACACTTACACTACCTACCTACACTACCTACCCCCTAATAAACCTCCCCAACACTCTAATTACAAAAAACAATAAACCTACAGCACAGAAAACAAAAAACCTACAGTACAAAAAACAAAAAAACCTACAGTACAGAAAAAATAAAAATTACAACCCCACCCCCCACTACAGAAAACAAAAAAATACATTACAACCCCACCCCCCACTACAGAAAATAAAAAAAAATTACACACCTGAAAAGGAAAGACAGATAAACACAATACAATACATATAATACATTACATACATTACATACAATACATGACATTACATATAATATATTAAATATAATATATTAAATATAATATATTACATATAATACATTACATACAATACATGACATTACATATAATATATTAAATATAATATATTAAATATAATATATTACATATAATACATTACATACATTACATACAATACATGACATTACATATAATATATTAAATATAATATATTAAATATAATATATTACATATAATACATTACATACATTACATACAATACATGACATTACATATAATATATTAAATATAATATATTAAATATAATATATTACATATAATACATTACATACATTACATACAATACATGACATTACATATAATATATTAAATATAATATATTAAATATAATATATTACATATAATACATTACATACATTACATAAAATACATGACATTACATATAATATATTAAATATAATATATTAAATATAATATATTAAATATAATATATTACATATAATATATTACATATAGTCCTAATCAAATACCCCCTATCTATCTAACATACAATCTATTTAATTTAAAATAAATCCTAACTATATCAAATACATCCCCCTATCTATCTAATATACAAAAAATCCTAACTACATACACAGACCCTTATTCTAAAATAAAATAAAATAATTACAGTCCTAACTACATACACAGACCCTAATTCTAAGCTAAAATCAATAAATTAAGACCACTTACCTTTAAGATGTTGCTTCAGATCACTAACCTATGGGTCAAACAAAAAAAAAAATTAGTACAAAACATTAACATCAAATAAATAAACATTCTATACATTCTACATATTCAACTCACCTTTACAGCATGTCCAGTCACTGTTAAGCTCTTCCGGCGCGGCCCTGTTAAAAAAAAAAAAACACAATACATGAATACATGAATACAATATATAAACAATAAATAAAATACACAAATAAACATCTAAATATACATTTAACTTACCTCCCCGCGATGTCCCCGGCCTTCTCTCCTTCAGCCCCGGCTGGGCCGCGGAACCATCCGCGCTCTAAAAAAAAAATAAAAAAAAAACTAACGGAGGTCTGCACTGGCAGACCTCCCCGACGCTACTGAACCTCCCGGAGTCGTTTCCGGGAGGAAATTGGCATTGGCGGCTTGTGATTGGCTGAAAAAGCTGTCAGCCAATCAAAAGTCGTCAATGTAGGAGCCAATCAGGATGCGCAGATGTCTTCTACCAATCACTCCGTGGGGGTGTATCCCATAGTGATTGGCTGAAGGCATCTGAGCGTTGTGATTGGTTCCCATAAAGATAGACAAGTGTTTTAGCCAATCAGGGTGGGATATTGGGGTGTATCCCATCCTGATTGGCTCACACATTGACGACTTTTGATTGGCTGAAATTGATAGACAGCTTTTTCAGCCAATCACAAGCCGCCAATGCCAATTTCCTCCCGGAAACGACTCCGGGAGGTTCAGTAGCGTCGGGGAGGTCTGCCAGTGCAGACCTCCGTTAGTTTTTTTTCTTTTTTTTTTTTAGAGCGCGGATGGTTCCGCGGCCCAGCCGGGGCTGAAGGAGAGAAGGCCGGGGACATCGCGGGGAGGTAAGTTAAATGTATATTTAGATGTTTATTTGTGTATTTTATTTATTGTTTATATATTGTATTCATGTATTCATGTATTGTGTTTTTTTTTTTTAACAGGGCCGCGCCGGAAGAGCTTAACAGTGACTGGACATGCTGTAAAGGTGAGTTGAATATGTAGAATGTATAGAATGTTTATTTATTTGATGTTAATGTTTTGTACTAATTTTTTTTTTGTTTGACCCATAGGTTAGTGATCTGAAGCAACATCTTAAAGGTAAGTGGTCTTAATTTATTGATTTTAGCTTAGAATTAGGGTCTGTGTATGTAGTTAGGACTGTAATTATTTTATTTTATTTTAGAATAAGGGTCTGTGTATGTAGTTAGGATTTTTTGTATATTAGATAGATAGGGGGATGTATTTGATATAGTTAGGATTTATTTTAAATTAAATAGATTGTATGTTAGATAGATAGGGGGTATTTGATTAGGACTATATGTAATATATTATATGTAATATATTATATTTAATATATTATATTTAATATATTATATTTAATATATTATATGTAATGTCATGTATTGTATGTAATGTATGTAATGTATTATATGTAATATATTATATTTAATATATTATATTTAATATATTATATGTAATGTCATGTATTGTATGTAATGTATGTAATGTATTATATGTAATATATTATATTTAATATATTATATTTAATATATTATATGTAATGTCATGTATTGTATGTAATGTATGTAATGTATTATATGTAATATATTATATTTAATATATTATATTTAATATATTATATGTAATGTCATGTATTGTATGTAATGTATGTAATGTATTATATGTATTATTGTATTGTGTTTATCTGTCTTTCCTTTTCAGGTGTGTAATTTTTTTTATTTTCTGTAGTGGGGGGTGGGGTTGTAATGTATTTTTTTGTTTTCTGTAGTGGGGGGTGGGGTTGTAATTTTTATTTTTTCTGTACTGTAGGTTTTTTTGTTTTTTGTACTGTAGGTTTTTTTGTTTTTTGTACTGTAGGTTTTTTGTTTTCTGTGCTGTAGGTTTATTGTTTTTTGTAATTAGAGTGTTGGGGAGGTTTATTCGGGGGTAGGTAGTGTAGGTAGGTAGTGTAAGTGTTAAAAGATTAGTGTAGAGGGGGGTTAGTTTAGATTAAATGGTTTATTGGGGGTTATAGTGTAGTGTTTGTAGTTAGTGTCATGATGGTCCTTGAGGACCATCATGGCACTTATGTGGTTAATGTTGGGTTGTAACAGGCCCATAATGGTAATAATATACCCTTATGGGACTGATGGGGTTAAATAGAGCCTTATGGTGGTCTGTATTGACCACCATGAGTTAATGGGTTAATTTAGGCCTTATGGTGGTCTGGATTGACCATCATTACTTAATGGGTTAATTTAGGCCTTATGGTGGTCTGGATTGACCATCATTACTTAATGGGTTAATTTAGGCCTTATGGTGGTCTGGATTGACCATCATTACTTAATGGGTTAATTTAGGCCTTATGGTGGTCTGTATTGACCACCATGAGTTAATGGGTTAATTTAGGCCTTATGGTGGTCTGTATTGACCACCATGAGTTAATGGGTTAATTTAGGCCTTATGGTGGTCTGGATTGACCATCATTACTTAATGGGTTAATTTAGGCCTTATGGTGGTCTGGATTGACCATCATTACTTAATGGGTTAATTTAGGCCTTATGGTGGTCTGGATTGACCATCATTACTTAATGGGTTAATTTAGGCCTTATGGTGGTCTGTATTGACCACCATGAGTTAATGGGTTAATTTAGGCCTTATGGTGGTCTGGATTGACCATCATTACTTAATGGGTTAATTTAGGCCTTATGGTGGTCTGGATTGACCATCATTACTTAATGGGTTAATTTAGGCCTTATGGTGGTCTGGATTGACCATCATTACTTAATGGGTTAATTTAGGCCTTATGGTGGTCTGGATTGACCATCATTACTTAATGGGTTAATTTAGGCCTTATGGTGGTCTGTATTGACCACCATTACTTAATGGGTTAATTTAGGCCTTATGGTGGTCTGTATTGACCACCATGAGTTAATGGGTTAATTTAGGCCTTATGGTGGTCTGTATTGACCACCATGAGTTAATGGGTTAATTTAGGCCTTATGGTGGTCTGTATTGACCACCATGAGTTAATGGGTTAATTTAGGCCTTATGGTGGTCTGGATTGACCATCATTACTTAATGGGTTAATTTAGGCCTTATGGTGGTCTGGATTGACCATCATTACTTAATGGGTTAATTTAGGCCTTATGGTGGTCTGGATTGACCATCATTACTTAATGGGTTAATTTAGGCCTTATGGTGGTCTGTATTGACCACCATGAGTTAATGGGTTAATTTAGGCCTTATGGTGGTCTGTATTGACCACCATGAGTTAATGGGTTAATTTAGGCCTTATGGTGGTCTGGATTGACCATCATTACTTAATGGGTTAATTTAGGTCTTATGGTGGTCTGGATTGACCACCATGAGTTAATGGGTTAATTTAGGCCTTATGGTGGTCTGGATTGACCATCATTACTTAATGGGTTAATTTAGGTCTTATGGTGGTCTGGATTGACCACCATGAGTTAATGGGTTAATTTAGGCCTTATGGTGGTCTGGATTGACCATCATGAGTTAATGGGGTAATTATAGTTGCCTGGGGTTATTATTTTTAGTGCGAGTCCTTTCAGGACCTTTACGGTCCTTTGAGGACCCGCGAGGCGGGAAATTTAAAATTGAATTGCAGCAGGGTCACGATCGGTGCCGATCGGGGCCCCCCGCTGCAGGGGGTTTATATGGGGACACTTCGGGGGTCCCGATGGGGACCCCCAGCATAGAGGGGGGTTAATTTTAAGTGCCGCGGCCGGGATTGGCTAATAGTGTGCCGCGGTCCCTTTAAGGAGCCGCGGCGGGGAATTTAAAAGTTTTAAATGCAGCGGGGGGCCTGATCTATGCAGATCGGGGACCCCCCCTGCAATGGGTTTATGTGGGGACACTTCGGGGGTCCCGATGGGGACCCCCAGCATAGAGGGGGGTTAATTTTAAGTGCCGCGGCCGGGATTGGCTAATAGTGTGCCGCGGTCCCTTTAAGGAGCCGCGGCGGGGAATTTAAAAGTTTTAAATGCAGCGGGGGGCCTGATCTATGCAGATCGGGGACCCCCCCTGCAATGGGTTTATGTGGGGACACTTCGGGGGTCCCGATGGGGACCCCCAGCATAGAGGGGGGTTAATTTTAAGTGCCGCGGCCGGGATTGGCTAATAGTGTGCCGCGGTCCCTTTAAGGAGCCGCGGCGGGGAATTTAAAAGTTTTAAATGCAGCGGGGGGCCTGATCTATGCAGATCGGGGACCCCCGCTGCAAGGGGTTAATGTGGGGGTGCTGCAGGGGTCCTGATAGAGACCCCTGCCGCATGGGGATGTGTATAGGGTGCAGGGGGGAGCCTCACGCTGCTGTCTCGGGCTGTTCCGAGGCAGCACGTAGAGGCTTTCGGATCCCTTGCGTGGACTTTTTGTCCACGTAGGGATTCTTACGATATGCGAGACTCGTGCATAGATTTAAGGCTACGTAGCTCTCTCGGAGCCTATTCTCGGCCATTTTCTCGCAGTCATATCGTAAAGCAGGCTGCGAGAGATTCGGTTCTCGCAAACAGCAGGAAAACTGCCTTTTGCGAGCACCGAGAGAACTACGAGGGAGAATTTAATAGGGCCCATAATTTGTATCATGTTTTTTACTCTGATGAAAAGTTATATCCTAGTTCATTAACCACTTTGTGCAGCTATTAACTTCACCATCAATTTCTTCCTCAAGGAAAAGGGCGATTACTCTCTACAGTAATACAAAGTATTACAGGGCCAGACCTTTTTGCACAAACTCTACTACTATATAGTATATTTTGCTGAAGAACGATCACACTTGCTGAGAATAAATTGTGTTTCAAATTGGAAAGACAAGGACTGTGTGATTTAAAAGGCAAGAACCTAGAGAATCGTTTGGAACTACAATTAATCATGTAACTAATTTAAAAATATATAGTTCCATAAGGATTTCTGGTGAAGTTTTTTAAGATTTAAGGTCCAGTTTCTCTGGGTACAAATATAATATAGTTATGAGACACTTACCGTGGGTCCCCTACGTCCCAGAAAACACCAAGCCCTCCACGGGCTCCATCTTGGCCATTTCGGAAACAGCAACCATCAATGTATACTTCAGCTGAACCACCTGCAATTTGAGTGAGACAAAGAAAGAAAAGGCTCTAGTTTCCAACATAGGAATAAGCCTCAAAGTACCTAAAACTTTCACTGCATGAAATATTGCTAAATAAGATAAGAGTAAACATTTATTTAAAGGGGAAGTTCCACTTAAATATAATATTCTATGAAAGAGTACACTTTCAGAAGTTCAAATATTTATGTTAAAGTATTAGCACTTGAAATGCCCAATTTGCAGGCAAGTACACTAGATAATGGACCCAGTGCCTCACGGGCCTATTAGCAATTAATGGCATTAATCTATCATTAACAAACAATAAGATTTTCAGTTTGTGTGTGGATCAGAAAAGCTGACTGTCAGCTCAGAAAGAGCAACTTCGATGTTAGTTCACTGTAGGAGAATGCATTTTAATAACACTCAATTGACAAAGTACTTATTATTAGCGATAGTTTTAAATTATCCCTCAATTGTGCCATTTTTATTTGTTAGCAATTGCATGGCTCCATCTTCATGCAAAAAAACAATGTTCAATAGCCTGCTACATGTAGCAATCAATAGCCTGAAGAGCTAACAATCTCTTTTTAATTTCCTGCAGCATACAATGTACAGTTGGACCATTGCTGCCCTGAGGAGAAAGTGTCAGCAATGTCCCAACTGTGCATTAGAAATATGCTGCGTGCGCGCAAACCGTTGGTTTAGTTGTGTAAAGGGCCATTTTAGATTCGTAATGTTATGGAAGTTAGTGTTGTAAAATGGCGTTGTTTGTCTATGTGCTAAGCGACTCGCAAGCAGTTTCCGTGCTTCCTAACTGTATTTTTGTAGCTCGTACATCCCTGGAGGTCCCTTGCGCGCTTCGGTGCCTTGTTTCCATTTTTTTTTTGCCTCTATTTTTTTCTCTTGCTTAGCCGATTTTCAAGTTCCGAAACTCCTTAAATTCGTCTTTAATTCGCGTGCAACCTCACTGGCAGATGTTGTGGCTGTACCTCCATGCTGTGTGTGATTTTTTTTTATTTTTAAATTTGGTATTTTGTAGTGTTTTTGAAAGTACGCGTTTCGGCCATTAACTTTGTATTTTTGTGACCTCGTAATTTTTTGTTTTTTAAAGTCCTACAACATTTTTTTATTTTTTTTCAAAGTCCTGCTTTTCTGGGTTGTTTTTTTACTGTGAGTGAGGCGCCGTAGAGCCTCCACCTCCGCAAATGCATACACACACTTCGGCTCATTGCAGCGGACGATGGAGCCTCCACCTCCGCAAATGTGGCGTGGCCAGAACAGCAAAAGATATTTCACAATATGTAATCTAATATTATTTAAAAAAAATATCACAGCTGAGATGGGAATCTGTATTTCAAAAATGTGGCACTTTGTTTCCATGTGGCCCTTGGCATGCATTTGGACACAACTTTCTACCTATACTGGACGTTGGTCCTACAAGAGCCACCAACAGCCCAGGCTTTCCATATCTATCAGCTTGAACACAGCTCAATCAGCATGACTGAAACTAAGAGCCTCAGTTATACTAATGCAGAGAGAAGATGAATACTAAGGCTGAGAGGTACAGAATCCTGGAGAGTTCCCAGGACTGAGGTAACCACTGGGTATATGTGACAATGTAATTAATCAGTTCAAGGAGAATGTATATATATATATATATATATATATATATATATATATATATATATATATATATATATATATAAAAATAATAGTACATTTGTGTTCACATTTGAACGTCTAACACAAGTGAAAAAAATACTTTCCTGCTCAGAATTCAGAGAAATAGTTATTGCACTGCATTCTGGGAATCTGGGCAGGGACATACAAATGTGCCCACAAAGGCTTTGCTGTTGTAATCCATTACCATTTTCAACATGGCTTCCTTTATATATATATATATATATATATATATATATATATATATATATATATATATATATATATATATATATATATATATGGCCAGGTAAAGAATGTTATCTGGTATTTGTGGGAGGGCCCGGACATCCGGCCTGCTCAAAGGGCCAGATGAGTCCTTGCATGAAAGCAAGGACTGCTGATAGGCCCGGGAACAGCAGCGATAGTGGATGAGGTTGCTAGTGAGCTGAAGGTGTGTTTCAGAGAAGAGTGATGAACTGCTGGTAACCCCGGGATCAGCAGCGACTGTGGAGGAGGCCACTGGAGGGAAAGTGTATTAGTCGATACATGATAAGACATTAACGGCGATAGACGGGAGGGCTAGTGTAGGACGTAGGAGAAGGAGTGGTGCGGTGGGGCCTAGCGAAGGCTGATGTGGGGCTTGCGAGTATGATAAAGCCCAGTGAAGGCAAGTCCGACTATGAAAGCGTGATTGCGGTGGAGCCTAGTGAAGGCTGGTGTGGCTTGCAATCGTCGTTGAACCTAGGGAATGGGACTATGAAAGTGCTACCTTGGACGTGGACAAGAGCATAGACAAGTAGGTTCAGGCCCAGATCTATAGTAGGAAAACGTAAGGAAGTCAGGATAACATACCTTGAGAGAAACCATCGCTCTCTAGCAATGAGAGTGCCCTTTCAAAGTAGTTATGAGGAGATATGCACACATACTGAAATGAGAGAGCTGAAAATGGTGGAGATAAGCAAATAAACAATGAACAGGCATAGGTAGATGACAGAGCTGAGAATCAAACTGCAGAACGTAGAGTCAGAATGAGCAGAGGTGCAAACAGCTCAAGTGAGATATCTGAAAAGGCCAAAAAACGAACGGAGCAGCAGACCAGAGCAGCAGTACCCTGCATGACACAGTGCCAAATGAGCTGAGGTGCAAACAGGAAGCACTTATAAAGCTGCAGAGAACCACGCCTAAGGAAGCGGCGGGGCTAGAGATGGACTGACCGTGTATGAAGCAGTTGAGGGCCCCATCCACGGAAAAGTTGGGGAAGGGGAGGGACCCGAGCAAAAAATAAATATTATATTATATTGTGACCGTTTGGCCCCTAGAGGATGGTGCCAAATAAAGAAGTGTAAAGAGTTCTTGACAGTAGTGACGGAGTTAAACTCCTGAAGAACTCCCAATTGGTGCAGGTGCAGCTTCACTTTAAAGCCTGGAAAGCAGACATGGAAGAGGGGGTGGCTGATTAGGCCCTGACCCAGGTTGTGCTGCTGCTGCTAAGCAGCCAGAGCAAGCCACAGAGAGGAGCTTGCTGGCTGGCTGGTCCTCTGTGGATCTACATTTTGAACTTTGAAAGCAAACCTGAAGGAGATCACCTTGTTTACTGGGGCTGCGAGTTTTGGACAACAGAAAGGAGTGTGTGCTGTTTGCAGTCGCTGGACGAACAGAGCGGACAGCAAAGGCGACTACAGACTCAGTAGGTGAAACTACAAAGGCACCAAGTAAGGGAAGTGAATATTGAGGATTCCCAGGCAGAGTTGCCTAAGATGTCTAGGCAAATGTGGAGCTGTCAGAGGCACTGAATGAAGGTACCAGACTTATTATACCCCAGGGAAGAGGCTGAGTGCTTGTCCTGTTAATTTGCAGTAAGTTACTATTGCAATATCAAAGGATCCCTGGGGTGAAGCATATGGGAGAGACGGGAGGGCCCTACGCTTCATCCGCTGTTACTATTTAAAGACAGGGGAAAGACTTCTGATAAAACAGAGACTATTTGGTGCCCCGGCTACAAGGTGGCACTATAAGACACGGTTTGTATCCTGGCCACAAGGTGGCACTATAAGAGACTGTTTGTGTCCCGGCCACAAGGTGGCACTATAAGAGACTGTTTGTGTCCCGGCCACAAGGTGGCACTATAAAAGACTGTTTGTATCTTGGCCACAAGGTGGCACTATACGAGATTGTTTGTATCCCGTCCTCATGGTGGCACTATAAGAGACTGTTTGTGTCCCGGCCACAAGGTGGCACTATTGCGGAACCTTTTGTCATAAAGATTTCCTGTGGTAAACGGCTGTCCTTGTCACAATATATACATTGCATAGTAACTTAATCAATGTAATTTTTTCCAGCTTTGTCATTTGAACCAGGGTATGGATGCCTGGTTGATGACTCCATCAACCCCAAATCCCAGCAGAGGACAGGTAGGTTATTATTATTGTTTATTTGTAACGCGCAAACATATTCCATAGCTCTATACATATGTTGTGATCAAGGCAAAACAATATTAACACATTACAAAAGATGGAGGACCCTGTCTTTGAGCTTAGAAGGCAATGTCCATATAGCTTTCCCCAAAACACATTGCAAGATTGAAAACTCACAGACTTGCAATCTAAATTTGGATTTGGGTGTTGTACAGGAGCGTGAGAAATGCAGTGTGCATGTTAAGGAGGCAGGTTATAGGCTTCTTTAAACAGATGTGTTTTTAGTGAAGTTTTGAAGGATGAGGATAATCTGGTGGAGCGAGGCAAGGAGTTCCAGAGAATTGGGGCAGAGCAAGAAAAGTCCTGAAGGTGGGAGTGAGAGGAGTTGATGAGAGAGGAGGAAAGAAGAAGGTCATCAGCAGAGGGCAGGTGGGAGAATATTTGGAGATGAGAGTAGAGATTGTGGAGGCTACGGGAGGCCAGTGGAGTGATTGAGAGAGAGAGAGAGGCACTGAGAGTTTAGTATGGTAGATGAGTCTTGTGGAGGCATTCAATATGGATTGAAGGGGGGATAGACGGGTGGGTAGGCCAGCCAGAAGTGAGTTGCAGTAGTCAAGACGGGATATGATGAGGGAATGTATTCGAATCTTAGTTGTGTCTTGTGTAAGGTAATAACGTATTTTTTAAATGGAAAAGACAAGATTTTGTTAGTGACTGTATGTGAGGAATGAAAGAAAGTGCAGGGTCCAGTAGAACCCTAAGATAACAGGTAGGTGTGATGATGGCATTATTGACAGGGAGAGAGATGTGAGGAATTGATACTGTAGTAGATTGTGGGAAAATTAGGAGTTTGGTCTTAAGACCTGTTGTTTGAGATGGTGGGCAGACATGCAGGAGGATATGGCTCAGAGGCAGTTGGAAACACGTGCTAGAAGAGTGGGGGATAAATCAGGTGCTGAGAGCTAGATTTGAGTGTCATTTGCATAGAGATGATACTGAAATCCAAAAGATTTTATCAGGGTGCCAAGTGAGGATGTATAGCTGGAGAATAGGAGGGGGCGTAGGACTGAACCTTGGGGTACGCCAACAGACAGAGGGTGAGGAGAAGAAGAGGAGCCGGAGAAGGAGACACTAAATGTTTGAACTTGTAGTCAAGATATGAACCATGTAAGTTTGTAGTACTTCAATCTTGTGTAAGTGCTTTGGAAACAGGCGCTATGTACATTTGATTTTAAGCTCAAAGACAGGGCCCTCAATTATTTTGCATTGTGTTAATATTGTTTTTGCCTTGGACTTAACCCTTGTAGCGTCACAGAATATATGTTGACGTGTTACAAATAAAGAATAATAATAAGTAGGAACTGGTTGTGGCCATTAATGAATGGCACACAGTGCTATTTGAAGCACTTTTCTGGATGCCATTACACTGAAGAAAACAATATATAACAATAATAAAATAATAATTCCTTGATGTTTCACCATTACTCACCTCTTGAATAGTCCCGATTTCCGTCATGGCTTTTAGATTGTGGCCGATGTCCCTTCCTAAAGCAAAAATACCATTTTATAAGGATATGACACTCAAACATTCATCTCTCTCTTTAATACATACATTAATTAAGCCAGTGTCACATTATAATATACATTTCCATCTTAAAACTGAAGTCATCCATCAGATAGAGTAGTGAACATATAGTGAAAATGCAGTTTTTTTTACATGATGCCATTTTCACCCATATACCTATAGCTATAATATATATTTGGAAAAATACAAAAAAAATTAAAATGTGAATTTTAGTGATGCACTCCATTAAAAAGATTTATTTAAAATATTTAACAACTTAATAAAAATAAAATCACTAATACAGAGTTGCGCATGAGCGCCGGGCATTGCGAGGTTCGCATTGCGTGGCGAAAGAAGAGGGAAGGGGAGAGAAGGAGAGATAGGAAGAGAGTAGGGAAGGAGAGAGAAGGAAGGAGGTGGAGAGAGAGTGAGAAGGAGAGATAGAGAATGAGAGGGACGGAGGGAGAGAGAGAGAGAGAAGGGAGGGAGAGTTAGAAGGAGGGAGGGCACACAGAGAGAGAGAATGAGAGGGCAGAGAGAGATAGAGGGCGTACAAAGAGACAGAACACACAATATTTAATACAATATTATGCCGTCAGTTTGGACGGGCAAGAAACTAGTGGTAAAATAAGCACTTGGCCTCTTTTTGCCAGAGAAGTCAGATTTTGGCTTCTCCTCAGGAAATACTCTTAAATAATATATTCAACTAAAACAAAAGGCTAATTAACTCATAGGAAGCAGACACTGAAGGTCGTATAAAGGTTGTATAAAGTGCTAAGGGGTATTTATGACTCCTTATCCCCAATCAATGCACATGGCTTTTTATAGGGGTTAACCTTTGCACCTTTTAGCAAGTGACTGGATTTCTCCATTTAAAGTAAAAGAAGAAGCAACCAACATGTTCCAAGGACGCTGTGAGACCCATTTCCCACAAAATGACTGAGTGAACAGATGCTAAGGACTCTTCGTAGTGACATGTAACTTTTTTGGGATCTTACGGGTTTGGCTAGCGCAACGTGTGCGCACGCTGTCGGAAGTGAGGAAAGCTGTCAAGGTGGATTACTGCAGTTAGCAGTATATATATATAAATATATACAATGATATAGAAAGAATGTTATACAGACGGGGGGAGATCTGAATGGGGCACCTGGGGGGTAGGAGATGTGAATGGGGCACGTGAGTGGTTGGAGGTTGGGGATGTGAATGGGGCACATGGGGGGGGGGGGGGGGATAGGAGATGTGAATGGGGTACCTGGGGGGTGGTGTGGGGTAGGAGATGTGAATGGGGCACCTGTGGGTGTGTGAAAGGGGCACCTAGGGGGGAATGGGTTGTGGGGGGTAGGAAATCACATCTCCGCCAGCGCCTTTGGCACTCCCTGCCTACGTCGTATAGGGTAGTAGGGATGCTTTTTTCCACACGTTTTTTGTCTAACTGCTACAGGTCTCGCATTGTGAACTGTGTAATTGAGATTTCTGTTGATGTGTAGTTCCGTGGATCGTAGGGATGAGCGCCGTAGGCGCACATATCCACCAGAGCAGTGAGCACCTTTGGCGCTCACTGCCTCAGTCATGCAGGGTCAAAGGGATGAGTGCCTACGGCGTTTATCTCCACCAGCCAGTGAGCACCTTTGGAGCTCCCTGCCTAAGTCGTACAAGTCATAGGGATGAATCCCTATGGCGCTCATCTCCACCAGCGCAAGGAGAGCCTTTGGCGCTCCTTGCCAGCAACTGTGGCCCCGCAAGCGTTAGCAACAACTCGTATTGCTCTCAACTATATACGTGATATGTATATGGCAAATATAAATATATCAAATAAACCAAGACTTACAGACACCACTAACAGAGGATACATAATAATAATAATAAGAAGAAGAAGACATATTTCTCAAATCTTCTATCTAGACCTACTAGCCACTAGACCTTAAAGAATTCTGGTCAGTAAACAATTGGCTATATAAATACTTTCCATGTACCCAATTCCTGATAAATTAACATTTCTGTTACATAATAAATACGGTAAGTAATAATTGAGAAAACAGATGACACTTTAAATAAAAAAAGGACAACAAGGCCACATTAGACTGCGATATAACACTGTTTGAATCATTATTATTTATGCAGAAGAGGTCACTGCACCAGACTTGCCCTAATTGTACTCACAAATTATTACAGCCGCTGGACTGGTAACCTCTGCGCCCTCCGTAAGACATTATAACAGGAGCAAGGGAGCGAGACAAGAACACCTGAGAAAACCGAAAGAGAATACATGTAGTGTGGGCACTCACACTGCACCCCAGGAAAGAGAGCATGTAATACAAAGCAGGCACTCACACTGCACCCCAGGGAAGAGAGCACTTAATACAAAGCAGGCACTCACACTGCACCCCAGGGAAGAGAGCATGTAATACAAAGCAGGCACTCACACTGCACCCCAGGGAAGAGAGCATGTAATACAAAGCAGGCACTCACACTGCACCCCAGGGAAGAGAGCACGTAATACAAAGCAGGCACTCACACTGCACCAAAGGGAAGAGAGCACGTAATACAAAGCAGGCACTCACACTGCACCGCAGGGAAGAGAGCACGTAATACAAAGCAATCACTCACTGCATCCTAGGGAAGAGAGCACTTAATACAAAGCAAGCACTCACTGCATCCCAGGAAAAAAAGCACTTAATACAAAGCAGGCATTCACACTGCATCCCAGGGAAGAGAACATGTAAAGCAAGCAGCGACAAACCTATGGAAGAGAGTATAATGTAAAGCAAATCCTCATGCCACACCCAATAAATGAGAACACATGTAAAGCAAGCACTCACACTGCATCCTAGAGAAAGAAGACATGTTTTAATGCAAGCACTCGTACTAAACCCTAGGGAAGGACATTATGTAAAGCAAGCACTCACACTATACCCCAAGGAAGGACATTATGTAAAGCAAGCACACACACTATACCCCAAGGAAGAAGGACATTATGTAAAGCAAGCACACACACTATACCCCAAGGAAGAAGGACATTATGTAAAGTAAGCACACACACTATACCCTAAGGAAGAAGGACATTATGTAAAGTAAGCACTCACACTATACCCTAAGGAAGGACATTATGTAAAGTAAGCACACAAACTATACCCTAAGGAAGAAGGAAATTATGTAAAGTAAGCACTCACACTATACCCCAAGGAAGAGGGACATTATGTAAAGTAAGCACTCACACTATACCCTAAGGAAGAAGGGAATTATGTAAAGTAAGCACTCACACTATACCCTAGAGAAAGAAGACATGTTTTAATGCAAGCACTCGCACTATACCCTAGAGAAGAAGGACATTATGTAAAGCAAGCACTCACACTATACCCTAAGGAAGAAGGACATTATGTAAAGTAAGCACTCACACTATACCCCAAGGAAGAAGGACATTATGTAAAATAAGCACTCACACTATACCCTAAGGAAGAAGGAAATTATGTAAAGTAAGCACACACACTATACCCTAAGGAAGAAGGAAATTATGTAAAGTAAGCACTCACACTATACCCTAAGGAAGATGGACATTATGTAAAGCAAGCACTCACACTATACCCTAAGGAAGGACATTATGAAAAGTAAGCACTCACACTATACCCCAAGGAAGAAGGACATTATGTAAAATAAGCACTCACACTATACCCTAAGGAAGAAGGACATTATGTTAAGTAAGCACTCACACTATACCCCAAGGGAAGGATATTATGTAAAGCAAGCACTCACACTTTACCCTAAGGAAGAAGGAAATTATGTAAAGTAAGCACTCACACTATACCCAAATCAAGAAGGTAATTATGTAAAGTAAACACTCACACCATACCCTAAGGAAGAAGGACATTATGTAAAGTAAGCACTCACACTATACCCTAAGGAAGGACATTATGTAAAGTAAGCACTCACACTATACCCTAAGGAAAAAGGACATTATGTAAAGCAAGCACTCACACTATACCCTAAGGAAGGACATTATGAAAAGTAAGCACTCACACTATACCCCAAGGAAGAAGGACATTATGTAAAGCAAGCACTCATACTATACCCTAAGGAAGAAGGACGTTGTGTAAAGCAAGCACTCACACTATACCCTAGGGAAGAAGGAAATTATGTAAAGTAAGCACTCGCACTATACCCTAAGGAAGGACATTATGTAAAGTAAGCACTCACACTATACCCTAAGGAAGGACATTATGTAAAGCAAGCACTCACACTATACCCTAAGGAAGAAGGACATTATGTAAAGTAAGCACTCACACTATACCCTAAGGAAGGACATTATGTAAAATAAGCACTCACACTATACCCTAAGGAAGAAGGAAATTATGTAAAGTAAGCACTCACACTATACCCCAAGGAAGAGGGACATTATGTAAAGTAAGCACTCACACTATACCCTAAGGAAGAAGGGAATTATGTAAAGTAAGCACTCACACTATACCCTAGAGAAAGAAGACATGTTTTAATGCAAGCACTCGCACTATACCCTAGAGAAGGACATTATGTAAAGCAAGCACTCACACTATACCCTAAGGAAGAAGGACATTATGTAAAGTAAGCACTCACACTATACCCTAAGGAAGGACATTATGTAAAATAAGCACTCACACTATACCCTAAGGAAGAAGGAAATTATGTAAAGTAAGCACTCACACTATACCCCAAGGAAGAGGGACATTATGTAAAGTAAGCACTCACACTATACCCTAAGGAAGAAGGGAATTATGTAAAGTAAGCACTCACACTATACCCTAGAGAAAGAAGACATGTTTTAATGCAAGCACTCGCACTATACCCTAGAGAAGGACATTATGTAAAGCAAGCACTCACACTATACCCTAAGGAAGGACATTATGTAAAATAAGCACTCACACTATACCCCAAGGAAGAAGGAAATTATGTAAAGTAAGCACACACACTATACCCTAAGGAAGAAGGAAATTATGTAAAGTAAGCACTCACACTATACCCTAAGGAAGAAGGACATTATGTAAAGTAAGCACTCACACTATACCCTAAGGAAGAAGGAAATGATGTAAAGTAAGCACTCACACTATACCCTAAGGAAGAGGGACATTATGTAAAGTAAGCACTCACACTATTCCCTAGAGAAAGAAGACATGTTTTAATGCAAGCACTCGCACTATACCCTAGAGAAGGACATTATGTAAAGCAAGCACTCACACTATACCCTAAGGAAGAAGGACATTATGTAAAGTAAGCACTCACACTATACCCTAAGGAAGAAGGACATTATGTAAAGTAAGCACTCACACTATACCCTAAGGAAGGACATTATGTAAAATAAGCACTCACACTATACCCTAAGGAAGAAGGAAATTATGTAAAGTAAGCACACACACACTATACCCTAAGGAAGAATGACATTATGTAAAGCAAGCACTCACACTATACCCTAAGGAAGAAGGACATTATGAAAAGTAAGCACTCACACTATACCTCAAGGAAGAAGGACATTATGTAAAGCAAGCACTCACACTATACCCTAAGGAAGGACATTATGTAAAGTAAGCACTCACACTATACCCCAAGGGAAGGATATTATGTAAAGTAAGCACTCACACTTTACCCTAAGGAAGAAGGAAATTATGTAAAGTAAGCACTCACACTATACCCAAATCAAGAAGGTAATTATGTAAAGTAAACACTCACACTATACCCTAAGGAAGAAGGAAATTATGTAAAGTAAGCACACACACTATACCCTAAGGAAGAAGGAAATTATGTAAAGTAAGCACTCACACTATACCCTAAGGAAGAAGGACATTATGTAAAGTAAGCACTCACACTATACCCTAAGGAAGAAGGAAATGATGTAAAGTAAGCACTCACACTATACCCTAAGAGGGACATTATGTAAAGTAAGCACTCACACTATACCCTAAGGAAGAAGGGAATTATGTAAAGTACGCACTCACACTATTCCCTAGAGAAAGAAGACATGTTTTAATGCAAGCACTCGAACTATACCCTAGAGAAGGACATTATGTAAAGCAAGCACTCACACTATACCCTAAGGAAGAAGGACATTATGTAAAGTAAGCACTCACACTATACCCTAAGGAAGGACATTATGTAAAATAAGCACTCACACTATACCCTAAGGAAGAAGGACATTATGTAAAGCAAGCACTCACACTATACCCTAAGGAAGAAGGACATTATGTAAAGTAAGCACTCACACTATACCCTAAGGAAGGACATTATGTAAAATAAGCACTCACACTATACCCTAAGGAAGAAGGACATTATGTAAAGCAAGCACTCACACTATACCCTAAGGAAGAAGGACATTATGTAAAGTAAGCACTCACACTATACCCTAAGGAAGGACATTATGTAAAATAAGCACTCACACTATACCCTAAGGAAGAAGGAAATTATGTAAAGTAAGCACACACACTATACCCTAAGGAAGAATGACATTATGTAAAGCAAGCACTCACACTATACCCTAAGGAAGAAGGACATTATGAAAAGTAAGCACTCACACTATACCTCAAGGAAGAAGGACATTATGTAAAGCAAGCACTCACACTATACCCTAAGGAAGAAGGACATTATGTAAAGTAAGCACTCACACTATACCCCAAGGAAGAAGGACATTATGTAAAGTAAGCACTCACACTATACCTCAAGGAAGAAGGACATTATGTAAAGCAAGCACTCACACTATACCTCAAGGAAGAAGGACATTATGTAAAGCAAGCACTCACACTATACCCTAAGGAAGAAGGACATTATGTAAAGTAAGCACTCACACTATACCCTAAGGAAGAAGGAAATTATGTAAAGTAAGCACTCACACTATACCCAAATCAAGAAGGTAATTATGTAAAGTAAACACTCACACCATAACCTTAAGGAAGAAGGACATTATGTAAAGTAAGCACTCACACTATACCCCAAGGGAAGGATATTATGTAAAGCAAGCACTCACAGTTTACCCTAAGGAGGAAGGAAATTATGTAAAGTAAGCACTCACACTATACCCTAAGGAAGAGGGACATTATGTAAAGTAAGCACTCACACTATACCCAAATCAAGAAGGTAATTATGTAAACACTCACACCATACCCTAAGGAAGAAGGACATTATGTAAAGTAAGCACTCACACTATACCCCTAGGAAAGAAGGACATTATGTAAAGCAAGCACTCACACTATACCCTAAGGAATAAGGATATTATGTAAAGTAAGCACTCACACTATACCCTAAGAAGGAAATTATGTAAAATAAGCACACACACTTTACCCTAAGGAACAAGGAAATTATGTAAAGTAAGCACTCACACTATACCCTAAGGAATAAGGACATTATGTAAAGTAAGCACTCATACTATACCCTAAGGAAGGACATTATGTAAAGCAAGCACTCATACTATACCCTAAGGAAGGACATTATGTAAAATAAGCACACACACTATACCCCAAAGGAAGAAGGACATTATGTAAAGCAAGCACTCATACTATACCCTAAGGAAGAAGGACGTTGTGTAAAGTAAACACTCACACTATACTCTAAGGAAGAAGGACATTATGTTAAGCAAGCACTCACACTATACCCTAAGGAAGAAGTACATTATGTAAAGTAAACACTCACACTATACCCTAAGGAAGGACATTATGTAAAGTAAGCACTCACACTATACCCTAAGGAAGGACATTGTGTAAAGCAAGGACTCACACTATACCCTAAGGAAGAAGGACGTTATGTAAAGCATGCACACACCCCATTTCATTAAGAACACATAAGAGAGAACTACCCAAGTGAGCTCAGAATATGAAGAGCACACTCACAGTGCACCCAAGAGTAAGCTCAGAATATGCAGAGCACACTCACAGTGCACCCAAGAGTGAGCTGAGAATATGAAGAGCACACTCACAGTGCACCCAAGAGTGAGCTGAGAATATGAAGAGCACACTCACAGTGCACCCAAGAGTAAGCTCGGAATATGAAGAGCACACTCACAATGCACCCAAGAGTGAGCTCGGAATATAAAGAGCACACTCACAATGCACCCAAGAGTGAGCTCGGAATATAAAGAGCACACTCACAATGCACCCAAGAGTAAGCTCAAAATATGCAGAGCACACTCACAGTGCACCCAAGAGTGAGCTGAGAATATGAAGAGCACACTCACAATGCACCCAAGAGTAAGCTCAAAATATGCAGAGCACACTCACAGTGCACCCAAGAGTAAGCTCGGAATATGAAGAGCACACTCACAATGCACCCAAGAGTGAGCTCGGAATATAAAGAGCACACTCACAATGCACCCAAGAGTGAGCTCAGAATACGAAGAGCACACTCACAATGCACCCAAGAGTGAGCTCAGAATACGAAGAGCACACTCACAATGCACACAAGACAATACTCACATTGTGAAGGGTACACTCACAATGCACCGAAGAGTGAGAGCAGAATATGAAGAGCACACTCACAATGCACCCAAGAGAATACTCACAATGTGAGTGCACACTCACAGACTGCCCTGGATTTAGTGCATACTCACAGTGCAGGACGTGTATTACACACAGAATGATCTCCAGATAGTCACTCCTTGGTCATGCAGAGGAAAAGTCCCAGCCCTAGCTCTGGAAGGGGAGTGGGAGTGCCAAGTGATGCACAAACAAAGGGGTCACATGGGCCCATATAATATTATTTTAGACACCTTGTTACTTATATGAGGAAGCACATTTGTTATCTAACCATATTGCTTAACTGCTTAAAAAATATTTATTAGAAAGTCTGTACTGTTATCTAAAATAAATAGAGTAAAATTAAAGCATTCTGCCATATTTACAATAAAATAAGTTATTAATTTAATAAGCAGCTCAACCCTTTAGTTTGTAAGTTTTCAGTCTTTTAATTTGAAAAGAGAAAACAGTATAACTCACAGGAGAGAACCACCCAGAATATATCTTCCAAGCTAATCATTTCAGGAATATACCTCCTTGTAATATATACTTAATGAGAAATTCCTGGATGGTAAATAATACCTAAATAGTATAAAAATGTAAATCCCCAAAAACTAGAAAAAGAAACACTATTTACATTTTAGGCATTAACATCCCATTGAAATGGCATCAATAAAGTTAAGGTGGTTGATTAAATTTGAAAATATGAGACAGTCACTGATGAGGTAAGATATAACTTTTATTGAATAAATTAAAACATAATTTATGATTAATAAACGGTTAAAAAAAAGTGTGCAAAACATAATATCCCTGGGTACAAAATTGGATTGCAGATTAATGTTTATACTTAAATAGGAGAAAAATATATCGTCATTAACATATGATGGTAAATAATTAATCCAATAAACTTAATATTATTGTCTTA
This sequence comes from Discoglossus pictus, assembly GCA_027410445.1. Classification (NCBI taxonomy): domain Eukaryota; kingdom Metazoa; phylum Chordata; class Amphibia; order Anura; family Alytidae; genus Discoglossus; species Discoglossus pictus. The sequence continues at coordinate 392,593,478 of CM050165.1, read as the reverse complement.
ATCATATGTTAAATATCTCTATAACAAATCTGAATCAGAGTCATACTTGTCAGTTAACTCGTTGTGTTATTTCTTGCAGGTAATTGGACCCTGGATGGTCAATGTATTGAAGATTGAGAAAAAAAAGTCAATAACATCCTAATACCTATCATAGAAATGCATTAAAATAAATCTATTCACATCTTTTTGTCATACAATTATTTATCATTGACAAAACAAACTTACTGTAGGTATATTAAATAGATATGAAATCCTATCATTTTTTTCAATCAGTTTTATTAATCAGTAAAGATGTCAACATACAGACAATATACAATAAAGTCGCCAGTGAAATACAAAAACAAAATACATTTAATCATTCAGTAACAAGGTTATGGGTCGTGTAAAGATTCATAGTATATATCTCGCAATGGTTACCCCATCTAGATAAACATGTTCTACTAGAAGAAAATAATTTTGTACGGCATCTTCACTAAAATTCCTTTTTTAGGATATAGTATATAGGATAAAAAAAATAAATGGAGATTAATAAACATATATATTAAAGATAATAAAAGAAAAGAACAAAAATCAAAAACAGGAGAAAAATATAAAAAAGGGGAAGGGGAAAAACAAATAAAATAGAACAAAAAAACAAAAAATAATTAAATAAATAAATAAAAAGTATATCTCAAGTACATATTGCCAGGGGAAACCAGACCTGACCTGACTCCGGGGAGATCCTCAGCCAGCCATGTCAAGATTCAAATTGTAAAACAGTAGATTTGTTAGGGGATAGGAATATTATGAGGGGAAGCCAGCCATGGGGTCCAAATTGTAATTAAAAGAGGTTAAGAGTCTTCTAGAATGTGGGAGAGTCGCTCATTAATTAAAAGATAATTTAATTTAGAGATAACCAATTGTAATTGCAGGGAAGAGGATTTCCACTGTCGTGTAATGTGACTTTTAGTGGCTAACATTATAAATTGAAACAACTTGTTTTGATGCATGGGTAATGAAGGGATGTGGTGGCCCAGCAGACTTACCTCAACCAATGGATTAATTTGTTGTGCGAATAAGTCAGAGGCAAGCGAAAATACTTCCTGCCATAGTGATATAACTCTAAGGCGTTCCCCCCAGGTATGAAAAAAGGAGCCTACTCTCCCACATTCTCTAAAACAGTCTGGGCTTGATTTTAATTTCCATTTGAAAATTGTATTTTCTGACCACCGGGGTAAACCTTTACTCATAAGCAAGACGTCTTGGAGATTCCGTATGGAAATGAGCGCACACATACACACATAAGCTTTCCACACAGAGTCTCGTTTATTTGGTTACGTTTTGAGCTTATATAACAGATAGGATAATAATTCTTACATGTCAGGTTTCTCATTGGCTAATATCCAGTGTCAGGTACCAACCAATCAGGTGTAGTGCGCGTGCCACAGAAAAAGTTCATGAGAGCAGTTCATGAGAGCAGTGCATAAGAATAGTGCATGAGAAAAGTGCACAGATCATCACGTACACATCTTTCTAGAACATTTTCAAGGCCTATGCAATTAAAAATAATTGGTAACAAATATGTTTATAGATAACAGGTTTCAGGATTACATACTTTAGCTGTGAGAGCAGTTTCTGTCACTGTCTGGTACCTAGGCACCTGCTAAGCTGAACAGAAACACAATTAACCCCTTCAATGGTACATGAAGAGTTCTTGTGGCGGGATTTGATACAGAGTATCCAGTTGATCAAACTTGAGAATCTGATCATCTAGATAGCAGGAGCCAGCAAGAACTCCCAGAATTCAGAGTAACCAGTAAGGCCTTCTGAAACCAGATGCAGGTAAAATTTGGGGCTAAAAGAAAACAATAAAATATGGTATAAGGGACCAATAGAAAAGGGGGGAGAGAGAGAGAGGGAGAGAGAGGGAGAGGGAGAGAGAGGGAGAGAGATGGATAGAGAGAGGGATAGAGAGAGAGCAGTTAGCAGAGAGGAAATGCAAAGACATGTGGAAAGGAGGAGATCTAGGCAAATTATACAGGCCATAAAAGGGGGAAGGGGGAGTAAAGCCAGGCAAGATACAGTAAACATATGAAAAAGTTTGAACTAATTTTAGAAATAATTCTATATCAGCAAATATAATTACAAGCATATAGTAGAAATATTAATAAAAGATATTGGCTCTTGGGAAGATGCAGCTTTCAAGGGTCTCCTCCATACCTGATGGTGTGTATAGAACTCCCAGAATTCAGAGTAACCAGTGAGGCCTTCTGAAAACAGATGCAGGTAAAATTTGGGGCTGATGGTGTGTATAGAACTCCCAGAATTCAGAGTAACCAGTGAGGCCTTCTGAAACCAGATGCAGGTAAAATTTGGGGCTGATGGTGTGTATAGAACTCCCAGAATTCAGAGTAACCAGTGAGGCCTTCTGAAACCAGATGCAGGTAAAATTTGGGGTTGATGGTGTGTATAGAACTCCCAGAATTCAGAGTAACCAGTGAGGCCTTCTGAAACCAGATGCAGGTAAAATATGGGGCTAAAAGAAAACAATAAAATATGGTATAAGGGACCAATAGAAAAGGGGGGAGAGAGAGAGAGGGAGAGGGAGAGAGAGGGAGAGAGAGGGATAGAGAGAGAGCAGTTAGCAGAGAGGAAATGCAAAGACATGCAAAATCTCTCTAGTTCAGGGAAGTTGATTGCTATGGGCAGGGTGCGAAATAGGTATAAAAGTCTAGGTAAGATTTTCATACGCCCGAGCCAAGAGATATTCCCCTTGGAACAAGACTGATAATGTTGTCCCATTTTGGAGTACAGTTGTGTGAAATTAGCTTTATGGAGTTACCGTATTTATCGGCATATAACACGCACCGGCGTATAACACGCACCTCATTTTAAGAAGGGAATTTCAGGGGGGGAAAAAATTAAAATAAAGAACTTTAAAGCAAAATCCTCAACCTCCCTCCTCATCCTCAACCCCCTCCTCAACCTCCCTCCTCATCCTCCCTCCTCAACCCCCTCCTCAAACCACCATCCTCAACCCCCTCCTCCACCCCCATCCTCATCCTCCTTCCTCAACCCCCCTCCTGAACCTCAACCCCCCTCCTGAACCTCAACCCCCCTCCTCAACCTCCCTCTTCATCCTCAACCCCCTCCTCATTCTCAACCCCCCTCCTCAACCTCCCTCCTCAACCTCCCTCCTCAACCCCCTCCTCAACCTCCCTCCTCAAACCCCCTCCTCAACCCCCCCATCCTCAAACCCCCTCAACCCCCCTCCTCAATTCCCCATCCTCATCCTCCTTCCTCAACCCCTCTATCCTCAACCCCCCTCCTCAACCTCAAACCCCCTCCTCAACCTCAACCCCCCTCTTTAACCCCCCTCCTCATCCTCAACCCCCCTCCTCATCCTCAACCCCCCTCCTCAACCTCAACCCCCCTCCTCAACCTCCCTCCTCATTCTAAACCCCCCTCCGCATTCTAACCCCCCCTCCTCATTCTAAACCCCCTCCTCATTCTAAACCCCCCTCCTCAACCTAAACCCCCCTCCTCCTCAACCTAAACCCCCTAAATACCTCCCCCCTCACTTACCTGCTTCTGCTCCGGCCTCCGCTCCGCTCCTTGACGTCACATGCGCGCCGGGTCAAGCACTTTTAGCACCTTATAATTGTGGGAAAATCCCCATGTAACACTTAGTCACTTTACACTGATCAATTCACAGTTTATTTGTACAATAGGACTCTTTTGGGGCCTAATTCACTTTAGTATTAGTTCTAGCACTTAGCACTTTTTGCCTATTTTCTCTTCATCATTGTATCCAATCATCTGGTTGTTGTTATGAATTATGCAGTTTAGCCAGTAGAGGTATTAATATATTTATTATTTGGCAGCTGTAGCGTCGTGTGTTTAGTTTTTTATTACTTTCATTGGTTTTATAATAACTATTAAAAGCTAAGTTTTATTGGCTACTATTGATTACAGTAGGTTCCTAGGAGTGAACCACTGCAAAGGGATTTTCTTTCCCTTTCTTTACCATTATGCATTACATTATGGATCCCTGGTAGCACCCTATCTTATTAAAAGTTAATGGGCTCAATGCTTAGAGCCACCTTACTTGTCCTTTTTCTTACAAAAATACATATATACAAAAAAAAAACACTATCGCAATAAACACAAAAGCCATTCACCGCGCGCCGCGCCAACGTTGCTCATATCACACAAAGCCTTGCAATAAGCGCAAAAAGCAGATCAGCGCCGAACAAACAATAACAGCAAAAGCGTCTCTCAGAAAGAAAAATTCAACAGCCTCGCAATGAGCGCCAAAGGCGTCAGCGCGAGGCTCGCAATGAGCGCCGAAGGATCTCAGACCACCAAAGAAAAATAATGTCTGTGCCAAACAGCATTACGTGCCTTACAATGTTATTGCCCCGTCATTTTTGACGGGCAAGTTTCTAGTATGCTAATAAAATCCAAATCCTTAAAAAAAGGATCATCACAAATCACTCCATGTAATAGAAGTAACCATTAATGCGCATAGAACTTACTTTTGGTTATCATCTGTTCCATTGAACAGACACATAAACATCTGGGCTATCTAATCCAATCCAGTTTCACACATACAGTGTGTTCCTAAAACAAAAATCTGAAAAAAGGTGGTAAAAAAAAAAAGTCGGAGGAAGATAAAAAATAACACAAAAGAGCGTCTGAACCAGCTAGACGTGTCAGGGGAGAGCTCCGAGGACCCATACCGGCTTTTGGGCTAAATCCCCCCGAAAAAGACCTGAGGTACCCCCAGCAACATCAGGGGACATCAGGGGAAGCCGACCGGACCCCCCAATGGACGCCCCGACCGACGGAGGAGAGGCGCCGGTGAAAGAAGCTGCGCACACCGGAGCAGGCAGAAGATCCCCAGTACGGGGCTGTGTCAGCCCATACGAGGCGTCGGAGGTGCTGCAAGAGGCAGGAGAGGCAAGCCCAGAGACCCCCGACAAAGAGGAGAGAACTATGAAGGAGCCCCAGCAACATCGGGGGACTACAGGAAGAAGCAACCCAGATCCCAGCGAGGTGCGACTGGCCGGCGGAAGGAGACCGGGAGCTGAGAGGCGGAGAGGCCAGGCGAGAGGCCCGGGAGAGCTGCACAGCACCCCAGACTCAACGCAGATCCGACTGGAGGTGAGTGAGAAGGACGCATAGGCCCAGCGGTGAAAACCCGGTGGCGGAGGCAGAGAGGAGACTGGCGGGAATGAAGAGGTGAAGAGGCAGCCGCCATCTTGGCCGCGTGGGTAAGCTGGAGGCCAGAAGGGCAACGGTGCTCTGTATAGCTCGCTAGACCCCAGGAAACAGGGGGAGGTACAGCCAGAGGCAAGGACCCCAAGCCAGGGCAGAAAACGGAGGCCAAGGGGGAAAATAAAAGGGTGGCGGGGCAGAAGAAGAAAAGCCAGCGGAAAAGCCCGCAAAAAAGCGGCCGCCATTTTGTGGCGCAGCAAGGTGGCCCCAGACCCAATAATAAAGCCCCCAAAGCCCACAGACATTACCAACAAGGCCTAGAAATACTTCCCAAGGCCCAGACTTGTATCCCAAAGCCCAGCCAGGCCAATGGCCACTGCCTAGCTATACTCAAATCAGCAATCCTGAACTTTAAGAAGAGATATAACTGCACAATCAACAAGACAGCACCTATACTTTGTAAAGCTGTACCCTAACACAAAAAAAAAGGGACACACCAAAGGTCCAAGTAATAAAGAGAAGAAGCAATTTCATTATCACAGTATAGATGTAGCTCCTTCTTACAGCCCTGGGAGTGCATAGACAAGACAACCCTGCCACAATTAAAAACACTACGAATTGAGGGTTACTAACAAGAGACTTTGCTATTCCCGGATCTCTCAGAAGACACCACAGCCTTACAGCTACTAAAAACCCTGCAATTGGGGGGTCACCGGAGAGAGACATTAATAACTCCGGCTCTGGAAACATCCAGCATTTATACAGTTAAAAAACTTTCAAACTACACTGAGACTCAGCTATATAGGACTTTTATGGACTCATGCTGCCACCAAGTGGCCACATAGCAAAACTACAGCAGAATTGCAATATGAGAGCTGGACTGTCAACATACCACATGCTAAACTCTGCAAAAAGCTACAAAGGCCAATGTGATTCCTTTCACCAAGAGATGTAAAAGCCCCCATATAAGGAAACCCGACTGACAAGCAATCATGTTCTACTCTTTGTGAGAACAAAGACCCGGAATTGACCAGCTGAAGGCGATATAATAAATGCTATTGTAGGCATCTGAATGGCTTGCAAGAAGAGGGGAAAGGAGGAAGAATCATAAAGCTTACTGGAAGGTGCAAGGCACTAAAGGTCAGCAATGAAGAAGAGCAAGAGGACTCCCTCAGCCAAGGGCATTCGTGAGCACTTCTCACCCAAGGCGGCTAAACCTGTATCGCCAGTGGAGTCTGCGTCAGACCACTCAGACTCATCCGACCAAGAGGGGGCCTCTAAGAAGATACGGCAACATATTGATCTATCGCCTAGATCGATTGCTACTTTTAACCAAGGCAATAGAACCCTTGAGGAATGACCTGAAAGAGCTGGGGTAGAGGACTCAACTGTTGGAAGAGCTGGTAGACCAAATAGGTGAGGCGCAACAACACGACAGGTCCGCCATCGATCAAAACTCCTACAATATCATGGAGCTAACAGACAAGATTGAAGACCTTGAGAACCGCTCCCGCCGTCACAACGTCAGGGTACGAGGAGTGCCAAGAGCCACACAGGACCTGGCGTTGTATTTGAAAGAAACCTTTGCAGCAATATTGTCTGACCAACCAGAAGCGGTCCTCGAAGTAAAGCGAGCTCATAGAGCTCTTGGAGGGGCGAGAAACCCAGAGGCCCCCAAAGATGTGGTGGTGCGATTCTTGAGGAAACAGGCCAGAGACCTTCTGTTGGCAGAAACTAGGAAGATGCAGGTGGTTAAGGGCCCAGACAACGCCAGCTTGCAAGTGTATGCTGACCTGTCCCCTAACACACTGGACAGGAGGAGACAGATGAAACCAGCCCTGGCGATCCTTCAGCAGAACAAATTGCAATATAGGTGGAATTTCCCCTTCGCTCTCACCTTTGGCTATCAAGGCGGCTCGCATACCACTCGCAATCTAGAAGACTGTTTGGCAGTATTGCGCCAACTTCATCTGTGCCCACCGGATTTTTCGACAGAAGAGCATGGCCGGCCCCCACCCCCTCCAATACCGAAGACACAATGGACAGTAGTAGGGTCGCAGTCAACAAAGTATACACGACTCCACTCCAGAAGCTCCGGAGATAAGAACCTACCCCGCAAGAGTCCAGCTATGAACAGCTTACAGAACAAAGGGGGATCTGGAGTGAGTTCGGAAGGATTGATAACAACACGCTCGGACTGACAACAAGCCAAATGACTGGAAGTGAACCAGAGACTTAAACACCTACCCAGCTTCGGGACTTAGTTATCAATAGGTATGGAGAAGGGGAGAATTGGAATTTGTTAGATCAACTAGCAGACTGGCAAAGAGCAGTGTGTAGACCAAATCTATTATTCGCAGTGCTTCTCCCGATGAAGATTAGTGCAGACATTTATAAACTTGCAAGTGATAGAAACCAGGGCTTGAGCAGCCAGCATAATATTACCCTAGAGGTAAATTTAAAAGAGACTGGGGGAACCAGGAATGCAAAGATGGTTGGCTAAATGTGTGTCTAATAGCATGTTTTTTTGCTTTTTCTCTGGCCTACGATGACTGGAGTCTCCTGCACCAGCTGTCTCTCTCCTTGTCTTTGTCCAATCTCAGATCTCTAAGAGCTGGAGTCGAGCAAGAAGCAGCAGGTAGACTAAGAAAACATACACACCTAGACACAAAAACATCATGAGTGGGTCAGAATATGTGTATATAACTCATAACGTGAAGGGGTTTAACTCACCTTTCAAGAGGAGGAAAGCTTTCAGATATTACAAAAAGTTTAGACCCTCGGTTATCTTCATGCAAGAGACACACTTCTCTTGTGGAGGTATCCCGAGGTTCATCCACATGGAATACCCGATAGTGTATGCGGCCACTCAGTCTACAAAGAAAGCAGGGGCAGCCATACTGCTACACAAAGACTTCCCATTCAAGGTAGAACACAGTAGAGTAGACAAGGAAGGGAATTATGTACTGATCACTGGGGCGGTATCGGGTCACAGAATTTCATTGGTATCCCTGTATTCCCCTACAAATTCTCCCCACCAAACCCTGATTAAAATGATGAGGGATCTGGAAACGCTAGACCTGGGCGAACTGGTAATCGGATGGGATATGAACTTAACCTTGGACCCAACATTGGACAGATCAGGTCACACTCAAAATACTAAATTTTTCAAAAAAAGGGCCCAAATTAAGCAGTTAATGACCAAGATGAGTCTAATGGATGCTTGGAGAGGCTTAAACATGGATACCAGGGAATATACATACTATTCACCTACGCACGGCACGTATTCCAGGATTGACACATTTTTAATGAGCTCTCTCCTCCTTGATAAAACCAGAGAGTCTGACATTGTCCCTTTCCCCTGGTCTGATCATGCCATGGTGGTTATTAAAATAACGATAGGCCCTAACTTGACCACATTCAGGGGCTGTAGGATTGATGAACACCTATTGACAGACCCCCAAAATACAGCATCAATAGCAGAGGACATTAAGCAATATTTTGAGCTGAATGATTCACCTGAGACGGGGGCGGGTTGGCTCTGGGTAGCGCATAAGGCTTTCATAAGTGGATGCTGTTTTTAGCTAACAGCCCAGCATCGAAAATCACTTAAGCGGAAAGAGGAAGAGTTAACAGATACCCTAAATAGTCTAGAAAAACTTAACCAGAAAAACCCCACCACGAAGCTGTGCAGGCAAATAGATAAGATTAGGACAGAATTAAATGGGGTACTATCCTTTTACACAGAAAAAGCAATGAGGAAAACTAGGCATCTATTCTTCTGGAAGGCTAATAAGCCGGAAAGAATGCTAGCCAAGAGATTGAAGGCTAAGGAGACCCAAACTAGGGTAACTCAGATTAGAAAAGTAGATGGCAATATCTCATGTAGCCCGAGGGATATTCAGAAGGAGTTCCAGTCCTTTTACCAGCAGATATAGTCAGCTGGTAGGCTGAGCGAAGGGCTGGACCTTGACTCCTTTTTAGGATCTATAGATCTTCCCTCTATAGACGAGCAGCAGCTAGCAAATCTCAATCTAGATATTTCAACGGAAGAGGTGAAGGAGGCAATTCAGGGTCTCAAAATAGGCAAATCACCAGGGCCGGACGGCTATACTAACTTATATTATAAAAAGTTTGAGTCCCTATTAAGTCCCCATCTTAGGTCACTGTTTAACGCCATCATGGGAGGGGAAAGAATGCCCCCAGAACTAAACCAAGCAGAATTGGTGGTTCTACCAAAGGAAGGCAGAGATAATCTAGAGGTGAAAAATTACCGACCTATATCACTGTTGAATGGAGACGTCAAGCTGATGGCCAAAATTATGGCGACAGGGATCTCCAGATTCTAAGAAATTATCCATAAGGATCAGGCAGGGTTTGTACCTTATAGACAGGTGGGGGACAATGTCAGAAGAACTCTCAATATCCAGTATCTAGCGCAGAAAGCAAGCTCCCCAATGTGTCTATTGGCTCTTGATATAGAGAAAGCATTCGATACAGTGGAAGGTTCTGAATAAGTTTGGGCTCAAGGGGAAGTTTATTACTCTACTTCGCACATACTATGATGCTCCGACAGCCATGTTGAGATTACCAGGGGAACATAGAACACAAATTAACATTCAGAGAGGTACAAGACAAGGATGCCTGCTCTCGCCCCTGTTATTTGCTATGGCAGTGGAACCACTAGCGCAGCTCATTAAAGCGGATAGGGAAATTCAGGGGCTTTAGGTAGGGTTACACCAATATAAATGCTCATTCTGTGCAGACGATGTACTCTGCACTCTGACGAAACCCAGGTCCTCCATCCCGGCATTAATGTCGACCCTAGACCAGTTCGGCAAAATGTCAGGTCTTAAGCTGAACTTGGAGAAATCGGAGGCTCTGAGCTTAGGCATGGCACAAGAGGACATAGAGCATCTGAAGGCCCTGTTTCCCATTTCATGGCCCCCCAAACACATAAAATATCTAGGGGTTAACATAACACCCAAAATTTCTGATCTATACAAGTCTAATTACCCCCCCCCCCCCCCCCCCCCCCCATGTACAAGAAGCTGAATGATGACTTGTTCAAATGGAGGAACTACCCTCTTTCTTGGACGGGCCGAATTGCAGCAGTCAAAATGAGTGTTCTACCAAAAATTCTGTACCTATTTAGAACAATCCCTATGCCAATATCCCTGAGGGAACTGGACTGGTTCCAGTCCAGTATTTTTAGGTACGTGTGGAGAAATAAGAAACCCAGAATAGCCAAGAAGGTAATGTACAGAAACAAGAAAGAAGGGGGGTTAGCATGCCCTAATCTACAGGAGTACTTTAAAGCGGCTAGGCTTTCCCAACTACCACAAACGCACTCGGTCAAACATCAACCGGGCTGGGTATTTTTGGAAAAGCAGCAAATGCAACCGCATAGCTGGGACACATTGATATGGGCGTCCGACGGATTAAGTCCTGTTAAATCACATCCGAACCCCATAATAAATTTAACAATAATAACGTGGAAAAGGGCTAGACTCAAATATAAGCTGGATATAAGTGCATCTCCCCTTTGTTCTGTAATTTCTTCCCAAGAGATTTGTGCAACCATGAGTAAAACATCTAAGCACTGGTGGGCAATTAGGGGCCTAGACAGGTTGGGTCCCTGGTTTATAGGGAGTTATTTGAGGAATTTAGATCAATTTAGAGAAAAATATACCCTTCCCCCAGAGGAGGAATACAACTACTTGAAAATAAGGAGCTGGGCCGGCAAAATGTTTAAAAAATTTGGACCACCGAAATCCTCCTGGTTCTTGGTGATCTGCAAGAACATCCCACTTGCAAAAGGGATAATAGGCTCATTATATGACACATTTATTAACTCAGGGAATTCAGATAAGCCACCATATATAGGTAAATGGGAAAGAGAACTGGGGGAGGAATGGGAGTGGAAGAAGTGGCAGAAATCCACTTCTTCCACTCCCTAACCTGAATAAAGCAACGTGTAATTCCACATACATAGAGACCTCTATTAAAGTACTTCAGCGAACATATTGCACCCCGGATAAACTCAATAGATATGGCCCTAGGGTAAATAGTAATTGTTTTAGAGGCTGTCAACAAATAGGAGACCATACTCATACCTTGTGGCTATGTCAGGCAGTACACAGGCTATGGGAAGGGCTAGCACGGATAGTGTCGTCACTGTTCGATACTTCCTAATCTAACAAAGCATATAAGCTATTTCAGATAATGGCTGCTGCAGCCAAGGTGCATATCGCTAGTCATTGGAAATCAGACAAATTAGACATCCGGGAAATTATAAGGAGAATTAATTACATAGCGATAAACGAGAAGACAACATCGGCCATATTAGACACTATACCACAGTTTTATAAAATATGAAATCCCTGGTTAAAATCAACGTTGGGTACTCCATTAAATTGAAGGAACCAACAGTAAGAGGAGGTCAACAATAATATTTTAGGTGTAGGCCGGAGGGGGACGCCGACCGGGGAGGACTTGAGAGCTGGTGCCGGAGATTCTGGAATATCGGGAATAGGTCACAAGAGGTGAATATATAAATATTACATGTATTAAGTGTAAGAATGCATTGCTCTAGATTGAGGCTTGCTGAGTTAATATAGTAACTAAGCAAACTAAAGTGTATAGTTTGGAATAACTCGGAAGCTATTATTTAAAAAATGGAAGATAGCTATACATTGACTTATTATAGGGACAGGATCCCTTAGGATACAAACTTATAGTCTAGAATAGATTAAATGTGCCTCTCCAGACCTACATAGTTATATTCTACTTTTTTATTTAAAGTTTTAGTTTAATATGTATATAATTAAGTTATGTTTGTTCAAGACTCCCTTATTTGAGTTAAAGGAAAAATAGAATAACTATAGAATCACAGAAAAAGGAAAAAAGAAAGGAGATACTATGGTTTGATTGATAAGAGCTTATGTGTTAATGTTCAAAGATTATATGCAAAAATATTTGTTACCTGTTATGTTGGAAACCTGTTATTCCTTTGAATAAAAAACTATTTATATAAAAAAAAAACACAAAAAACATGCTTGCACAGTACAGTGCTAAATACTGTAACTGTAACAATATAACAACTCACCTGATTTCCATTGGTAAGCATTACTAACTATTAGCTAGTTCTCAGGAAAACTCACTGGCCATGACCATTAATAATGATGTGTCATCTCACAATAAGTGCTTAGCTGTGGCCAACATCAGTGGTCTAGGTGTACTATCACCTTCGCAATATGATATTGTTCATCAACATTGATATCACATCCATCAGCTATACAGGTGTTAGCACATGTTAAAGGATACTCATGATATCAGCAATAGGGGAAAGTACCCATTAATACAGAGAGGACACAAAGGTCAGCAGCCACATTCACTGTTACCCCCGATATTGAGGTCAGGATCACAAGCTTCACTAATTCATATATTAATGCTGTCTGTCATTAACATGCCATTGTAAGACTTTGCAAGTCCACCGCCATAGCAGTATTAGTCTATATTTAAGCTAACAACAGTCATGTCTAAGATATCTGGATATATGATAGCTTTGATATTGTGGGAGCTCATGTTAAGGGTGGGCTGTCGTTGAAGGAATGTCTACCTGAGAGGCACTGGCAAAATCTTACACTTAATACATTTCCTTCACAATGCTTGCAGATGCAGAAGCTGCCTTCATGGACCTGAATTGTGCCTAAAACAATAAAAAGAAAGCAAAAACCTACAAAATAAGGCCTTAAAAATATAGGGACTGCAGCATCTCTTCTCAACAGCATTCCTCAGTGACCATCAATTGGTGAAATGTTAAATAGAACCCTATGTGTCCACAGAGAAGAGGATCAGGGACCATGTGATGGGAGGTAGCCAAATGCATACAAAATATCACCATCACATAGGCCAAGATCCAAGACTTTGTAGCCAGGCTAGATTAGGTTAACATTGTGACCAAAAGATTATAAAAAAAATAGCAAGTATTAATCACAGCACAAGCTATTCGAAAATAATCTCAGGAAGTTACCCATAGGCCTCACTTTCTCCTCTGTACTTATTCTTATTTTAATTATTTTCCCCTCAAACTACACCTATCTTTTCCTGTGGTATCTCCCACCAAGTAAACAAGAGGTAATATGCTATTTGAACATTAGGTAAAATAACACCAAGGATTCTAGATAGCATCATTCATACATCTATAACTTTTAACTTTTTAAATAGGTTTCTTATTTTCTCTGTTTTAAGTAATTTTCATGCCCTTCAAGGTCATATTCCCAGACATTCTGAAATCAACCTATAACTTATAAAAAATATGTAGAAAAAAATAAATGTCCTATCTAATAATAACAAAATGTAAAAGATACATGTTCTAGTCTAGCATTATGTGGAGGGGTAGCCAGTTCCCTATTAAATATAGTCTTTTTTCCATTGTTTCACCTTTCATAAAAAAATATTATCTGGCCCTCTGATCAGGGCAATTTAGGTGATTCCTGATATCAATTTAGGTGATTCCTGATATCATTATGATAGAAAAGGAGCCAAACTACTATGTGATAATAAATGGCTTATTTGATCACTAACCTTTAAATCAAATTTATTTTTTTTGCATGATCAGTCATATTTTCAAAATAAATGCATCAATTTCACCATTTCTACCAGGGTATGCAAACTTTTGAGCACAACTGTATTTATTTATAGATATATATATATATATATAGATGAATAGTCAGAGTATCGCAATAAATAGTGTTACCTTTTTTAGTGGACAAACATATTCATACATATTTTGACTGGCATTCGAGAGTATTTGAACCCCTGCTGATTTTGAACTTTTGTCCCTTAACAAAGTGACCAGTCTATAATTTTAACGGTAGGTGTATTTTAACAGTGAGAGACAGAATAACAAAAAAAAACAAGAAAAACGCATGTCAAAAAAGTTATAAATTGATTTGCAGGTCTGTGAGGAAATAAGTATTTGATCCCCTATCAATCAGCAAGATTTCTGGCTCCCAGGTGTCTTTTATACAGGTAACGAACTGAGATTAGCAGCACTCTCTTAAAGGGAGTGCTCCTTATCTCAGCTTGTTACCTGTATAAAAGGCACCTGTTAACACAAAACAATCAATCAGATTCCAATCTCTCCATCATGGCCAAGACCAAAGAGCTGTCCAAGGATGTCAGGGACAAGATTGTAGACCTACACAAGGCTGGAATGGGCTACAAGACCATTGCAAAGCAGCTTGGTGAGAAGGTGACAACAAATGGTGCGATTATTCGCAAATGGAAGAATCAAAAAATAACTGTCAGTCTCCCTCGGTCTGATGCTCCATGCAAGATCTCACCTTGTGGAGTTTCAATGATCATGAGAACGGTGAGGAATCAGCCCAGAACTACACAGGAGGATCTTGTTAATTATCTCAAGGCAGGATGAAAGTGTTGTGGTCTGATGAGACCAAAATCAAGCTCTTTGGCATCAACTCTACTGAATGCTGCCTATGACCCCAAGAACATCATCCCCACCATCAAACATGGAGGTGGAAACATTATGCTTTGGGAGTGTTTTTCTGTTAAGGGGACAGGACAACTGCAATGCATCAAAGGGATGATGGACGGGGCCATGTACCGTCAAATCTTGGGTGAGAACCTCCGCCCTCCGCAGGGCATTGAAAATAGTTTGTGGATAGTTATCCCAGCATGACAATGACCCAAAACAAGAAGAAGCACATTAAGGCCCTGGAATGGCCTAGCCAGTCTCTAGACCTTAATCCCATAGAAAATCTGTGGAAGGAGCTGAAGGTTCGAGTTACCAAACATCAGCCTCAAAACCTTAATCAATTGGGGAGGATCTACAAAGAGGAGTGGGACAAAATCCCTCCTGAGGTGTGTGCACACCTGGTGGCCAACTACAAGACACGTCTGACGTCTGTGATTGCCAACAAGGATTTTGCCACCAAGTACTAAGTAAAAGGGGTCAAATACTTATTTCCCTCATTGACCTGGAAATCAATTTATAACTTTTTTACATGCGTTTTTCTTGTTATTCTGTCTCTCATTGTTAAAATACACCTACCATTAAAATTATAGACTGATCATTTCTTTATCAGTGGACAAACATTCAAAATCAGCAGGGGATCAAATACTTCAAAATCAGCAGGGGATCAAATAGTAAATAAAAAGTACATCTGTGTTCACATATGAATCTCTAAAGCAAGTTAAAAAAACCTGTTTCCCGTTTAGAGTTCCGAAAAAAACAGTTATTACACTGCATTCTGGGAAATTGAGCTGGGCACACAAATGTGCCCACAAATGCATCGCTCTTCATTCCGTAGCCATTATCAAACATGGCTTCCTTTAAGCTTATGCATGCTGTATTACACAGCTTTAATGCAAAGCCAAGGTTGGAATTAACACAGGCTGAGTATCCAATCCATGTACAGCTGTTTCAAGCTTACTGGCTATTATCAGCATGGAGCGGGATCTCAGCCTGTGTTGTGGAAATTATGAGAAGGTAGTTCACCACAACAATCATTTATAATATGGTGGGCAAAAGAGTATTAGAAGCCCTCCACCGTACAGTAGTACAGTAAATAATATATCTACCTTACAAGTAAAGGCTGATAAACTGCAGAGTGCACTAATTGTGCCCAGGTGAGAGGGGGTTGGTGCTCACTGAGCACAGTTTAGCTGGGCCTAGCATAGAGGGTGGAGTGGGGGTAGTGAGGATGTCCAGGGAGGCAGCAGGGTTACAGTTACAAGGGGAAGCAGGGGGAACAGGAGGAGGCAGGCCAGTTCTGAGTTGGCAAACACCAACAGATTTGCCGGATTGAGTGAAACTGTTGGGGATGTCCATTCAGGAATGGCAATGCCAGATAGAGCTGTTCCCTCTAACAGCCGGGCGAACAGCTCTACTGGAGGAGAGGGAGGGCAGAATAGGCAGAACAACAGACAGGTTTTGGTTGTAGGGATCTCTACAGTAGGGATGGATTGCACCTTAATGATGAGGGAGCTTTTGTACTAGGGGATAGGATGGTAGAAAGGCTGGAGGAGTTTTTAAACTAGTAGGTGGGGGGGAGGGACTAGATATAAGTAATGGGGTAGAAAGTGTAGAGGGTATAAGGGATGAATTAACAACTCATAGGGGAGGAGATGGGGAGAGGGGTAGTATAGTCAATAGGGAGGTAGTACTAAGTAATTCAAGTACAGTTGCAGGCACTTCAGAACTACAGACTCATAACATAACGTGTATGCTTGCTAATGCCAGAAGCTTGCCAGGAAAAATGGGAGAGTTAGAATTATTAGCAATTAATGAAAAATGGGATTTAATAGGCATTACCGAAACGTGGTGGGATGAATCTCATGACTGGACTGTTAATCTGGATGGTTATAACCTATTTAGGAAAGATAGAGGCAATGGTAAACGAGGAGGAGGGATTTGTCTGTATGTTAAGCCTGAATTTAAGGCTATAGTCAGAGAAGATATTTATGGTGGACCTAGTGATAAAGTTACATGTTTGTGGGTAGAGTTAAATAGCGGAGCAGCAAATTCCAAAAGAATATTAGTAGGAGTATGCTATAAACCCCCAAATATAGCTGAAAGTGAGTAAATACAATTATTGTTACAGATTGGAAATGCAGCTAAGCACGGGCAAGTTCTAATAATGGGAGATTTTAATTACCCTGAAATAAACTGGCTAAATGAGACCAGCAGTTCAGCTAGGGGGAGCAGGTTCTTGAGTACATTCAGGGATCATTATCTGGCCCAGGTTATACAGGAGCCTACTAGAAATGAAGCTATCTTAGATTTACTCATCACAAATAATATTGATATAGTATCAAATGTTGAAATAGGGCAACCTTTGGGAAACAGTGATCACAACACAGTCTCATTTGAGATTGAATTAAAAAAAAAACATTTTAAGGGGCCAACAAAAACTCTTAATTTTAAAAGTGCAGATTTTAATGGTCTAAGGGCAGCAATACAAAGTATAGACTGGGACAGAGAACTGATAGGTAAAAACACTGAACATAAATGGACAACATTTAAATCCTTACTAAATATACATACACATCAGCATATACCATGTGGGACTAAAAGTAAAAGGAGTAAATCCTATCCAATGTGGCTTAAAAATGATTTAAAGATCAAGATACGGAGTAAAAAACAGGCATTTAAATTATATAAAAAGAGGGGACCGAGACTGCTTTAAGGGAATACAAGGAAATCAACAAGGCTTGCAAAAGCGCGATTAGACTGGCTAAAATAGAAAATGAAAAATGTATTGCAAAATAGAGTAAGACTAACCCTAAAATATTTTTTAAGTATATTAATGGGAAGAAGGCGAGGAAGGAAGCTATAGGAACATTAGAATGTGAAACAGGCTGTCTGAAAATTAGTGACCAGGAAAAGGCAGATGAGCTAAATAGGTTCTTTTCTTCGGTATACACAAGGGAGGTACAAGTGGTTGGGACACTGCAACATAATGGGGCTACACTACCTTTGCCAAATAATTGGTTAACACAGGAAGTAATCCAAAAGAGGTTGAAAAAAAAAAATGCTAATAAAGCCCCGGGTCCTGATGGAATACATCCAAGGGTACTAAGAGAACTGGGTTCTGTAACAGCCAAACCATTATATTTAATTTTTCAAGATTCACTCAACACAGGGTCTCTACCAGACTGGAGAAAAGCTGATGTGATACCTATATTTAAGAAGGGAGCAAGAGCAAATCCGGGGAATTATAGACCAGTGAGCCTCACCTCTGTAGTGTGGAATCTTTTAGAAGGGTTAATAAGGGATAATATACAAGAATATGTCTATTTGAAAAGATTATAAGTAGGAGTCAACATGGATTTATGAGGGATAGGTCATGTCAAGCAAATCTAATTAGTTTCTATGAGGAGGTTAGTAGGAACATGGATCAAGGCAACTCAGTGGATGTAGTCTTTTTGGATTTTGCAAAGGCTTTTGATACAGTGCCACATGGGAGACTATTGGGCAAACTAAGGGATACAGGAATTGCAGTAAATATCTGCTCATGGATTGAGAGCTGGCTAAAAGACAGGAAGTAAAGGGTTGTTGTAAATGGAACATACTCCGATTGGACTAATGTGGTAAGTGGGGTTCCTCAGGGTTCAGTATTAGGTCCCCTCCTTTTTAACATATTTATTAATGACTTAGAGGTAGGATTGGAGTGTGGGGTCTCCATTTTCACTGATGACACAAAGTTTTGCAAGGTAATTAAATCAGATAATGATGTACTTTCCCTCCAAGGGGAGATTTAATACGAATAAATGTAAGGTTTTGCATCTAGGAAGGAAAAATAGCCATGCAATTTATAATCTTAATGGAGCAAATCTAGGTGTATCAGATATTGAAAGGGATTTGGGAGTGCTTGTGGACAACCACCTAGGTAACAGTGCTCAAAGCCAAGCAGCAGCTGCAAAGGCAAATAAAATATTAGCATGTATTAAGAAGGGTATAGAAGCCAGCGAAGCAAATATAATTCTGCCACTATACAAATCTCTAGTACGCCCTCATTTGGAATATGGAGTACAATTTTGGGCACCACTTCATAAAAAGGACATTTTAGAGCTGGAAAAGGTACAGAGAAGGGCAACAAAACTAATAAGGGGAATGGAGGGGCTAAGTTATGAAGAAAGACTAACCAAATTAAACGTATTTTTTCTAGAAAAAAGGCGTCTAAGAGGAGATATGATTACCTTATATAAATACATCCAGGGTCAGTATAAAGATTTGTCAGGGGAGCTTTTTGTGCCAAGAGGTTTTCAACTGACAAGAGGACATCCCTTGAGTTTAGAAGTAAAAAGATTCCACCTCAAAGAAAGAAAAGGGTTTTTTTACAGTAAAGGTGGTTAATCTGTGGAATTCTCTACCAGAGGAGGTGGTGACAGCGGATTCGATTGATAACTTTAAAAGGGGACTAGATTTATTTCTAATTAAAAAGGGAATTCAGGGTTATCATGGATAATTAGAGAGACAGTATTTAGAGACAGATTTACTGTTTAAATTTCGAAACATCATAGACAACTGGCGAAAAGATAGATTTTCCTTTTCAGGGAAAATAGCGGTAGTCAAAATGATGTTACTCCCCAGACTAAACTATATCTTAATGTGTATTCCATGTAAGATTCCTGGAGGTTGGCTGAGGAAATTACAAGGTGTGATTGATGTTTTCATACACCATTCTAAATATATAAGATTAAAAAAAATGACCATGGGAAGAAGTTTTTTAAAAGGAGGAATCGCCTACCCCCTATTGCAACCATACCAGGAGGCTAATTGTGTAGCTCATGCCTTGAAATGGCTAGAAACCTCACAGACACTACCGTGGATAGACATAGAAAAAGCGTTAAATCCAAATTACCATTTATCATCCCTGGTGTTTGGGGTAAAACCATTAAATAAGGACCTAGCTCTAGGATCTTCGGTTATGAAAGAGATCTTAAAAAACTGGAGACAGATCAATAAGAAATATAAATTAATCCCTAGGGGCAGTTTTATCACTCCATTGAATTCACTAATACATTTAGATATGAGATGCATTACTAAAGATTGGAAGAGGAAAGGATTAACATCGGTGGGAGATACTGTGATCAATGGGATTATTGCCCCTTTTGAGCAAATTAAGGAAAAGTTTAAGATTTTAGGAGTAGGATGGTTAGCATATGAAGCATATAGAACTTCCTGTGGTATAACCAATGTACAATTACAAAGCAACAAAGAACTAAACCCCATGGAAAAAATCCTCCTTAAATCAGGGAGAAAACATCTGATATCTAAATGTTTCAATATCATATGATCTGCTGTAGAGCACCCCAAAACCAAGGGTATGACCCAATGGGAACAGACGTTAAATTTAGAAATAAAGGAAGCAGACTGGGACACAGCGCTAAAATGGACAAACAGATTTATTAAACAAACAACATACAGAGAAACATTTTTTAAAATAATAAACAATTGGTATTTGACACCTATGAAAATGGCACAAATTTCCCACTCCCCCGTAGATAAATTGTGTTGGAGAGAATGTGGTAGCCCGGCACATCTGTTGCATATTTTATGGGACTGTCCTAAAATAAAATCCTTTTGGGAAAGGTGCTATGAATTTCTGGGCAAGATAATCGGGAACCAACTCCCTTTTAAGGGAGAATGTAGCATTTTACATATTTTTCCAAGTGATGTCCCTACTGAGAAAATAGCAGTGGCAATTATTACTTTTTCAATAGCAAAAAACGTATTAATAACGAAATGGAAAGATGAATCCCCTCCAATATTTTCTGACATCATTTGGAAAATAAAATATATCCGAGAATTAGAGGCAAATTATGCACAAAGAGGTCTAATTAAAGTAGACCCATTGAAATGGAAAATATGGGATCGGAATCAAAGAACTACAAATTAAGAGATCAAATCTTCCGGGAGGGAATGAGGGATGAATGTGGATGAATGGTTATACGATTTTAATTAAAAAATTGTCTAAATTATGTAAAATAGTCGACAAGAATGTAATTAATATTTTTGTTTTTGTATGTGTTTATTGGAAAAATAAAATAAATAATAAAAAAAAAAAAAAGAGAGACAGTATTGATCCACATTTTTTACATTTCCCTTTGAGACAATTGGCTAAGTCTCGCTTGTGTTTTTTTTTTTTTTTTTTTCTATTTTCCTTCCTCTGGACAAATTAATAATAATAAAAAAACAAACATTAAATAATTGATTAATAATTAATTAACAACTAATGAATTAATAGTTAATCCTCATATTGCAGATCAGAGGAGATCTTAAAAGGTTGAACTTGATGGACTTTTTTCAACCTTAAATATTATGTAACTATGAATCTATGTTATATATATATATATATATATATATATATATATATATATATATATATATATATTCTATTCAGTCACCTTAAGTGTAGGTCAGAATAAATAAACAGGGTTGTAAACATTTGCACATCTTCAGGGGTAAAAGTGCCATAAAACTAACTGTAGGGAGACAGATGAACAGACCAAAAAGAAGAAACCAGAAAACCAGAGAAAAAAAAATCATATTAGGAATGTAAGGTTTAAGAAGTTTAGATGTGACAAAGATTCCATATTTACATTAAGGCTGTATTTTTCGTATTAAGGAGTGTTAGCATTTTCTATCTTTCCTGTATGTTTTTAAAATGACCTCTGAGTATTTTGATTTTCAGTTTTTGGATGGAGTGCTTATTTTGTGAAAAGTGGTGTCCAACAGATTGACAAGAACCTCTATTACTGTAAATAATGAATGAAAAATGCAGACTTGTTTCTGCAGCCATTGTGAGGCTTAATTTGCTAATTTTTAGATCAGGTTGGTGTCAAGAACCAGAGATGAGGGGACCACAGGCACTGCAAAACCTCCTGCTTTCAGCTTACCGGAGACCACTGAGTGGTAAGGTTCTATCCATCTCAGCGCTTAGCTGCCCACATTAACCCAGCTAATGTTACCGATTGTAACAGAGTCCAATGCAGGTTCAGCAGCAATAATTCCAGTTATAAGGATTATTTTTCCTCAGAATTAAACACACACATCAAGTATGCATGTTTAAACTGACAACTCATTCACCAGCACCTACCTTGACCATGTGGGGAGGCCTGTCCATCAGTGATGTCACCCCCACTCACCCACTTGATCCTGAAATGTACTACCCAGGCTAACTGACTCTTTGATACTGGCTTTACAGGAGGTATCTGATCATATCAGGTGTGGAGACACTCCTTCTATTAATGGCCGTAAGAGCTGCGTGGCCGCAAGGGGTGGCCGCAAGCTACTAAGTTATTCTATTCCCTTACGGCCGAGGGCTACGTCCGGCGCCCTGCATTCCCTTGCGGCCACTCCGCCGCAGCTTACTGCAGTGAAAGCCTTTGATCCCACGTGTCCGCAAGAGATTCAGCCGCATGAAATCCTACAACCCTATTCAAATGCTCCGGCAACACCTCGGCCAAGCCCGCAAAATGGCCAACAATGGCCGCAGCTTACTTCCACCCTGGAGCCATCGCAAGGGCTCTGACGCCCTTGCGGCTGCTCAATTAAGCCTACAGCTGGCTGCAGGGGACCCGATTGTCACCCGATCAGGACCCCTGCAGTGTCTCTATAGCGTCCCTAATGCAGGGGTCCGATCGAGACCCGTGCAGGGAGCACACATTAAACCTATCATGTAGGGAACCCCATTGGGATCCCTGCAATGTGCACACATTAACCTTTGCTGCAGGGGTCCGATTGGGACCCATGCAGGCTCCCCACATTAACCCCTTGCCTTGCTGCAGAGGGTCCTGATCGTCACCGATCACGACCCCCGCATCTACTTAATTTCCTGTCGCGGCCTTAAAGGGCCTGCGGCAAACTAATGGTTAGCCCCAAGCTGCGGGGGTACTATAAGTACCCCCCGGCACCTAAAATGAACCCCATCACTCATTGGGGGTCAATATAGACTCCTATAGGACACTATTAACCCCTAGGTTAACCCTACAAGTGCCATGAGGGTCCTCCAGGACCCTCATGACAATGTCTAAGCACTACACTTCACTATTAACCCTAATTATACCCCATTAACCCCTTAACCCTATTTATACCCCATTAACCCATACTAAATGCTATTTAACCCTAACTGGGCATATTTAACCCTAACTGCACCTATCTAACCCTAACTGGGCCTATTTAACCCTAACTGGACACTGTATCAAAAGCCTTTGCAAAATCCAAATAGACTACATGCACTGAGTTGCCTTGATCCAAGTTCCTACTAACCTCCTCATAGTAACTAATAAGATTTGTTTGATATGACCTATCCTTCATAAATCCATGTTGGCTCCTACTTATAATCCTGTTTGAATAGACATATTCTTGCATATTATCCCTTATTAACCCTTCTAAAAGCTTTCCCACTATCGAAGTGAGACTCACTGGTCTATAATTCATACAGACCCAAATAAGCCTCCATTTATCCCCTTCACTTATTGGGGTCCATACAGACCCCCGTAAGCCTTTCTTTAACCCAATCAGTCCCAAAAGGGTCTATGAAGGGTCTCCCTCATGGGACAATTAGAACCCTAATATTAACCCCATAAGTGCCATGAGGGTCCTCTCATGACACTATGTACAAACACTACACTGCACTATCACCCCCCATAAACCACTAAATCTAAACTAACCCCCCTCTACCCCAACCTATTAACACCTACACTACCTACCTACCCCCTATTAAACCTTCCCACCCAACTAATTACATAAAATAAAAAAAGAACATTATAAGAACATTATAACAACCCCCACTACAAAAAATAAAAAAAGAACATTATAAATCCCCACACTACAAAAAAAAATACATTACCAATCCCCCCACTACAAAAAATAAAAAAAGACATTACAACCCCCCCACTACAAAAAATAAAAAAAGAATTACACACCTGCAAAGAAAATACATACACATATATACATAACATTACAATACAGCAATATATATATTACAAATACTGTATATAATATAAACCCCCTAACTACAATACATTTACCCCTATCTACATTACATATCCCCCTGACTACAAAATATTACCCCTATCTATAAAACATTACCCCCTATCTATTAAACATTAATCCTATCTACATAACATTACCCCTATCTATAAAACATTACTCCCTACCTATAAAACATTAACCCTTTCTACATAACATTACCCCCATCTATCACACATAACCCCCTATCTATAACACATAACCCCCTATCTATAATACATTACCCCTATCTATTAAACATTAACCCTATCTATTAAAAATTAACTCAATCTACATAACATTACCCCCTATCTATTAAAAATTACCCCTATCTACATAACATAACCCCCTATCTATAATACATTTTCCCCTGTCTATAAGAGATGGATGGGGACATGCTGGAAAGGTAAGTTTAATACTGTATTTAGAATGTGTAATTATTCTATGTAGTGTTTTATTTTGTACTAATCTGATGTTTTTTTTTCCTAGGGGTGCGATCTGAAGGGTCATCTGCAAAGGTGAGTGGTCTTATTTATTCTATTTTAGCTTATATTTAGGGTTTAATGTATTATAGATAGGGGGAAATGTATTATAGATAGGGGTTATGTTATGTAGATAGTGAAGGGGTTAGATGGAGGCTTATTGGGGTCTGTATAGACTCCCATAAGTGATGGGGTTAGATGTAGGCTTATGGGGGTCTGTATGGATGCCCAGTTAGGGTTAAATAGATACAGTTAGGGTTAGAAAGGCCCAGTTTGGCTTATTAGGACCAGTTAGTGTTAAATAGGCCCAGTTTGGGTTAGATAGGCCCAGTTAGGTTAAAAAGGTACAGATAGGGTAAAATAGGGTTTAGCATGGGTTAATGGGGTATAGTTAGGGTGATGGGATTAATGGGGTATAGTTCGGGTTAATAGTTTAGTGTAGTGCTTAGACTTTGTCATGAGGGTCCTGGAGTATCCTCATGGCACTTATGGGGTTAACCTAGGGGTTAATAGTGTCCAACAGGACTGAGGGGGTTAATTTTGTCTCATGGGGGTCTCTATTGACCCCCATGAGTGATGGGGTTAATTTTAGGTGCCGGGGTACTTATAGTACCCCCCGCGGCAGGGGTTAATTCTTTATTTCTCGCGGATCCTTTAAGGACCTTTATGGAATTGAATTTTTAAAACAGCAGGGGTCCCAATGGGACCCCCGCTGCAAGGGTTAATACGGGGCCCCTCCGGGGGTCCCGCTGGGGACTTCGCAGCATGGGGGGTTAATGTTAGTTGTCGCGGGGGTACTTACAGTACCCCCGCAACTTGGGGTAATCATTAGTGTGCCGCGGTCCCTTTAAGAAGCTAAAGCGGGAGCTTTCAATCCAAGCCCGTACTCGGACAGGGTTGGATATCTTTAGGGGTTACTGCTTTAGGGGTCATCCAAGCACGTAGTCCTGTACTCACCCGGATTTAGCGACAGCCGAACTGCCAAACTGCAAAAACACACAAATATGCCTCACACACAGCTCAGGGGGAGTGCCAGGGTGTCTGTGAGTGAGGTTGCAAGTTAATTTGAGGTATTTTGGGGCTTTTTTTATGACATAAAATCGCCAAAGGGAGTAAAAAAAATGTTGACCCCCAAAAAATGAAGCAAACCCAAAACGAGGCCGAAGAACTTAAAACACATCCGAAGGACGGAAAAGCACTAAGACTTACGCAAAGATTTAAGCACTAACGCAAAACAGTAACACTTAATACAAGGCAGTAACATTTAACTCAAGCCAGTAACACTTAATCAAAGGCAGTAACACTTAATCAAAGCCAGTGACACTTAACCCAAGGTAGTAACACAGGGAGAGAGGCTCGCAATGAGCGTTGAGGGTGCTCAAGTGCGAGACCTATAAAGTACACAGGGGGAGAGGCTCATTGTGGGGCTCGCAATGAGTGCAAAAGGTTAGCAAGTTGTGGCTCGGCGCTCATTGTGAGCCACGCGATGAGTGCCAAAGCACGGGGCTCGCGGTCAACGACAAAGGTGCTCTGAGGGACCATAACCTCATATTCTGTGGCAAACAGCATTACCATGGCTTCACATTTTATTGCTGTCATCTTTCTCCCACTGCTACTAAGTCCTTAAAGTTATTACTCAAAATGTACTGTATGTTCGATACGTGGAGAGAAATTCATCCAAACAAGAGAGAATACACCTACTACTAAGCTAAACATAACTCATACTCTTGTATTGACTATATTTTAATATAACAACAGTTGTCATCGAACTTATCCGATGCAGTAATTCATCTCATCTCCTGGTCAGACCTCGAATTGGTTAGCATTACCCTGAGAGATCTACTCCCTAAGAGACGCTCCCCAACTTGGGCCCTGAACCCAGCTCTTCTTAATGACACCCAATCAAGGGAAAAAAAACATAAAGAGTTAGCAGTGTTAAGAGGCACTTGCATCCAGATAGGTTCTCTCACCCAAAAACTAGAGCTATCCCAAATCAAAGAACTTAATGACAAGATTTCAACCCTTCAATAATCCTAGACATCCATGAGATCGCCCAAGATCCAGGCGGAAATACATACACTTAAACAGGACTTGAATGGGATTCTGACAAAATGCTCACTAAAAAACGTAATCAGCAAAGAACAAATTCGTTCATCCCCAAACTTAAATTGGAAGATGATAAGATTGTTTACCAACCAGGAGAAATTACAAAAGCATTTGAATCTTATTACGCTAAACTATACTCAGCAACACCCCCAAGCAGGTTCAACCAGACATAAAGAACAAATTAATAATTTCCTCTCCACAATCAAAGTCCCACAAATTGATAGAGACAACATTGACTCCCTAGATGCTCCTATATCCATTGAGGAAATTAAAATGTCATTAAAGAAACAAAACCTCATAACGCCGCTGGAACAGATGGGTTTACCAACTATTACTATTAACATTTTGTAGAAACCCTTTCACCTCATTTTCAATCTGTTTAACAAATGTCTATCAGGTAAACCCATGACAGCAGAATTCCTAGAAGCTAAAGTGATTGTCATACTTATAGATTGCAAAGACCCATCCCAATGTCATAGCTACAGACCCAAATCCTTAATCAATAACAATATTAAAATATATTCCAAAATTATATCAAACAGATTATCCTATCTGCTCCACTGGTTGATACACTTGGACCAAGTGGGGTTTATCCAAGGTAGAGAAGCCCCGGACAACACCAGACAAATCTTAGATCTCATAGATGTCGC
Organism: Discoglossus pictus; assembly: GCA_027410445.1. Taxonomy (NCBI): domain Eukaryota; kingdom Metazoa; phylum Chordata; class Amphibia; order Anura; family Alytidae; genus Discoglossus; species Discoglossus pictus. The sequence continues at coordinate 392,566,494 of CM050165.1, read as the reverse complement.
GTCAGCAAAAAATATTCCCATGATGCTGCTCTCACTTGACGCAGAAAAGGCTTTCGATAGGATTCACTGGACTTATATGTCCAAGATCCTACGAAAGTTTGGACGTAACGAAGGTATAGTGAGAGGCATTTTATCACTCTACTCGATCCCGAAAGCACATGTAGCCTATCAGGGCGTTAGATCTCAGCCTTTTAAAATACTAACAGGGGTGTCCCCTTTCCCCTCTACTTTTCGCCCTATGAATTGAACCCCTATCCAAGCCTTAAGAGACAGTCAAAATGTAAACAGGATCCGATTAGTGGACAACGATTCCAAATTAAGCCTATTTGCTGACGACATCATGCTTACCATCACAGAACCATTAACAAGCCTCCCCAACGTGTGCAATATTCTAGAACAATTTAGCAGTATTTCAGGTTTCAAAGCAAACTCCAGTAAAAGCAAAGCACTAAATGTCTCTTTGTCAAAAAACTTAAAAAAACTATTAATAACAAATTTTTCTTTTAAATCAAATACCTAGAGGAGGAGGCGGAAAAACAGAGCAGGCTGGAGTGATAGCAGAGAATAGGAGCTGTTTAAAAACCTCCTTAGCAGTAACCCCAAGCCACGCTCAGGGTTACTGCAGGAGTGCAGGGCGGGTCTGGAGGGGGGCCAGTGCTGCCTGGCCCCCCTCAGCACACTATTCCTCCTCATCCTCCTTAACTTCTTATCCTCTCCCTCCTTAATCCATCATCCTCCTTAACCCCTTATCCTTCTCCCCCTCCTTCCCCCCTTATCATTCTCTTCCTTCCCCCATAACCTCCTCCTCATTTCCCCGCTCTCCAATACCTATCCCCCTCTCTCATTACTAGTTATTATGCTCCGATGAGCTCCTGCTAATGATGCTGACCCCCGCAGCACGTCTTCCGGTTATGAACATACCGGCATATGCTAATTACGTGACGTTCTGCGGGGGTCAGCATCATCAGAAAGAGCTCATCGGAGCATAATAACAAGTAAGGAGAGAGAGGGATAGGTATTGGAGAGGGGGGAAATGAGGAGGATGAGCTCCTGCTGATGATGCTGATGCTGCAGCATGTCCTCCGGGTTATGAACGTACCGGCATATTTTAATGATGTGACGTCAAGCCTATGCCAGTATGTTCATAACCGGAAGACGTGCTGCGGGGGTCAGCATCATCAGCAGGAGCTTATTGGAGCATAATAACAAGTAAGGAGAGAGTGAGATAGTTATTGGAGAGGGGGGAAATGAGGAGGACAATATGGGGGAAGGAAGAGAATGATATGGTGGGAAGGAGGAAGAGGATAAGGGGTTAAGGAGGAGGAGATTTAGGGGTTAAGGAGGGAGAGGAAAAGGGGTTAAGGAGGATGAAGATGAAGGGGTAAGGAGGAGGATGAGGGGGGAAGGAGGGAGGAGGAGGATAAGGAGAAAAGGAAGAGGAAAGCAGTGACAAGGGGGCATGACAGAGCTGCGGCACCCCTGGGGAGAGGAGAAGCGGGAACAGGGAGAGCTACATGGCGTGAGGGTACACAGGCCAGGATTGGTACAGGTATGTACCCAGTGACACATTCTCTCTCATCTGGCTTGATTAGATACTTTTTTTTTGTGGAGGGGGGGGGGGGCACAAAAAAATAGGGGCCATCTTATACAGGGAAAAATATGGTATATTGATTTTAAGTATATATTAAAAAAGCCTTAATACATAAAAAATTATCTAACGTTTCTATTTTTTTCTTTTCTTTTACTTAGTACTGGCATAATATGACATATATAATTGTAATGTATGCAACAAAACTAAAAAAAAAAATGGGAAAGATACAAGCCTTTTCTGATGTAATTTGAATACAATAAATGTTGTTATTGTACTGTACATCTTTTATAGCTTACATTCCCATTAATAAAATCGATTAAAAAAAAGAAAAAAAAAAAGGAATTATTTCTTAGGGAAGGCAGCCATTATTTATTCTCTTAAAGTCACTTAAACTTAAAGTGACACAGAGAGGGTTCCAAATATGTTATAATTTAAAACAATATGTGATAACGGGTACTTTATCATTTGAATGATATAAAAAAAAAATCTACATTGAAATCACATTAAGGTAGTCTGTTTTTGAACTTTTCTTATCCAACCATAAAAAGAGTATGAAGCGTTATCTAAATGAAAGATGAGTGCGTTAAATTATTGATACGCCCCTGTATTGTTTTCTTTGCAGTTGCCTGGATCTGGGCATGTCTAGTCTATTATTGTGCAGGCAACAATGAAGGGGCATATCAATAATTTATTGCAATCATCTTTCTTTAAGATAACTTTTAAACTTATTTTTGTAGGTGGATGAAAAAGTCTGACAGCACAAAACGTCACTCATCATATATATAATGCTTGTACATTTTGCTTGGGTGGGAGCATATCAGCATTAATCACTATTACTGTGAACAATACCCTGCGTAGAGGTGAGTTCTGCTCCTATAGGTGTCCTTTGATAGTTTGGCTGCTAACCTAAACTATAATATTTTTCTCAATTTATAGTGGTCCTTTAAATATATGTCTCTGAACAGCTGGTCTAGGACCGGTGCTAGACCCAGAGACCTTATCTGCTGGTGATCACATAGAAAGGGAAATGAGATCTGGCTAGAGCAAGAGGCAAAAAGAATCCAGAGAGGTTTTGGATGGTGCCAGATGGTTCCTGGCTCCACAGAAGGTGGAGAACCATTACTTTGAATGATACACAGAGGGAGCAAGATTTTTTTTTTTCTATTGTTCAATGCAAGAAAATAAAAAGGATAATAATATTCAATTGATAATATATAATTATGGAGGCCAGGACCTGGTTTGGGGTTGATGTGAGCCTTTATAAAGTTAGATTGTAAGTTTGTGAGTTTTCATTCTTGTGTCGGTACAAGCGCTATGTATTTTTGATTTTAAGCTCAAAAACAGAGCCCTCCATTTGTTGCTATAGGTTAATTTTGTTTTCGCCATGTACTTATCCCCTGTACAGCGCTACAGAATATGTTTGTGCTTTACAAATAAAAGATAATAATAATAAGTGAGTTAGGCTGCATTATTTCCTGGGTGGGGTAGAATTATTATTATGCTGTATTGGCGATGGTGGGGTTTTACCTGTTATGGTAATGTATACTATCTGCTTCTAAATACAATATATATTATGTAAGCCTAAAATGTCTCATTAATTCTTGTTATTATCCTGTCACTCAAAGGATAAAGCAACAAAGCTGCTTAAATAGCATGAGTTGTACAGTACGTGACAACTGTAATCACCACTAACACTTACCACTTGACATTACAAAGTGCAAATCAATGAAAAACATGTTTGTGTTAGTGGATGTTGAAAGGTCACTTGTCTTTGGTTTGCAGTTTTGAAATAAATTCACTTTCACTAACATTACAAATGTTAACAATCACCGAATAAAATTCAGATAACCCAGAAGCAGTTTTGTGCTGTAAGCTTGTATAAAGCGGCACATGTTGTAAATCATTGGGGATCTCTACAAGCCTTTAGCATGATACCAAATGGATATCTACATAGTTTGGCCGATCACATTGCCTCGTCTGCACGGACAGGAAATTATCAGACTCAGTGGCCAGTTGACACTGCTCCAGGGGCTATATAGCTGGGCAAGGAAAATATAATACATTCCATTGTAAAGTTCCATGGCATGTAAGGGGTTAAAGAAAGAAATTAGGAGGATGTTAGAAGTAATAGGATTTTGATGAGGATAAATGAAGGCACCTCTCCAGAGCCACAGGAGCACAAAGACTTGTGCTTCTCAACAGTTTTTGATGCCTTATCTTCTGGACTTCAAATAAATGGGTGGTAGATTCAGAAATAGGCATGAATGGGATGATAGATATTAATATTATGGTCACTTACTAAGTTATTCTAGAACTGGTCTGTTAATAATGGTTTGGATCTTATAAGTTTTAGATGGGAGCCACCAAAAAATATTACATTTTGTTTTAACCTTATTTTTTTTTCTTTGTCTGTCTATTTAAGTTTTATGTATTTTGAATGCATTTGATAGAGGAGGTTCAGTAATGTATGACATTTTTACATTGCTAAATCTCGAGTTTGCAAGCAGTTGGTTTTGAGAGTTAACACCCCTTGAAATCCCTGCTAATATTAGCATAAAAATTCATGATTTGTTTTGGCCAGTCACAGGCAGCTTATACATTGTTTCAATCTATAATGGCAGTTTATGCATAAAGGAAATAAGGAGGAGTCACATTGATTTTTAGATCTCTGCTTGTGCTGCTTGTGGCTCAAAGGTTAGTAAAGGGTTCAAATCCGTACCCAAATGCAGTGTTTCTATTGGCAGGTACACTGTCCCTATGTAAGCAGCTCTGGGGGTGTGGAAAACAAGGTTTGTTTTTAAATAAAAAAAAACTGTATGTGTATAGAATTAATCAATGTAACTGTTTCTGATATGTTGGAGAAAAAAAACATATCCACAAACCACTTTTTACCCTGAAACCAGTCATGATACCCAAAACACAAAGGAAAAAATAAATTAGCAACAGAAGACCAGTCTGCTCGATGCACCGGATGTACTCCTTTTTCTGTCTCTTTCTTCCATAGTCCTGCTGTGTGCTTACCTTGCTCTGCAACCATGTCTGACAAACTGAAGTACAAAGTTGCTGACATCAGACTGGCAGAATGGGGTCACAAGGCCATTAAAATTGCTGAGAATGAGATGCCAAGTGTGATGAAGATGAGGGAGATGTACTCTGGATCCAAACCTCTGAAGGGAGCCAAGATCGCTAGGTGTCTTCACATGACCCTCCAGACTGCTGTCCTGATTTAGACCCTCACTGCCCTTGGAGCAGAGGTGCAGTGGTCCAGCTCCAACATCTTCTCTACACAGGATCATGTAGCAGAGGCTATTGCTAGAACAGGAGTCTTGTATAGGCCTGGGAGGGAGAGACAGACGAGGAGTACATCTGGTGCATCGAGCAGACTCTAATCTTTCCAGATGGGTAACCACTCAACAAGATCCTAGATAACGGAGGGGACCTCACCAACCATGTACACACAAAGCACCATGGCTCCGTAAGTCCGTCCGGCCGTCCGTCTTTCTATACAGAAATATATATAAATAATAATAATCTACAGCACTGTTTCACAAACTAATTAAAGGATCACTGTAGTACCAATGCTGTTCTTTTGAATTAAACTAAACTTGACAGTGTCTTTAAAAAAAAAAAAGTGATAAAGACAGCCTTTGTATATGTACGTATTCTTTACAGTGGGGTTCTGTTTTCCTGAGCTGCTTTTTTCTGCTCCTCTTTCAGGAGGTATATTCTAAAACGTTTTCTGTTAACACTGTTTAAAGTGCTGTCAATTTTAGCTACCACATTTCCAATACAGATTATACAACTTTCTTCTGGCCGGCGCAGAGGCAGCCCACGGCATGCCGGGTCTGACGCAGCGCTGCGTGACCTGGCGGAGCCTGGGCGCTTCTGATTGGCTGGAGGAGGAGGAGGGACTTCCGCCCGTTTCGCAGGCTTCCTTCTCACTCCGTGCTGGCCATTGAGCTGGTCAGAAGCTGCACGCTGCGCTCCTCTTCAATATAAGCAGGTTAGCAGGTTTAACCCATCAGTGCCCAATCAAGCACCCACTAATTAAGCACATTCCATCACCTGCATTGTGGGTCCCTGTGTGCATGTGTCTAAAGTGTGGTGGCAGCATAAGATGGACCCTGGGGAGTTAGAGGCCTTACTGGCCATGGTCAGAACTAGGGCATTAAGCCATGGGGTTAGATGGGTGCAAGACAGAATGGACTCCGGCTAATTAAGGGGGGAGGTTGTTGCCACTGAGGCACAGGCCCGGCCTGCCGTGACCGATAGCCTAGGCCAGGTAGACAGGCCTCATAGCCTAGATAGGCTGGCGGAGCAGCGTGCTAGCTCTGATTGGAGCAATAGGGCTAGGAGCAGCGTGGAGGGCACGGATAGGGTTCTTGAGAGCCAGGAGCTTATCCCCCCCACCGCAGAGAGTGTGGTGCCAGCGGAAAGCGCGGGCGAGGGCCTAGTCATCTGGCCACCACCTAGCGACTTGGCTCACAGCAGAACCCAGGTTCTGGCAACACCCCGAATCAGCCTTGAGGCTCCAGGGGTAACAGCAAAAGCACAAGGAGCTCTAAAAAAGCTCCTACAAGTTCTCACTTGTCGGCCCCTGCGGTCCCCGCTGGCGCATCCACTGCCAGCGCTGCAGGTGGACGCAATGCTGACGGAAAGGCTGAGAAGAAAAAAGAGACCACCAGAGCAAGAAGAGATCAGGTGATCGGCGAGATGGCGGCAGACGACAGTCTGGTGGTCATTGACAAGGTTTCAAGGTGGCGCATCAGACGTGCCCCACCAGGGTCCGGAAGTCAACGAACAGGTACAGTCCCTTGATTTTCACCTCGACACCAGCCAAGAGACAGAAATCCCCTGACAAGAGAGCTAGGCCACAGCGCACTTCACCCATCCCTGACATTGTTACGGATACAGGGCCGCCCATATTGACTTAGGGGCAGGACAGGGGTACGGATAGCATCGACCGCCATAGGCCACCGAGCCGGAGGCGATCCCTACGCCGTAGCATAGCCGCAGAGTCATAGTACTCCTCTGGGGGGGAACAGACCGTGCGGTCACTAACAGGGGATAGAAGCAGGAGGTCTAGTGATTGTTCCTCATGCTTTTCCAGATCCAGAGGCAGATCCAGGTCTCGGAGCAGATTGTCTTGCGGCTGCAGCTGTGCTTCCACAAGTGGGGGCGAAAGGAGTCCTCGCCGGTCAAGACAAGCAGGGATGCCCGCACATCCAGATCGGCAGGTTGCCCCCAGGCTGGCAGCTGCCCCGGGGCAAGGAGAGTCAGGTGAGAAGCTTGGAAAATCTGGGGAGGTGGGGGTAGCGGTGCACGAAGGCTCCCCCAGGGCATCTCAATTTTCTAACGTCCCTGAGATCCCCTATAGAAGCTCATAACATTGCTGTCTCCGACGCGGAAGTCGGGGCCTGGGTTTGGCCGGGAAGGCGTGGTCGAAACATTCTCCGCCTGCAAGGTTGCCCAGTGCGGGGTTCACCAACCGCGCAACACCCCCGACAAGTGTACAGTACACGCCAGAGGAGCGGAACAGGATGGGACCAGAGGAGGCGTACAGGACTCTGCTGCGAATCCATCGTCTGCGCGCAGGACAATTTGGGGGCGCATTTGGCCTTGGACGTCAAAGAAAAAATCTAGCGACAGGAATATATAGAGATATTTTTCTTGTTGCCAATGTCACGGCTGTCCGACAATCCAGAGAGGTTCCACAGGGAAGAAGATGGCTGAAGACCCACTTTCAGGCGCATACCGAGGACATTTGACAACTGGTTACAGGCCTTTGCCATCATGGCCTGTGTCATGGGAGAAAGACACCCAGAACAATGCTCTGGGCTGTTTGTGTATCTGGAGGAAATCAGGAACGCATACCGGACGTATGGTGGAATGGCTTGCTGGCGATATGATGAGGAAGATGGCGTGGAGCAATAAGGCGGTGGACTATTGGTTTAACATAATGACACCAATGCAGGCAGTGCCGCCCTGTCGTGGGAACTCAGGCGAGGCTAGAGGCCCCATCGCCGTGGGTACATCTGGTCGAGGCGGCTGCCACTCATTTAACGAGGGCAGCTGCAGGTGGGCACCAAACTGCTGTTTCAAGCACGTCTGTACAAGTTGTGGAGGGGATCACGCGGCCTCAAAATGCAGCAGACAAAAGGAAGAGTTCAGGGCTGGAGTGCCTGCTCAAATAGGGACGGACCCCCATACTGTTGGGCGCAATGCTGCCGTGGCTAGAACGCTAAAGTAGGTTGCTGGCTAAAGCTGGGGCAGCCGCCCTACTATGCAAGGGTTTCCGGGTTCAAGATTCCGTGCACTATCGCACTGCCTGAGTCGCGTCTCCGGAACTTGAAGTCGGTGAAGGAGTTTCCCGGGATGGTGTCCGATAAAATCCAGACTGAGGTAGAACTGGGTAGGATGGCGGGGCCTTTTCCCTCCATTCCTTTCCAGGGTTTGGTCATTTCCCCGCTAGGCATAGTGCCGAAGAAGGAAACAGGAAAATTTAGCCTCATCCAGCATTTATCCTATCCTCCGTCAACGTCGGCATCGTCAAACAGTATTCGTCAGTGTCTTACGCCCCTTTCGATCGAGCCACAGACCTGGTCAGGCAGGCGCGTGTTGGGGCTCAGATGCCGAAAGTGGATATTGAATCTTCGTTTCGTTTACTACTGGTGCATCCTCAGAGTCATCAGTTCCTTGGCTGTATTGTTGACGGGCAGTACTTTGTGGACCTTTGTCTACTCATGGGATGTTCTATTTCATGTTCCTATTTTGAAGCCTTCAGTATGTTCTTGCAATGGGTAACGCACACCGAGTCAGGTTGCCATGGGATTACCCATTACCTCGACGATTTCCTTTTTCTGGGTCCCGCTGGTCTCGCTACATGCAACTTCATACTGAGGACATTTTCAAGGATATGTCAAGATTTTGGGGTTTCCCTGGCAGACAAAAAGACGGAAGGGCCAACCACAAAATTGACGTTTCTGGGATTCAGATCAATTCGGTCAAGATGGAGTACAGTTTGCTGATGGAGAAGGTGTTGGATCTGTCTGCAGAACTGGCAGCCCTAGCAGGCGCAAGAAGAGTGTCGCTACGGCGCCTGCAATCCATGTTGGGAAAACTGAATTTCGCGTGGAGGATCATTCCAATGGGCCGAATATTCAGCAGAAGAATGTCGTTGGCTACGGCTGGAATAGCACAGCCGCATAATTTTATAAAAGTGTCTGGGGCTATGAAGGAGGATGCACGAGTGTGGACGGCATTTCTACGGAAATTCAATGGGAGCACCCTTATTCAACCGAGCAGGGTGACGAACGGGCAGCTCGACCTTTATGCGGGATCAAGTGCTGTCGGAGTGGGAGCCTATTTTAGAGGCGCGTGGTGCGCAGCACCATGGCTTGCATCATGGGTTCGGGGAGGGCTTACAGACGATGCTACAGTTCTGGAGCTGTTTGCCATCACCATGGCGGTTCATCTGTGGGGCAGGGGCTTCGGGAACCATCATGTCCTTTTTCAATCAGGCAACCCGAAGACGGTCCGGGTAGTCAATAGCTTGACGGTGGCGTAGGGGCCATTGATACGGCTCATACGGCATTTGGTTCTTTGTTGCTTATGGGCGCACATCTGGGTGAGGGCTGAGAGTGTCCCCAGTCTTAACGTTGGGGTGGTTGATGTCCTTTCTCGGTTGCAGGGAACCAGGTTCCGAACACTAGCGCTGGCGGCGAAGGATCACGGAGAGGACATACCTTCAGAACTCTGGGAGCTTGGAGTGGTAAGGTAGCTGGTTACGTCAGCCAGTCAGTAGCGCCGAAGACGTGGGTGGCCTACAGGAAGGTATGGAACAGGTGGAGTGACATGGTTGAAGAAGCCGGTGGCGAAGGTTCGGAAGAGAAGGCCATAGGAATTCTGCTGTGGTTCTTGCTCCGGAGTGCAGAGAGAGGTGATTCCAGGGCGACCGTGGCTCAGCAGTTGGCGGCCCTGACACTTATGTTCAGGTTGGCAGGACAGAAGGACTTAACAAAGGAGTTAGTGGTTTGCTGGGTGGTCAAAGGCATATTCAAAGGGGAGCACCGGATGGACAGGAGGCGCCTGATCACTTTCTCTCTGCTGCTACGCCTGGGGGAGGCGTTGGGTATGCTATGCAGGGACTCCTTCGAATCCCTGCTTTTCCGGACAGCCTTTTTCCTAGCGTTCTTCTGGGCTTTCAGGATTGAGGAACTAGTCTCAGAAAACAGGCACGGTTCGGGGGGACTGCTGGCAGAGGACATCAGTCTGGAAGGTGACAGATTGTTGGTATGGCTAAGGAGGTTAAAAACGGACCAGGCCGGAAAAGGAAAGGAAGTGGTCATGTACAAAACTGGTACAGAGTGTTGCCCCCAGGCAAATGTGAGGTTGTATTAGGAGAAAAGGCATCCAGGGCCAGGCCCACTGCTATTGCATGCGAACGGCCAGGCCTTGTCACGGTTTCAATTCGAAAGGATGTTGAAGAAGTCCTTACGGCAGTTAGGCCTGGACCTGGCGGACTTCGGCACACTTTCGTTTCGGATCGGGCCGCTACGGAGGCGGCAAGGCTAGGTCTGCCTGAGAGCATGGTTAAAAAGATTGGGAGATGGGAGTCGTGAAGTTTTAGGTCCTACATACTGCCAGAAAGGGTCATCTAATTGGATTTTGTTTTGTGTGGTGCAGAAACGAAACAGCTGTGGATCGTCGGTCATTCCTACATGTATTGGGCTCACTGGTTAGCAGCAGTCACTGGAGACAATGTCCAACTGGGCTTCGGGGAGACGAGCGTGCAAGTACGATGGCTTGGGTTCCGCGGCTTGAGATGGACACAGGTGAATGGCCTGTTGGAGAGCAACGCTCAGAATCCAGGTAGCACACACATTTTAATTATACATGCTGGGGGCAATGATTTGGGAGTGATACCTATGAGGAAAATGTTGAAAGATATGAAGAGGGATGTGAAGTTTTGGCTAGAACAGTTCCCAGGCTTGATCGTAGTGTGGTCCGAAATGATCAAAAGGAGATCATGGTGGAATGCAAGGGATCCGGTTTCTGTGGATAGAGCAAGGCAAAAGATAAATAAGCAGATGGCTAGTTTTGTAAGGAAATTGGGTTTCATTACCATTAGGCATCAAGAATTCAAAGGCGCAGACGCCGATGAATTCTTTCACCTTGATAAGGTTCATCTAACAGAGATAGGATTAGAACTGTTTACTCTGGAGCTTAAGGATGGGGCTAGGCGGGCCTTAGCTTTATTGAGAGAGCAAGAGGAGGGATCACAGCCTCAGGAGGCATCCATCGCCTGCTCTGTGGCGGGAGGTGGTTCACCCGGCCCACGGGCTTAAGTGGGTGTTGCCCTGCCTCATGGGCGTGCTTAGTAAAGCACTGGGAGGCTCTGGGCGCGGGCCCAGGGCGGAGGTTACTGCTTGGGCCGGGCTCCTCCTCCGGGATGTTTAATTGAGCTGTGATGTAACAATGTTAATTATGTTAATTGGTTATTGGATTATAGTTGCTTTAATAAAGCTGTGGCCCGTAATTTTCCCAAGAAACACTTGATCAGAGTGTTTATTTATGTAAACGCCTAATGGATCTTGCCGGGGTCATTCATTCAAAGCCTCCCATCTGTGAAAATAAGTATGCAGAAACTCCAAAAAATAAAAAGGTAAATTCTACTGCAGCAGCATTTTTTATGAAAGGTAGTAAATTAAATAATGCATTGGCCTTAAAGAAACCCCATAATATTGAACCCCTAAAATGGCTTCCCATTGTCCAAACTACTACCCAAGATGCACAAAAGGACAAGAACCTCAACACTGGTACCGAGGACCACTTAAGCATTCCCCTTTCATGGCTTTCCACAGATAGACCTTTTGGGGTAATCATCTTACCGAACGAAACCCATGGCACACAAAATGGGATTGTATGGAAAAGCCTAATACAGTATATTGTTTTGTAAGAGTCAATGTAACTTGAAGCTTCCTTGAAGAAATGGCCCTTGAAGCTTGGAGAGTAATGGTATTTTATAAAGAGATATAAGTCTGGCTTTACACAGACTTTGTCATCTCAAAATCTATTTTGTTGTTGTTATTCTTTTTTTTTTTTTTTTATTTAAATGTTTATTTTTCATTATTGCAAAAAACAGCTTTAAACATATTACAAAGACGTAATCAAATGATTTTACAACAACAATTTATAAGTTATACTCTCTGCCATTCATACTCTATCATTCACCGTTCATTCCTACTGACATTTAAATGTTGATATTTGTATCTTGTTTTTGGTCCCAAATTTTCCATTTTAGTGTGTCACAATTAATAAAACCTTTTTTTTCATAATCTCTCTCTAGTTCTCGTATATATTCTATTTTCCACACGATATCAAAGAAGTTTGGAGCAGTTTTGTCTTTCCAGTTGGAAATTAAGATATTTTTTGCTACTGAGAAAGTCAAAATCGCAAAGGCTTTTTCCTCTAACGTGAAATCATACGGAAAGTTATGCAGCAAGCTGCATTCTCCCTTAAACGGGTATTGCTTTCCCACAATATTAAACAGAAATGTATAGCAGTTTTTCCAAAATGGCTCTAATCTTGGGCATTCCCACAGAATATGCAGCAAATGGGCGGTATTGCCACAATCCCTCCAACACATTTTTTCCGTGGGATTATGGGAAATTTGAGCGATTTTAACGGGAGTAAAATACCAGTGATTAATTATTTTAAAAAATGTTTCTCTATATGTTGATTGTTTGATGAATCTATTTGTTAATTTTAAAGATGCTTCCCAATCTTTAACCTCTAAAACAATTTTTAGGTTCTGCTCCCATTGCTCCATACCTTTGGTTTTAGATTTTTCTCCACATGATCTTGTTATGTTAAAGCATTTACTTATTAAATGTTTATTTCCTGATCTCAGGAGAATTTTTTCTACCTCTTTTGACTCTTTGCTATTTTGTAGGGTAATGTTAAATTGGCTACAACTGGATTTATATGCTTCGTAGATTAACCATTCTTCTGATGCAATCTTAAATTTTTTTCTAATTTGATCAAAAGATGCCATAGATCCTTGGATTAAAGTGTCTCTAATTCGTATCAGGCCTTTTTTTCCCCACTCGTTTAAAGTGCCTTCCATATTTCGATGTAACAGTGCTTTTAGTGGGGTCATTAAACTGCCCTCTGATATTAAACCGTTTTTCTTATTAATTTGTTTCCAATTTTTTAAAATTTCTTTTACCACCCCTGATCCTGTCATAATATCCTTGTGGGGAAATTTCCCTCTATAAAACAAGGCTGATAAGTGCCGTTCTGGAATTAATGCTTGTTCAATATGCCACCATGGGAGAAAAGCCGCTGTTTCTAGCCATTTTAACGCATGAACTATGCTATTGGCTTCTTGGTAAGGCAATAATAACGGGTAAGAAATTCCTCCTTTTACGAAGGTTCTTCCCATGGTTATTTTTTTTATTCTTTTATGTTTGGATTGATGTATATAGTAATCAATCATTCCTTGGAGTTTCTTTAACCATATTTTAGGGATTTTGAAAGGAATACATCTCAAAAGGTAATTAACTCTTGGAAGAATCATCATTTTTATAACTGCAATTCTACCTGAGAATGAAAATCTATTTTTTCTCCATTTTTCCATAATCATCTGACATTTCACATATAAGTCTCTGTAATTCTTATCCACCATTTTTTGAGTTTTGCTCATAAACACTATTCCTAGATGTTTGAAAGAATTAGAATTCCAATTAAATGGGTATAAAGACTTCAAGTTGGATAGTAGTTTTTTTGAAAAATTGAAGTATAAAGTTTCTGATTTTTTGTAATTCATTTTATAGTACGAAATTTTACTGTATATTTGGATTATTTTTGATAAATGATAAAGAGATTTTTCTGGGTAAGTGAGTGATAAAATAACATCATCTGCATAAAGGCTAGTTTTGTACTCCCTCTCCTCCACCCTAATCCCAGAAATATTGGGGCATGCTCTAATAGCTTCAGCCAAGGGTTCTATCATTAAAGCAAATAGGGAGGGAGAGAGAGGGCAACCCTGTCTAGTACCGTTTGATATTTCGATTGAGTCTGTGCTACTTCCCAACCCTGCTATTTGTGCCGATGGGGAACTATATAGTGCCCCAATTGCTTTGGACCCAAATTCTCCGAACCCGAATTTAGTTAATGTTATTCTCATATACTCCCATCCTACTCTGTCAAATGCTTTCTCTGCGTCTAATGACAGAAATAGGGTGGGAGTACCTCGGGAATTCGTTATTTCCCCTAAGTTCATGATTTTTCTGATATTGTCCGAACCTTGTCTTCCTGCTATAAATCCCATTTGATCTGTTGTTATTAGTTTTCCTATCACCTGTTGAATTCTAAGGGCCAGTATTTTTGCATATATTTTAATGTCTGCATTTAATAGCGAAATAGGCCTATAGTTGGAGCAATATTGTGGGTCCAGATTGGGTTTAGGAATCATGATCAGTGTCACTTTTAACATTTCTTTTGGAATACATCCTGTATTCTTAATTTCATTAAAGGAGTTAGTCAAATAAGGGCTCAGTAATTGACCAAAGGTTTTATAAAAACAATTAGTGTATCCGTCTGGTCCTGGGGTAGTATAGGGTTTAAGAAGATTTATTACTTGAAGAACTTCCTGTGTGTTAATTGGGTCATTTAATTTTAATCGCTCCACTTCTGATAATTTTGGTAATTGAGTGCTATCCAAAAAATTTTGTATATCTTCTGTAATTGGTTTGCATAGATTAGTATCTTTTTCTAAGTTATATAGATCCTGATAATATTTAAAAAAGGCCTGACTGATTTTTTTAGGGGAGGAAATATCCTTACCTTTCTCTTTCAACATTGCTATTCTTTTTGTTTCCCTTCTTTTTTTAACTTGAGTAGCAAGTAATTTACTGTTTTTATTGTTTTGGTGATAGTGTGTCTGTTGAAAGCGCCACAGTGCTTTATCTGATATTTGCTGATTAATTTTATTAATTTTATTTTTAATTAATTTAATCTCTATTTTCACCTGTGGTTGTGCATCCAGCAAAAATTTAGATTCCAATTTATTCAGTTCTATATATAATTTTTTTAGTGGAGTGCCTCTTTGTTTTATCCATTGTGATTTCAGTTTGATCATCAAACCTCTAGTGAATGCTTTTTGTGTATTCCATAACGTGCAATTTGATGGGACAGTGTGTTTATTAAGGTCAAAAAATTGTGAGATTTCTTTATTTAAAAGTTCTGTGTTATTTCCGACTTTTAACAAAAAATCGTCCATTTTCCATTGTGGTCGATCTAATTTAAGGTTGTGAATTTCAACTGTTGCTATAATGTAAGCGTGATCTGATGTGACAATATTACTTATTTCTGTGTGAGAGACTTTCTCTATTATTTGAGAATTTGCTAAAATTAAATCAATACGTGAGTAAGTATTATGTGGAGTTGAATAAAAGGAAAATTCTTTTTGATTTGGATGTTGCACTCGCCATGTGTCAAATAAGTTATAATTAATAATCCATTCAGTGAATATTTGTGCTAATTTACCAACTCTTTTGAGATTTTTAGCTTCCAATTTTTTAGACCTATCTAAGGTGGGGTTAGGGATTATATTAAAGTCCCCAGCAATAATAAGCGGGCCTTGTGCGTATTTCTTAATTAAGGTGCCTATTTGATGTAAAAATTTGCCCTGTGATTCGTTGGGTGCATAAATATTTATCAATGTTATTTTCTGTTTGTTAATTTGGCCGTTCCACAAGATGTACCGACCTTCCGGGTCTGCGATGGACAACGTTTCCACAATATCTAGGTCGTTAGAAAAAAACATTGATACTCCTCTTTTTTTTTTCCCGCACACTGAGTGCAGTGAGAAGTCGAAACGTCCTGCTACTGCGCCCCAACTATTAGTTTGCTTCCAGTGTGTTTCCTGGAAAAATATTAAATCTGCCTTTTCTTTATTGCATTGTCTGAATATTGTTTTTCTTTTGCTAGGGGAATTTAACCCTCTAACATTCCAACTTAAAACCTTTATACCCATATCTCTATGAACCACACCTTTGAGTGAACTGATACCATTTGTCTATCATCTTTTTGTTTTTGGGACCATGAGTTGCTTTTTTAACATTCATACTTACATTCTTGCATACATTCATTCTATTGGAACAGAGGGTGCTGTAGTACAGCCGTTCACCATTCCTGTTCTGCAGGGATTCAGCCATTATTTAGAAATGGATAGCGGTCTGATGTGGAGATGGCTATATGTTTTAGCTTCCTTTAGTTCTTAACTGCGCTGTATATATCTTCTATATTTGTCTTCGTTATTCTAGATTAAAGAATAAAAAAGACAAAGCTGGGGGATGGGAAAGGGCGAGGAGAAGTGGGTGTATAATGTTGTGGTCTTTATATATTATTCTTATGCCCCTCACATTAGAATTCATTACTATTCAATTTCTAACCGGCTACTTACAATTTATACTATTCTCAGTATTTCCAGCCTTTGTCCTCATACTCTGCCTAATGCAACCCCCTCTTCTCCTCCTCCTTTCTCCTCCTCCAGCTACCCGAGGTCAAAAGCCTCAGACCCTGCCACACTATGTTCTTATTACTTGTCCTGGGTTTTTATACTGTTCTTATAGCTTTCTGATCTTTTCTCAAAGGACTCTCTTAGATGTTATGCAGCCTTGAACACCTATCTTAATAACCCTTTATATCTCTTAGACCATGTTAATTTAATTTATTTCTTCTTCTGCCATTCTGTTGTTGATAATTGCAGGTTCAACGTGGGCTCCTTGGTTCCATCTTTTTTTAGTTTTAAGTTCTTTATGAATGTTTCTCCTTCTTCTAAGGAATTGATCTTATGCCACACGGATCCTTGTAGTACTAGTAATCCTACTGGGAAAGTCCATTTGTATATAAACTCCGATTTCCTTAGTGTTTGTGTTATTGAATAAAATTCTTTCCTTTTATTCATTGTGCCTTTTGATAAATCTGAGAAAATTTGTATTTTTTCGTATGGAGATTCAAATGTTTTCTGCGTGTAGCTAGCTTTAACGATTTCTTCTTTTGTTGTTAAATGGTGTAATTTGACAATCACGTCTCTAGGTTTTGTTTTTAGTAGATGATTTGGTAAAGGGATTCTCTGAACTGTGTCAAATTTCTGGTCCAGTTTTGAGTAACTAGGGCAAACACTAGAGAACATTTCCTTGAGATATGTTGGGAGTTCTTCTTTTTTTATG
The DNA here is from genome assembly GCA_027410445.1 of Discoglossus pictus. Lineage (NCBI taxonomy): Eukaryota > Metazoa > Chordata > Amphibia > Anura > Alytidae > Discoglossus > Discoglossus pictus. The sequence continues at coordinate 392,549,664 of CM050165.1, read as the reverse complement.
GATTCCTCAATACCTCTTACTCTGAGGTTATTTTTCCGTGCGTGATCTTCCATTTTGTTTATGTGATCCTTCAGACTTTTAATTTGAGTTGACATGTTTTCTGACTGTTCCACCAACATTTTGTGGTCCAGGATTAAATTGTCAAACTTAGTTTCCAGGTCCGAAGATCTTTTATTCACTTCTGTGATTAATTTGGAATTTTCCATAATTTGCATCTTAATCTCTGAAAAAAATTCTATTTGAAAGTCTTTTAGGATTTCCTTCATTTTCCCTATAGTTAGAAGGTTCTCCTCATGGGTCTCAGAGTCTTTGTTAGTTAATTTTACCGCTGGGAGATTAGAGCTTTGATCTAGCCCTCCTTCTATGGGTTGTTTTTGCGACTGTTTTGTAATAGCTTTAGGGGAAAAGAAGGAGGATGAGTCTAAAGTGGGGCTTTTCCGCCCTTTTGCTTTAGTTTTCGTCGCCATTTTGTGATAAGTGTATGGGATAGTTGTTTCACTCTTATGTGTTTGTGACTTTATCACACTTGCTGTCTACCCCAAAGGGTCTATACTTCTCCTAGCAATGTTAGGAGAATTTCCTTTTACTGGATTTAATGTGTGTCCAATAAATAGCAACCGGTTATTTAACCGTGGGCTACTAGGACCCACCTGACAAGTTCTTTGCAAGAAAAGACAGTATTTATAGTGTTTGCACTGTTTCAAAAGCAACTTTTCCAGAAGTTTTACTTCTCTTTATGGGATATTTCCCGTGTGTTAAGGTATGTATTACTGCACCCTTGTATCATTTTTATTTACAGTCCTTTAAAAAAGTGTATAAAGGGGGCATATACCCCAACATTTTTTATTTCTGTTGTCGCAGAGACATCTTTTTTCTTTTTCAGCAGTGTAAAAGGAAAAAAATATTTTACTTAGCTTTTATTGTGCTTCAGTCCTTGTACTTGATGCTCTTTATGTAGCCTCCTCCTCCACTGCTTTCTCTGTGTCTTTTAGCTGCTCCCGTGCTCTGTAGTCCCCAGCTTTTTCCTGTTTTGCTGCCCTTCAATATGGAGGGGGCTTAAACGCCTCTCTTCCCTAAGGGGGACTCCATTGCAGGATGTGGCTTTCAGGGCTCTGGGTTCGTGCTGTGGAGGTGCTGCTACTGCTGTGGTAAGGGGCTGGGTCTGCGCTGTCCCCTTATTTTGGGGCTGCTTGCGGGGCTGTGCTGTGTTGTATTGTGCTAAGCTGCACTTTACACAGCAGCTGCCCCGTCAGCGTTCCTGCTTGGCGCCATCTCCTCCCGCAAATCGCCGTTCTGGACGGCTACCCAGCCATTTCCGGTCACTCCCCCCTGAGATTGGTCTTGTTGTTGTTATTCTTAAAGAGCTACATTGGACTAGATGTTGTGTTAGTCATTTTTTTCTAAAGTGAATAAGTGCTGGGAAAGTTGTTGGTCCTGCTTTTACAGCTTGCGCATATTAATTAGCTTTTGTATGTGCTAATTAGGATTACAGTTTACTTATTTTCCTCTGTAGTGGCCAAAATATGAACCTGCAATGTTATCTGGCTCTTAGACCCCTCTCCCACCTATTCAGCACTCTGAGCAAGAGGAGAGAGGGAGCCATCATTGGAAGAAAAAACCTGTTCCATTTCTGTACTTACACTTATAATTCTGACATCTGTGATCGGATTGGCTAATAGGTACCGTACTTATGTTTTGGTGGAAATTTCAATTTCAAAGAATAAGGTACGTACAAATGTAAGATTATCACTTGTCTGAGGCTTTTGATCAGTTGAATGAAAGGGTTGCAAGTTTAATATTCTCTGTCTTCCACTAATAGTTGCTCACATTAGTACCATAATATTCTGAGGCCATTTTCCTCTGGTCAAAACTAGTATAACTAGGTCACAATAGATCAATTTGAGAGATCAGGAGATGTAGGGGGGAAGGATGTGTCATAATTAGGAAGAAGAAATTAGTCTTCGAGACTGATTAATGAGGAGTGCTCACATTTGAACATCTAAAATAAGTTAAAATACTTATTTCTTGCTCAGGAAATAAAAAGTGGTGGTCAAAAATATATAAAACTTAGGAAACAGGACAATTCTAGGAGCCAGTCAGGAATGTGGAAGGAAGTCCTTCATATACTTATTTTAGGAGCCCAGACTGCCTTTATCCAGACACTTGAGGAACTGAAAGGGTGTGATTGAGGGGCCTGGGTTGTTACATGTGTGCTGGGCCAAAGCTTACATATACAGTACATCAATACATTGATGAGAGTCACCAGATCTGGAAGATTTTGTGGGAGAGGCTCTTGAGCTCCACCTACTTGTCAAGGATTAGATTGCTACAGTGGCCCTGTTTTCTAGTATAAAACCTAACTGTACAACTGGTTGCGTACACAGACAGCTGTTTTGAGGTTACTGCCTCCAATGTGAACCCAGTAATGAGGCTTATTCAGTATCATTGTATTTCACCTCTTTTTGCCCTTTGAAGCAAATACAATACAGCTATTGTGAATATTGGAGTGTGTGGTTGCACCATGTCCATTAGTTAAGAGTGACTCTGTTCACCATCATGTGGAGCAGCCAAGATCAGGTAGAGAAGCTGTAAATAATTATTTTAATGATTCGCTTTTTTCTATTTTATAATTATTCAAAGTGACACAAGGTTAGCTTTGTAAACCCTCATAGGGTCTCATTCTATTATCGGCCGTAAAACGGCCGCAAGGCTGCGATTCCTTTGCGGGGGTTCCGTTATCTTGGAATTCAATTATACGGCCCTGCAAGGATCTCCCCTTACGGCCGGCCGCATATCTTGCAACCGGCCGTAAGCTCAGAAATCTTTAAACACAAAAATAAATTCAAGACTGCACTGTAAAGCTCTGTAAATACTAGGGTTCATATTGGGGGACATGAGGATTAATAGTAACCCCCTCTCAAGCTTGCACATCAACCCAAACCCGAGTTTACATTAACTGTTTATTTTCCGGCCGCAGCGTGGGCGGGTCTGAGGTGCTCCAAGCCCTCTGGACTTTTTACATGGATATTTGACATATATAAAAAATAATTTATTTACGGATTTGAGTCTAGGGGAATGTTGTGCTATTTTTGCTAACACCTACAATCACTTTATAGTCTCCTCAGAGTGCAGGATGGCTTTATTTGGGCTATTTTATGTGCTTAATTAGTGCTAGCGGGACCTGTTTGCTGCAAGTAAGCTGCGGCTCGGTTTTAGCCTTGCAGAGAGGGTTCCCGGAGCAATAGAATAGCAACCAGGATTTTCTTGCGGCCGAAACTCTTGCGGCCGTTTTAGATCAAAGGCTTTCCTCCGGCGCGTGCGGCCGCAAGGGATAGCAAGGCGCCGGCCGCAAGCCTGCCGGAATCCCCGGCCGGAGGGGAATAGAATAGGCAAATAGCTTGCGGCCGGTCCTTGCGGCCCCGCATCTCCTACGGCGATAATAGAATGAGGCCCATAGTGTCTAAGTTGTATTTGTTTAGCCGCTCAGTTGTGTCTGGCTCTACGCGACCCTATGGATCCCTGCACGAATGGCACATCCTTATGTCTCTGGTGTGCTTATCCATAGGGTTTTCTTGGCAAAGATACTTGAATGGATTACCAGCTCCTACTACAGTGGGCCGCAATTTGTCTGACCTACTATGACCTCCCATCTTGGGTGACAGCTCACAGCTTCATTGAAGTGCACAAGCCCATTCATCATGACAAGGTAGCGATCTAGAATATGAATGTCTAATTACCTCAGTTTATTATGTTATCGGCAGTTGAGTTACATTTCATGAAATACTGATCTTACATGGAGAAAAAGTTGAAGCTCTCTGGGTTTGCAGGGCCATAAATCACAACCCCCTTAAAACTTTTTATGCAATAATAATTCAATAGTTTCGAGTTTCTTTTTGAAAATGTCTAAGTCAGCGATTCCCAAACCTTTCTCAAGACTAACCAAAAAGGCCATGATTTCTGTTTAACACTGTGTGAACAAAGGAGGAGCCGTTATCATTCAACAGTTTATGTATTCAAACAGATGGGCTGGTGGGTCTTGAGAAGAGGTTTGGTGTCACAAATGTATGGACAGTGGGACTTTGTCTGACCCACCTGCAGAGGGACGGGGCTCAGTAGTTGCATTATAGTTATTTAATATGTTTTTATGTTATGTTGATTACCCTATGTATGTTTAACCTATAATGTTAGATTCTGTATGTTACAAGTACGGTTCATGAAGAGTTAACTGATTTAGAATGTGATTATATAATCTTTTACCATGTTGAGGGTCAGTTTTTAAAGTTTTCTTTGCTGGTTGATACATAAAAAAAGTGTATCTGTCTTTTAGAGAAAGATAGAGATACATTTTTTTGTTATTTTGCCAAGCCTCCTGACTTTCTGAGGACCCGAGCAAGTTTCTAATCTGGAGAAGCCAGAAGTGCCGAGATTACTTGAACTCGTACCATCCAGGGGTGCTCCTGTAACAATAAGCAGGAGAGTTAGGGGTGAACCTGGTCCCTCTCACCCCTGGGTTGTGACAGTATAGCTCACAGCTTCATTTAAGTACACAGGCCCATACACCACTACAAGGTAGCTGTCACAGACCCTGTTCCAGTTCCTAGATCTTAGCCCATTAAGCCACCATAAAGGTAAAACTGATTGGCTCCAGCCACTGTATTATGTGCATAAACACCTTGATTGTATTGAAATCTGTTTTGTCCCAATGTTTGCCACATAAAGTTAATGTACTCTATTTGAGGTCCGGACCATGAGACATGGACCAGCATTAGGTGCATTTGGAGGTTGGCCTATGGTTCACAGGTGCCAGACAGGATGCCTGGAAACCAGACTATTAGACCCCATGTGGAGTCAATCTCCCATGTTTGTCTGCCACTCCCTGTCATTGTTATGTTGTATACACCCCCTCTGTATCTAACCCCTATAAATATTGTTGACATTTCAAAAATAAATATGTTCACCGCTGAGACATATAGAAATTGTAGGTTCTCTTATTTGCTCCTGGTGGCTTCGATACTGATCCTATCTCCACCCTGCAAGTAACCTGTCCTGGTCACTACCACAGGAAGGTTACTGAGACTCCTGGAAGTGCTGATTCCTGATGGAGAGACTCTGACTGATACAGAAGCCAGATATCAGGGTGCTGGTGCCGAGATTTCTAAGAACCCAAGGGTCCTTGTGGGTAGCTAACCTGTAGTCTATAGCAGGTGGCCATGGGCAGTAATAGCCCCTTCCCCTGGATCATCCCAGTAGCAATCTAGAAGGGGTATAAATATATATTTATTTGTTAGACCTATAGCTGATTGTGGGACATCATAGTGGAATGAGAAAACAATCTGTTCTCACTCACTAGTGATCCAGCCCGAAACACCAGGCAATTCTACCCTGAAAAGGAGAATCAGCAATCTCCCCACATATGGTTCAGCCTCTTGGGCCTGGTCACCCAGGGGCGGCTTGGAAGTTTGTGCCTAGAGGTGCCAGATATGTAAATCCAGCCTTGTTGTTACACTTTATTTATAAAGCCCCAGTATTTCCTTATGGCTATTTATAAAAGTAGAATAAAGTAGGGCGGGTATAATAGGCAAATTCCATATATATATATATATATATATATATATATATATATATATATATATATACTAGCGAATTGCCCGTCAAAAAATGACGGCAATGAAATTGTAAGTGAGCTAAGGGTGTTTGGTGTATAATAATGAAATATATAATACATTAATAAATGAATATACTTTACCTATTTTGAAGCATTGTGTTGAAGAGCTGGCAATCTGTTTTGATGTTGCTGCAGTATTAGTGGTGTGGAGCTGCTGTGTAAGCGTGATGAATGTGTGCAGTGTAACAGTGTGCGTGCGGGAGGCCAAACCGTTAGCGTAGCTGTGTACTTCTGCATTAAAATGGCGGCAAATGTGTGGTATGCGTCTGTTGTGGAATATCCGTAGGTGTTTCGCGTGTTTAGAGTGCTGTAGCCTCGTTTTCGTTTTGTTCGGCGGCCATTTTTTCTCTCGCTTAGAGAATTTTCGAGTGTCTGAACTCTTTTATTTTTAGTTAAATTAAGGTGTAACTTTATTTTTTGAGGTTCTGGATGCTCCCTCTTGCTGTAGGTAAGCTTTTTATGTATGTGCTGTGTGTATTTATTGTGTTTTTAATGTTTTCTTGTCTGTTTTCTTGGTTGCGGACGATTTTTGCGAGGTCGTAATGAGTGGTAACGTGTCTTGTATGTTGTTTGCGGTGCAACGTAAAGTTTGCTATGGTCGCAGTTGCTGTGTCGTGTTGTTTGCGTTACAACGTAAAGTTTGCGAGGATCGCAGTTGCTGGCAAGGAGCGCCTTTGGCGCTCCATGCCAGCAACTGAGGCCCTCGCTTCGCTTATATACGCAAAGTCCAAAGTAATTAGGAATACATAAACAATATAATAAGGCAAAAGATATATTGGTGCCAAGAGTTGAAGTCCCTGATCCAAAGAGTGTATAATAACTGCAATGTATAGCTTGCTATCTCCAGGCGATAACATACATGTTTGTGATGGTGTCATAAAATATTAAATTATTTCCTGAAGATTATATTTATTTGTATTGTGACCAATTGTCTCATCCTGTACTGTACTGGACTTTGTATCATTCAGATTGTAAATGAAAACTGTACTTTATATCACAGAAATGACAATAATGTTTTAACACATAAATCTAATATCTTGCATGCTCTGTGGATATCATAAGCAAACATGGAGCCCCCGTGACCCTGCACACTCAGGCCCTCATTCAATTGCAATTTGGCCAATTGAATAGGGGTCTAAATAAGCACATAACATATTTTTTTAAAGAAGTTTTTAGTTAGTAAAGATCTATCCAAAAGCAAGGTTTTCACAAACTAAAAACTTATTTAAAAAAATATGTTATCTGCTTATTTAGAGCACTATTCAATTGGCAAAATCACAATTGAATGAGGGCCTCAGACAGTACAAACTATTGGGATTTTCAGCTTTCTTTATCAAGTCACAAGTAATACTGATTAAGGTGTAGTATTGTAAGGGTTCCCTGGTGGTCCAGTGGTTAGGAATTGGTGCTTTTACTGCTGCAACCTGGGTTTGATTTCAGTCAGGGAAGAAAGAGGTCACACCGCCCTAAGCCAAACTGGTCAATATTTGGATGGGAGACCACCTAGTAATACCAGGAACTGTATGCTGTGGCCCACTTGAGAAGTAACTGACAATCCACTCCAATAACTCTTCCATGAACACCAAGTGGATCAGCATGGTATGTTACGGTACATGAGGTCATGGAGAATTGGACATGACTGAACAATGCAAATGAATGAGCACTGTAATACAGAGCAGAGATTTTGACTGATAAGAAACCCACATGGCACAGAAGACAGGTCACAAGAAATAGCCTGTTACATTGGCACTGCGGAAACCACCAAAAAAATGCATGTAAAAATGAATCTGCAAAAAAAAATCTATAAAAAAAATTATATTGTACCCCAGTTAGACACCATTTTACCCCAAATGATTAGACCATCCATGAGAGAAAATCAAATGAAATAAAGATGAGCCCTTTCTTCAGCACTAAAGATAAAGGACTTAACATGGACTTGGGTTTTCTAGCACATTATTATTGTGATCATGCAAAAGTCTTTCTCAGGTTTTATTGTTTTGAACTCATGCGTGGGTATTTATAGCCCTAACTGATTGCAATGGACACATAGAGATAACACTGTCTTCCCTCTTATCTCTGACACAGATACATAGTAATTGAGGTTGAAGAAAGACTTTAAGTTCAACCATTTAGATCTCCTCTGATCCTTGTAATGTGTGGATTGTTAATTAAACCAGAAGAAGTCAAATAAAAAAAACACTGAAACATTGCCGACTGTCTCAGAAAGGAAAATATTAAATTCCTTCCTGAACCCAGAAACTGACAATTGGATTCCTCAAACATACATAGAGTTGTTCAGTCAGAGAATGGACTAACCTTAATAGGTTAGTTCTGTGGACATGATAACCCACTCTGAGAGCAACCTCTTTTAGCTCAATTGTGCCCTTCATAGGGAGAAATATCCTGTAGTACAGTGGTCCCCAACCTTTTTGTCACCAGGGACAGTTTCCAATGAAGAAACATTTTTCATGGCCCAGGTGTGTTGTGTGTGTTTATATATGTGTGTGGGTGAGTGTATGTGTGGTGTATGTTTATATGCATGTGTCGTGTATGTGGATATGTGTGTGTCGTGTATGTGGATATGTGTGTAGGTGTGTGTATATGCCCCTAACCCCATACACCCCGCCCCGCCACCCTTCCCAGGCAGCGGTGGTCCACATAATTTTTTTTTGATTGGGCCATCCGTGCCCCACTCTGGTGCCAACATTAATATATAAATAAATAGCACAAGTAATAGTTGTTAAACTGTGAATTGTCATCACGCTTTGCAAGCTTGCAAAGCGAGCTTGCAGAACTGAGTCCCTTGTGAATCTGGCTGCAAATACGGACCCTCGCAAAGCGAGGGGCCGCATTTGCTGAGGTGGAGGCTCTACGCCGCCTCACTCCCGGGACATATAAACCCCAGAAAAGAACGACTTTGCAAAAAAAAAAACATGCAGGACTTATAAAAAAAAAACAATACAAGGTCACAAAAATACGAACTTAACGGCCGAAACGCGTACAGCAAAAAACACAAGAAACAATGAAAATAAAAAAATAAAAAATCCAAAAACATCACACACAGCAATGGGGGACAGCCAGGACCTCCGGGGGTAAGGTTGCACGCAAATTAAAGTCGATTTTACACAGTTACGCCACTTGCAAATTGGCTAAGCGAGAAAAAAATGGCAGAGGAAAAAAATTAAAACAAAGCTCAACGACCCCAAAGCACATAAAACACTGACAAGGACGTACGAATTTTCATTATGTTGCGCGGAACTAAGAAAAAAATAATACCAGGTTGCAAAAATATGACATTACCGGACAAAATGCGTACATTCAAAAACAACACAAAACAATACAAAATACAACAAAAAATTAAAGAAAAACACACACAGAGCATAAGGGGACAGCCATGACATCTGCCAGTAAGGTTGAATGCTAATTAAAGTCCAATTTAATGGGTTTTGACAATTTAAAATCGCCTAAGTGAGAAAAAAAAATGTCGGCCGAATTTATTTTAAAACGAGGCTACACAACCACGAAATGCGCAAAACACCGCCAGACACGTATGAATTACTAAAATACACACTTAGACAGCTCGGAAAATGCTTGCGACCCACGTAGCACATAGGCAGACGACGCCATTTTACAACACTAACACTACGAATCTAAAATGGAGATTTACACAACTAAAGCAACAGTTTGCCCTAGCGCACCCAGCATATTTCTAAGGCACAGTTGGGACATTCATGACACTTTCTCCTCACACCAGCAACAGGCCAACTGTACATTGTATGCTGCAGGAAAATAAATATAGATACTTAGCTCTTCAGGCTATTCATTGCTGCATATATCAATTACAAATAGGTAACGTATATTATTTTATTAAGTAAATAATTAATTCATTAATAATACTAAAAACATTGACATATATATCTGTCTTTGTCATTAGAGCACAAGACGCTCATAGGAACAAAAGTATAGAAGACGAGCGGATCACTATGAAGGCAAAAGGTGCTCATTGCAAGCCACGCGATGAGCGCCAAAGGTGATCAGAGCGAGGTTCGCAATAAACGCTGAAGGTCATTTTTTGGCTAGTATATACTGTATATATATTCTGTCATTTCTGAAGTATAGTACCCCAACTCCCTTCTCTCCCTCTTTTTGTCTCCACCCTCTCCCCGTCTCTCATCATCTCCTTCTCCCCCTCTCTCCTTCTTATACAGAAAAAAAAACAACACATTATCAAAATAAACGACAAAGGCCTTCACTGTGCGCCTCACAAGGAGCGCCAACAGTGCGCATAGGGCACAAACTACCCCCGGGGAGAGGCTTGCAATAAGCGCCAAAAGGAGATCAGCACAGACCTTGCAATGAGAGCAAAAAGCGCCTCTGATAACAAAAAAATACACCAACAGAGGCTCACAATGAGCGCCAAAGGATCTCAAATGACCAAAACACTTACTGTCTGTGGCAAACAGCATTACCTGCCTTACAATTGTATTGCTCTGTCATTTTTGACGGGCAATTCGCTAGTATAATAATAATAACATGATGATACTAGGGATGTAAGCCACAATGGGCGTGTCTTTCTCGGCACATGGGCGTGTCTACGTGTCTCATTAATATCATGAGCGTGTCCCTCTGATCGGAGGTGAGTGACATCGTGGGCGTGGCCACACTTTACATCAGTTGTTCTGTCGGCTGTTTGAAACATTTTTGGTGTCTACCCAGGCCGTAATACATATGGATCCTGCCTTGTGGGCGTGTCTTCCTGCGAAGGCGGCGGTGTCAGAACGTGTGGGCGTGTCTTTCTGATACATGGGCGTGTTTAGCCTGTCCAGACGGCCTCTAGTTGTGTGACGCTCTGTAGGCGTATCTTCCAGTCTTGTCCTTTCATTAGCTTATGACACCCTGTGGGCGTGTCCTAAGTACATGTCCCTTTGGCCGGCTGAGCCACTCTCATCCCATTCTCGGCCTGCGACGGAGCGAATCACCATGGTGCGGGCCTGGTACATGGACTCGTCCGATGACGACCAGAGGAAGCCGCACCAGCTGGTGCCAGAGCAGCCTGTGAGGGAGGAGCAGCTGCGCGAGCTGGGCGTGCACGCCTGGAAAGTGAGTATAGTGTGTGTGGCACGTGCACTGATAGATACAGAGTGTTCTAGAACGTGTGCTGTGAACATTAACCCTTATCACACCAGGATGGCAGTGTTTGACAGGCTTCACCCACACAAAGTCATCCTAATGTATATGTACACACACTGCTGTCACTTTAAGAGGGTGGGGAAACTGTCAAAAGGGACTCCTGTGGATAGGCCATAGACTCTCACATTATAGTCACTATTGTGTTTGATTATTCACAAAAAAACAATACATTATTATATTTATTAAATCAAAATGTTGCATGATGCAAAACTACCCAGAAACACCAGGCACAACAGTCATTAGTAGATAGTGTTTGTATCCAATCTGATATAGCCATAAACAGGCCAGATGTTATAAGGAGAACGAGAGGGGGGTGGGCGCGCAGAGAGAGAGAGAGGAGGAGGAGGGGGCGCGCAGAGAGAGAGAGGAGGAGGAGGAGGAGGAGGGGGGGCGCGCAGAGAGAGAGAGGAGGAGGAGGGGGCGCGCAGAGAGAGAGAGGGGGGGCGCGCAGAGAGAGAGGAGGGGGGGGGCGCGCAGAGAGAGAGAGAGGAGGGGGGGCGCGCAGAGAGAGAGAGAGAGGAGGGGGGGGCGCGCAGAGAGAGAGAGAGGAGGGGGGGCGCGCAGAGAGAGAGAGAGGAGGGGGGGGGCGCGCAGAGAGAGAGAGAGAGGAGGGGGGGGCGCGCAGAGAGAGAGGAGGGGGGGCGCGCAGAGAGAGAGAGAGGAGGGGGGGGCGCGCAGAGAGAGAGGAGGGGGGGGGGGGCGCGCAGAGAGAGAGAGAGGAGGGGGGGCGCGCAGAGAGAGAGAGAGGAGGGGGGGCGCGCAGAGAGAGAGGAGGGGGGCGCGCAGAGAGAGAGAGGAGGGGGGCGCGCAGAGAGAGAGGAGGGGGGCGCGCAGAGAGAGAGAGAGAGGGGGGCGCGCAGAGAGAGAGAGAGAGAGGGGGGGCGCGCAGAGAGAGAGAGAGAGAGGGGGGGCGCGCAGAGAGTGAGAGAGAGGGGGGCGCGCAGAGAGTGAGAGAGGGGGGGGCGCGCAGAGAGTGAGAGAGGGGGGGGGCGCGCAGAGAGTGAGAGAGGGGGGGGCGCGCAGAGAGTGAGAGAGGGGGGGGCGCGCAGAGAGTGAGAGAGGGGGGGGGCGCGCAGAGAGTGCGAGAGGGGGGGGCGCGCAGAGAGTGAGAGAGGGGGGGGCGCGCAGAGAGTGAGAGAGGGGGGGCGCGCAGAGAGAGAGAGAGGAGGGGGGGCGCGCAGAGAGAGAGGGGGGCGCGCAGAGAGAGAGAGTGGGGCGCGCAGAGAGTGAGAGAGGGGGGGGCGCGCAGAGAGAGAGAGAGGAGGGGGGGCGCGCAGAGAGAGAGGGGGGCGCGCAGACAGAGAGAGAGAGGGGGGCGCGCCAGAGAGAGAGAGAGAGAGGGGGGCGCGCAGAGAGAGAGAGAGAGGGGGGCGCGCAGAGAGAGAGAGAGGGGGGGGCGCGCAGAGAGAGAGAGAGAGAGGGGGGCGCGCAGAGAGAGAGAGAGAGGGGGGGCGCGCAGCAGAGAGAGAGAGAGGGGGGCGCGCAGAGAGAGAGAGAGGGGGGCGCGCAGAGAGAGAGAGAGAGGAGGGGGGGCGCGCAGAGAGAGAGAGAGAGGAGGGGGGGCGCGCAGAGAGAGAGAGGAGGGGGGGCGCGCAGAGAGAGAGAGAGGAGGGGGGGCGCGCAGAGAGAGAGAGGAGGGGGGGCGCGCAGAGAGAGAGAGGAGGGGGGGCGCGCAGAGAGAGAGGGGGGCGCGCAGAGAGAGAGGGGGGCGCGCAGAGAGAGAGGGGGGGCGCGCAGAGAGAGAGGGGGGGCGCGCAGAGAGAGAGGGGGGCGCGCAGAGAGAGAGGGGGGCGTGCAGAGAGAGAGGGGGGCGTGCAGAGAGAGAGGGGGGCGCGCAGAGAGAGAGGGGGGCGCGCAGAAAGAGGGGGTCGCTCAGAGAGAGAGAGAGAGGGTGGGCGCGCAGAGAGAGAGAGAGAGGGGGGCGCGCAGAGAGAGAGAGAGAGGGGGGCGCGCAGAGAGAGAGAGAGAGGGGGGCGCGCAGAGAGAGAGAGAGAGGGGGGCGCGCAGAGAGAGAGAGAGAGGGGGGCGCGCAGAGAGAGAGAGAGAGGGGGGCGCGCAGAGAGAGAGAGAGAGGGGGGCGCGCAGAGAGAGAGAGAGAGAGGGGGGCGCGCAGAGAGAGAGAGAGAGGGGGGCGCGCAGAGAGAGAGAGAGAGGGGGGGGCGCGCAGAGAGAGAGAGAGAGGGGGGCGCGCAGAGAGAGAGAGAGAGAGGGGGGGCGCGCAGAGAGAGAGAGAGAGAGGGGGGCGCGCAGAGAGAGAGGGGGGCGCGCAGAGAGAGAGAGAGAGGGGGGCGCGCAGAGAGAGAGAGAGAGGGGGGCGCGCAGAGAGAGAGAGGGGGGGGCGCGCAGAGAGAGAGAGGGGGGGGGGCGCGCAGAGAGAGAGAGGGGGGGGCGCGCAGAGAGAGAGAGGGGGGGGGCGCAGAGAGAGAGAGAGGGGGGCGCGCAGAGAGAGAGAGGGGGGCGCGCAGAGAGAGAGGAGGGGGGCGCGCAGAGAGAGAGGAGGGGGGGCGCGCAGAGAGAGAGGGGGGGGGCGCGCAGAGAGAGAGAAGGGGGGCGAGCAGAGAGAGAGAAGGGTGGGCGCGCAGAGAGAGAGGAGGGGGGGCGCAGAGAGAGGAGGGGGGCGAGCAGAGAGAGAGGAGGGGGGCGAGCAGAGAGAGAGGAGGGGGGCGAGCAGAGAGAGAGGAGGGGGGCGAGCAGAGAGAGAGGAGGGGGGGGCGCAGAGAGAGAGGGGTGGGCGCGCAGAGAGAGAGGAGGGGGGCGAGCAGAGAGAGAGGAGGGGGGCGAGCAGAGAGAGAGGAGGGGGCGAGCAGAGAGAGAGGAGGGGGGGCGCAGAGAGAGAGGAGGGGGGGCGCAGAGAGAGAGGAGGGGGGGCGCAGAGAGAGAGGAGGGGGGGCGCAGAGAGAGAAGGGGGGCGAGCAGAGAGAGAGGGGGGGGCGCGCAGCGAGAGAGGGGGGGGCGCGAAGCGAGAGAGGGGGGGGCGCGAAGCGAGAGAGGGGGGGGGCGAAGCGAGAGAGGGTGGGGGCTTGCAGAGAGAGAGAGGGGGCTTGCAGAGAGAGAGGTGGGGGCTTGCAGAGAGAGAGGTGGGGGCTTGCAGAGAGAGAGGTGGGGGCTTGCAGAGAGAGAGGTGGGGGCTTGCAGAGAGAGAGGTGGGGGCTTGCAGAGAGAGAGAGGGGGGCGAGCAGAGAGAGAGAGGGGGGCGCGCAGAGAGAGAGAGAGGGGGGGCGCGCAGAGAGAGAGAGGGGGGGCGCGCAGAGAGAGAGAGGGGGGGCGCGCAGAGAGAGAGAGGGGGGGCGCGCAGAGAGAGAGGGGGGGGGCGCTCAGAGAGAGAGAGGGGGGGGCGCTCAGAGAGAGAGAGGGGGGGGCGCTCAGAGAGAGAGAGAGAGGGGGGGGCGCTCAGAGAGAGAGAGGGGGGGGGGCGCAGAGAGCGGGGGGGCGCAGGGGGCGCAGAGAGCGGGGGGGCGCAGAGAGAGCGGGGGAGAGGGAGCGCAGAGAGAGCGGGGGAGAGGGAGCGCAGAGAGAGCGGGGGAGAGGGAGCGGAGAGGGAGCGCAGAGAGAGCGGGGGAGAGGGAGCGCAGAGAGAGCGGGGGAGAGGGAGCGCAGAGAGAGCGGGGGAGAGGGAGCGCAGAGAGAGCGGGGGAGAGGGAGCGCAGAGAGAGCGGGGGAGAGGGAGCGCAGAGAGAGCGGGGGAGAGGGAGCGCAGAGAGAGGGGAGGTGGGGGGGAGGGAGCAACATTGGAGGGATTGTTGTAGAATTTGTCCCACTTGACGTTATTAAAGAAATATTAGAGGCCTTAAAAAGTTAGGCCCTTTATTTAATATAAGAAAACCAGGTAAAAGATTAAGAAATGTTAATTGCTGGATATTATTCCCATCCATGCTTGTTTGGCCATTTATGTGCCTCTGGAAAATAGAACAAGATAATAAGTGAGACCGGGTGTTAATACAGATTTATAAGATGTTCTGTGCTATGATTTCCCTTTAACTGATCCAATACTAATTCTAAATGTTTCTTAAACATGTCTGTTTCTTATTTCAATTGGAAGTTCTCTGTCTTGAGCAAATGATGTTGGTATTTCAGCACATAAGGAATTCTAGGCCCCAATGGAAGGTTTCTGCACCTTTGGGTTCCCACCTGTTATGATTCTGGTTGTTCTCACTCTCTTGTGCCCACCAACATTGTTTGGGATGGGGTGTTTTTAACTAGAAAAATCCTGTCTTTTTTTTTTTTCTCTATCCTACAAGTCCGTCTGCTCTTTTTAAACAATGTTACATATGTAAAAATGGATTGTTGGCAGATACTGATAATGCAACAATATCAAAGGAATATGAAAGTTTCATGGATTAATACATTTCTGCACTCTATATGCAAAAAGCAGATTATATGTATGCAGCACATATCCCAAAACATTTTATTTTTATTAATGTCTAAAAATCCCTCTAATGATTATGTTGACACCTTCAGGGGGTGTCTACATGGGCATCTGATCCCCCCCACAATCAGCATGCAGCATCAGGGAACAATATTAACCCACAGTTATCTGCTGTTGCTTGCTCAGCCAGACTCCTTGCAGCTTTCTTCTCTATGTCAGCAACAATACATAGCACATATCAGTGATACACTACATATCCCAGCCTACTTTGCACCACTAACAGAAACCTAGCATTTATTCAAAAGTGCCAGCTAACCTGATTGGTCAAAACAAATAATTTTTAATTTGATGCTAATTTAGCCAGGGTTTGGAGGGTGTTAACCCAAATGTTCAACTGTCAGAAATTACAAGACATTTTGCTGACTTTAATGTAAGTGTTTAAATGTTTATTTTGGGATTCTTTTCCCTGCAAAAAATGTGTGCATACACTATTAATTCTCCTCTATCAGATGCATTCTTAATCCAGCAAAATTAGGTACCCCTTTTAAGAATTTCCGGCAGAGATGTTTCAGTAAGGCCGTCTTATACACCCCACCATTCTGATTAGATTCTGCACTAGAAGTGGGTGTACGTTTATAAATCTAAACAATCTATCACAATATGATTGTACAGATTGTGCAGTTTCAAAAGCAGAATGATGATCCACCTCATCTATAACAAGTGCTTTCAAAGTTTCTTTCACCAGATGACGTTGAGACCTGTGCTCTACACATACGCCATTTACTCCAGCATCTGACATCAGGAAGGATCTGCGTCTGACATCAGACGCTGGAAGAAATGAGCGTGTGCAACAAACCTGTTCGAAGCTAGTAACGCAGTCATACTTTGTTTCAAAACACCTGCAGGAAGCAAAGCTATTGCAGTTCTATCAAAGTCCAATTAACAAAGATAATACGCACTGCATTTAAAGAGCATAGGGTTTACACTTTATATAGTATGAGAGCACACAGGTAATTTCAATAAGATAAGCAAGATAGCAACAATAAGATATTGGGCAATCTATGGAAATAGGAAGGTAGAATGTAAAGAAACCGCAGACTATTGCGCTTAGTCTCACAACTTCACCTACTGATAATCATGCAAATGCTATAATTATTAAAACGGGGACAAGACAGATTTTGTGTATCTTCCATGCTCAGTAGGAACCTGAGTTAGGGTCATAGGGCTTCTGTACTACGTGCCTAGTTCAAACAAATCCCAGAGCCTGATATTAAGTCACAACAACGGAGAGCATAGAAGGTTGTGAAATTTGATATATTATTATTATCTTTTATTTGTATTGCGCCCTGTTTTGAGCTTAGAATCCTTATAGAAAGTGCTTTAATCCAAAGCACCCTACAAGATTGGAAACTCGCTACTTACAATGTAAAGGTATATGATCTTTATTTATGTTGCAGGTTTTAGAAGCCACCAAAAAAACTAATTTGGGTCATAGCCATGTGCATACTATGAAGGTTATTCGTTCTTTCTATTCAAGATCTAGCTCTTTGCTCCCTGTTTACACATCACATATACGAGTTGTCAAACTGCAAGTTGTCGTCACGCTTTGCGGCCCTCGCAAAGCGAGAAGCACAACTGAGAACTTGCAGTTTGACAACTCCCCCTGCCCCACTAATGCTCCCTGCTCCATGTTCCGGGGGGTTGTGGGGGCAGTCGTACCAACGGGAGGCAGGGCGCACAAGCGTGGGCGCGCACGCACGAGCGGGGGCACGCATGGGAGGCGGCTGCAGCATAAGGTGAGGGAGGAGCAGTTGAGAAACATTGGAGGGACAGCTGTGGGGAAGTCAGACAAAGGGGAGGGAGAGGAGAGGGGAAGAGCCACACAGGGGAGGTTGAGGAGGGGGGAAGCGAGACACAGGGGAGGTTGAGGAGGGGGGAAGCGAGACACAGGGGAGGTTGAGGAGGGGGGAAGCGAGACACAGGGGAGGTTGAGGAGGGGGGAAGCGAGACACAGGGGAGGGAGAGGAGGGGGGGGAGAGAGACACAGAGGAGGGGGAAGAGAGACACGGGAGGGAGAGGAGGGGGGAAGAGAGACGCAGGGGAGGGAGAGGAGGGGGGAAGAGAGACGCAGGGGAGGGAGAGAGGGGGGAAGAGAGACGCAGGGGAGGGAGAGGAGGGGGGAAGAGAGACGCAGGGGAGGGAGAGGAGGGGGGAAGAGAGACGCAGGGGAGGGAGAGGAGGGGGGAAGAGAGACGCAGGGGAGGGAGGAGGGGGATTGCGAGGCTGTTGGTTGCTTGTGTGCTATGAGCAGCGTTGGCTTTTTTTTGTATGCTAATGAAATAAGGAATAAAATAATAAACAAATATACTTTATCTATTTTCAAGTAATATATGCAGGAAGCATTGTGTTCAAGAGCTGGCAATCTGTTTTCATGTTGCTGCAGCATACAATGTGTGTTTTCACTGCTGTGTAAGTGTCAGCAATGTGTGCAGTGTGTAGTGTAAATAGTGTGTGTGTGTGCGCGCTAGGAAAATCCGTTAGGGTAGCTGTGTACTTCCACATTATATAAGTTAGTGTTGTAAAATGGCGCCTTATGTGTTGTACGCGGCTGTGGCTGATTTTGCGTCCTTGTTCTTGGACCTTGTCCGGCTTTTTCGGAAAATCTGTATGTGTTTTGTCGTGTTTTGCGTGTTTAGGGTCCTGTAGCCTCGTTTCGTTTTTTTTCGGCGGCTAAATTTTCTCTCGCTTAGGGGATTTTCGGGTGTCTAAACTCTTGTATTTTGACTTAAATTGAGGTGTAACTTCACTTTCGGAGGTCTTGGTTGCCCCCCTTGCTGTGGGTAAGCTTTTTACGTGTTTGTTGTGTGTATTTATTGTGTTTTTAATGTTTCCATGTGCGTGAGTTTCGGGCGCTAAGGTTGTATTTTTGTGAGCTTGTAATGCTTATTTTTCTAAGTCCCGCGGCTCGTATTTGTGGATGCTAAGTCCGTAAATTTTGCTGTCGATGTGGGAGCCTCCACCTCCGCAAATGCGGCCCCTCGCTTCGCGCTCCTTGACAGGAACTGCATCCCTCGCTTTGCAAGGGCCGCAGGCTCGTTATGCGAGCCCGCAGCGTTGGCAACGACCCGCATGCCCACAACTATATATGTGATTATTCTTTACTGCGGAGATCAATTATGAATATCTGATCATGTCTACTTTTTCAGGAGGATGTGTCCTTGTAAACTAATGAGCACTCTATTAGACAGAATGAGAGCTCTGACAGTTGTAATGCCATATTCCCATTGTGGATAAATACACTGCTGCTTTCAAGTCTCCATTTGCCTCAGGAAGTTTATTAG
Organism: Discoglossus pictus; assembly: GCA_027410445.1. Lineage (NCBI taxonomy): Eukaryota > Metazoa > Chordata > Amphibia > Anura > Alytidae > Discoglossus > Discoglossus pictus. Next base: position 392,531,102 of record CM050165.1, on the reverse strand, counting down.
CATAAATCAAAATGCAAGATTGTACAGTAGACTCTCAGTTAACAGAACTCAAGCAACCAGAAAAAAATGGAATATTGTACTTTTAAATAAAAAAATAAATTTTACAGGGCTCAACAAATGCCAGGAGCCAGGTTGTCATGCCACAAAATTCTTATGGGCACATAGATTTCATTCACTGTCTCTGCAATTCAGTTTTACCTGGAAGCAGACAGGCACGAGTGACTGAGTCAGTGCAGTGTTGGCTTTACATTCCCCGGGGTCAGCACTGCATCCTCCAGCCAAACGTACCTGTGTGTAAGCGAGGAGTGAAAGCTGCTGCTGCTAGAACAGCCCTCACTGACAAATATACTTAGCAGAGCATCCTATGTTCAGCTAATCTAGGCCTCTTTTTATATGTAACTCTCAAGCAACCATTTATCTGGCATCTACCAATCCCCATAGGTGCCAGTTAATTGAGAGTCTACTGTACAACCGCAGAATTGCATACAGTGCCTTGCAAAGTATTCACCCCCTTGGCATTTTTGGGGTGTTTTGTTGCCTCACAGCCTGGAATTAACATGGATTGTTTGTGGATTTGCATCATTTAATTTACCGAACATGCCCACAACTTTGAAGATGTTTTTATTTTTTTATTTTTATTGTGAAGCAAACAACAAATAGGACAAAAAAACTGAAAAAGTCAATGTGCATAACTATTCACCAATACTTGGTAGAGCCACCTTTTTCAGCAATCACCGCTCCAAGTCGCTTTGGATAAGTCTCTATGAGCTTGCCACATTTTACCTCTGGGATTTTTGCCTATTCCTCCTTGCAAAACGGTTTGCGCTTGTGAACAGCAATCTTTAAGCATGACCACAGATTTTCTATTGGATTTATGTCTGGGCTTTGACTAGGCCATTCCAACACATTACATGTTTCCCCTTAAACCACTCAAGTGTTGCTTTAGCAGTGTGTTTTGGGTCATTGTCCTGTTGGAAGGTGAACCTCTCTCCTAGCCTCAAATCATGCACAGAGTGGTACAGGTTTTGCTAAAGAATATCCCTCTATTTAGCTCCATCCATCTTTCCCCCAACTCTAACCAGTTTCCCAGTCCCGGCTGCTGAAAACATCCCCACAGCATGATGCTGCCACCACCATGTTGCACTGTTGATGGTGTTCTTTGGGTGATGTGTTGGGTTTGCGCCAGACATAGTGTTTTCTTTGATGGCCTAAAAGTTAAATTTTAGTCTCATCAGACCAGAGCACCTTCCTCCATACATTTTGGGAGTCTCCCACATGCCTTTTTTTAAACTCAAAACGTGCCATTTTGTTTTTTGCTGAAAGTAATGGCTTTTTTCTGGCCACTCTGCCATAAAGCCCAACTCTATGTAGCGTACGGCTTATTGTCGTCCTATGTACAGATACTCCAGTCTCTGCTGTGGAACTCTGCAGCTTCTCCAGGGTTACCTTAGATCTATGTGCTGCCTCTCTGATTAATGCCCTACTTGCCCAGTCCGTGAGTTTTGGTGGGTGGCCGTCTCTTGGCAGTTTTGCTGTTGTGCCATGTTCTTTCCATTTTCCATGTTGGCGCAGTACAAATAAAAGATAATTGTATGTTATGTAAGTATTTATTCCCATATATATCACATTGTCTGAGGTACAATTGTGTATTTCCCCTCTGCACTGATTGGACTTCATCCTAATAAAGGTGAATATATGTAGATCATATAAATTATGACATCTGCTTACTGGGGAGAAATGCAAATCTGCTTTGGAATCTGCCTAATTCATAGCAGCCTTCTTTATTTTGCTTCTGGATGGGAAGTAATTGACTGTGAAAGCTTAAATATAATAAATGAGCTTCTTTTTGATGCCTCATTAGTCCAAGTTACCTGATGATTTGGAGCCAGTAGTTTACTGTTAATTCTCCCTGTGCATTTTATTCAAATATAATTTGCACAGAGATCCAAGGCCATTTGGGACAGCTGGCTCTAATATGGTTTTGACAAGCACTTTTTTTTTTTTTTTTCCTGGTTATGTTGTTTTCCGCAGTTCATGTATTTCCCCGCAGTTCATGTTTTTCCTTTTATTTGCTACAGAAAAAAAATGTCCTTATCATACTAAGAGTAATGAGTTTCTGCCAGGGGGCAAGACACTCCAGCAGAAGTGGAAAATAAGTATTCATGTGATTCTCTTAATTCTTGTTACATGTAATCGTCTTTATCAGAACAATAAGAGCAGAACATTCCTCTCCTGGTCATACTGTGATATGATGAATCCAGGCACTGTAAGGTCTCTACCCACATAATAACACCATTCACAGTAAGCACAACACATTAGCAAAACTATTCCTGTAGTCTGATGCTTAACAGGCTACTGTGATCATATATTTAACTTAAAAATATAAAAAAATCCTTCTAGAATGGGACATTAATAAGAAAAAAAACTCTAATTTTATTATTATTTTTTTTTAAGTGCAACTATGCTTTACTATTGTTGTTGTTTCCTGAGTTGGGAGGAGACTTGGAATGAATAATTAGAACATGGCATCTACAATAATCAAGAGGAGTAAATGAAATATGTTAAGTACTCCATACGAGTATATTGTAAATACTTTTTCAGGATTGTGTATTCTTGTAGACAGGACCAGTTTAGAAATTAAAATGAATCCCTGCAGTAAAGAATGATTAGATATATAAGATAAAAACATTTAAAGGTTGTTGATTTTTACTTTTTTAACCTATTTTGTCTATTATGAAGTTCTTCTAAAGATAATGTAGGAAAAAATGATTATTGTGGTCCTTTATTTAGTCTGAACTGATAGGTAACTCCAGTTTTTAAAGGGAAATGGAAGGTTTCTGGATATTACTTGGTATGTAATATTCCTGTGTATCTATTTTCCTTTTTATTTTATTAAGTGCTTATAAGCTCTGTTTTTACTCCCCCCCCCCCCCCCCCCCCCCCCCCCAAAAAAAAGAATATTTACTGCTTGTCTGCCCTCTGCAGCTCATGAAGACACAGACTCTGAAGTGCAGTGTTTTTAAATGAATCAAGTGACCATCTCTTAGCAGCATTTTGTTGAGAGATGGTCACTGATTGGCTAGTATGAGACACTGCACAGCAAATACTACATAGTCTTTCTAATGCTATTAGTTTTATAGGTTTCTGGCGGACGTGCTGTGCCGCTTAACCCCACCTTTTATGAATAATTGGTGGGACAGCTGTAGCTGTCTGTGTCTGATTGGCGTAGATCTGAGGTCTGATATACACCAGTCAGACACCAAAAACAGGGGCTGACGTGTTAACACTTGGACTGATGTTATGTTCTAAACTTTTGGGTTGTTCTTGAACATCTCTAGATCCAAAAAAATTACTTAGTAAGAACTTAAAATCATATGTAGGACTTGTTACTCTGAAAGCTGTGTGAGAGAGGGGAGTAAACATTTCTGCAGGAGCAGGGCTTGTAGTCTTTTACTGACCTGCTTCTGAACACTGCCTGAAGACTGAGTGGGTGTGTTCTACTAATGCTTATTATCTTTTCACAAGTTTAAGTAGGAGGGACAGGGATTGTTGTGTGGGGGATTTAGAAAAGGATTCAGTACAGGGCACCTCCCCTTTTGTGCCATAAAACAAAAAGCCTTACTTGCTCTATAACTGCCCCTTAGTAACTTAAAAAGGAAGTAGGATCATCATGGCAGCTTCCATGCACTAGCAGAGCCTGCTTAAATTAAGATTTTCTACTTTTATGTCCATGTTGTTCGCCTGTTACATACTTCAAACAAGTTTTTGCAAATCTACAGCAGCCTTTTAAAGTGCAGTGATCCTTAATATCCTGTGCTGATGATCTGGTCTGTTTCGCACAGTTTATGGTGTATTTTGCTAGACATGATATGTTAAATATGAAAAGCTTTGTTATTCTCCACAACATTATAAGCACCACCATCATTTGTACATACAATAGCAACATATGACTGAATATAGTAAATTTTAGATTCTGTTTTGCACTATGCCACAACTATTGCTTTGTTTTACATTTTAAAGTGTGTGTGTGTGTATATATATATATATATATATATATATATATATATATATATATATATATATATATATATATATATATATATATATATATAAATTATTATTAGCAGCGTATTCTATAGTAATATAAATATTTCTCTTTTTTTTTCTCTCTACAGTTAGATGCTGATAATTATGAAACTGACCCGGAGCTGGCCAAGATCCGCAAAGAATATAATTATTCATTTATGGATATTATAAACATACATAAAGACACATTGCCAAATTATGAGCAGAAGGTAAATATGTACACTCTCAAAATATGGTAAATAATGCAAAGATGTGACATATAGATGCAATAAGAGTAGGTACAGATTTAACAAAGTAATAATTCAGGTATCCAGTAAAGCTAATATTGGAGATTATCTCCCTACAAACGGATTAGATTTCTCAATTTCATTTAATTACTAGCGACTTGCCCGTCAAAAAATGACGGCAATAAGATTGTAAGGCAGGCAATGCTATTTGGTAGAGACATTAATTTTGTTGGTGGTCCGAGATCCTTTGGCGCTCATTGCGAGCCTGGCGCTGAGCGCCTTTGGCGCTCCATCACATGGCTCGCAATGTGCACCTTCGAGGCTGTTGGTTGTTGGATTTCTTTTTCTGATAGGCGCTTTTGTTGTTATTGTTTGTTCGGCGGTGATGTGCTTTTTGCGCTTATTGCAAGGCTTTGTGTGCTCTGAGCAGCGTTGGCGGTTGTTGTGAGTGGCTTTTATGTTTAATGTGAGTTTTTTTTTTTTTCTGTATGTTTTTTTGTATGCTAATTAAATAATGAATAAATGAATATACTTTACCTATTAAGAAGTAATATATGCAGGAAGCATTGTGCTAAAGAGCTGACAATCTGTTTTGATGTTCCTGCAGCATACACCTCCGCTCCACAAACGTGCAAACCTACAATGTAAGTGTCAGCAATGTTTGCAGTGTGTAGTGTAAATAGGCTGCGTGCACGATGGAAAGCCGTTAGGGTAGCTGTGTACTTCCGCATTGTGTAAGTTAGTGTTGTTGTAAAACGGCGGCTAATGTGTATGTGGTACGCGGGTGTGTATAATGTAGTGTCCTTGTTTATAGTGTATCTTGGACTTTGTACCGTTTTTTCGGAAAATCTGTATGTTCTTGGTGGTGTTTTGCGTGTTTATGGTCGTGTAGCCTCGTTTTTCTTTTTTTCAGCGGCCATTTTTTCTCTCGTGGATTTTCGTGTGTGTAAACTATGGAATATGGACTTAAATTGAGGTGTAACTTCACTTGCAGAGGTCCTGGGTGCCTCCCCTTGCTGTGGGTAAGCTTTTTATGTATTTGTTGTGTGTATTTATTGTGTTTTTAATGTTTTCATGTGCATGCGGGTCGGGCGTTAAGGTCGTATTTTTGCAAGCTCGTAATGTTTTTTTTTCTAAGTCCCGAGGCTCGTATTTGTGGATGCTAAGTCCGTAAATTTTCCGGTGTAAGTCGCGCCTGTGGCTCATTGCAGCAGTTGTGGGAGCCTCCACCTCCGCAAATGCGGCCCCTCGCGAGTCGTAGGGATGAGCCCTACAGCACTCATCAGTAGCGCAAGGAGTGCCTTTGGCGCTCCTTGGCAGCAACTGCGGCCCTCGCTTCGCATTTGCACTCGTATTGCTGACAACTATATATATGTGATTCACTCTGCACTAATTGTCAGCATGTAAAATAGTAGAATAATCTGTTAACCACTGGACTACCAGGGAATCCGAAACACCAGTAGCCGATAGCAAAAGGAAGCCATTAAATCACAGAGCCATTCTTTAAGAAGGTTATTAGATAACCATAATAACAATTATTCATTTATTAGGAGTTTTTCTCCCAGAAGAGACTCAAAGGTACTTGTGGAGAACGTTTATGAATAGAGCTTGTGATTTTTATAGTAATGTACATTATATATATTACATGACAAATACTGACCTTTATTATTACATGTCATTAGGGGGATATGGGTTTTCCATTGCTTCTATGGAGTATCTTACTACCACTTTGGCCTTTAGTATATTCTGCCTATAATCTTATTTTATTTACATGCAACTCATCAATGCTGCTTTACATAATCAAACATGTCACTGAAAACTAAGTGGATAAACTATTTGAATGTTTTTAAGTTTAATGCATTTTAGTCCTGAAAGGACCAAAAATCGCAAGCATCCTGCACTTACCCCTGCACTCGGCCTCAGGAAAAAATGTAGCCTCTTCTTTTGGAGTCTCCTGATGTACTAACCCCAAAGAAAGAAAGCTGAAAAATACTATTGCAGTGGAGAGAGTATATACATATTTAGAGAGCTTGTTATTCATAAGAACACCCTGCTTTTTCTCCCCACAAACTGGAGATGACACCAAAGTAGTTGGACACTTTTGAAGGTACTAGAAGCTAAAACCGCAGCATTCATATAAAATGGTAAAAGTTTTTACAGCTTCTTCTCTTGATTGTCTTCTCCACATGATCGTACAGAGCATTATCCATTAGCTCAGAATTTATTTAAAGTGCACAATCTTATCCCTGATAATAAGAAAATAATCGCCAATATCTGTTTCTCTGGGTGGGTTTTGTGTCCTGTCTTGTTATGCTGGCGCAGCACACGGCAGCAGCAGTGGCGGTGAGCATCCGCTAGATGGCGCTGCCGATATTCCGGTGCCATATAGAGTCAAGGCTTAGGTAAACGGTTGGGGTTAGGGTGAGGGTTAGGGATGGTTCAAGGGTTAGGCTAACATTATAAGCTTAGAACTTCTCTCACATATCGGCAGCGCTGCAAAATATTGGCAGCACCATCTAGCGGTTGGAGGCCCACTGCAGCGGGGTACCTTTTCCGACAACAGAACAGCATAGATACAGGTTTTGTCTTTTAAAAATATTAATAGAATTTTGTAGAAAAGAAATCTGTAAAAGTTGTGCTTTTTTTTTTTTTTTTTTTTTTTCCTCTCCCTTTACCTTCTTTTTTAATAGTTGAAAATATTTTATGAAGAGCACCTGCACCTAGATGATGAGATTCGCTACATCCTTGAGGGAAGCGGCTACTTTGATGTAAGAGATAAAGGGGAAAGATGGATCCGGATTTCCATGGAGAAAGGAGACATGATCACCCTACCGGCCGGTATTTATCATCGCTTCACCTTAGATGAAAATGTAAGTGCATTTACCCAATTAATTTTTTTTTTTTTTGCTAATTAAACCATTTAAGATATTAATACTTAATTTTTATGAGGTTGTTACAAGTTTTTTTTAATATAAAAAAAACAGCATTTTTACTTCCTTTAAAGTTTGCAATTTATTTGATCCTGCCCTTTTAATTCTGCTTCCTATTATTGTGTTGGAATCTAATCATTGCTAATTATTCTCCAGGGTTCTCAGTAGTGGTTGCATGAATTGGCAACTGAAATGCTGGATTGCCCATCAAATGCTCTAATGCCACTTGTTTCAATCACTCAGAACATTTGATTCTATGGGAATAATTAGGTAGCAATGATTAGATTGATAAAAATCTAAAAAAAAAATAAATTTAAGTATACTACAAGAAAATGTATTTTTCAGTAACATTTAGCTGATAAAGTACTTTTGTTACTACCTATCATTTGACATTATACCATATTTGGTACTTTCACTGTATCCTTTTAAGTACTTTGTGCAGACTCTGGATCTTTATTTTTTCTATGTGAAATCTGTTCATTTTAATGGATCCTTATTGTTGTGCCTCAAATGGACAAGTATCTGCAAAGTAAAGTTTACATTGAACCGCCATTTTGTTTTGCAATTATTTGGTCATGTAGTGATACTCTCCACAGCAGCAGACAATGGTTTTATATTCAGTATAAAGTCCTATTGATATGTACATGGTGTTTGCATCAGCTGATGCAGTCAGGAAGTAGCTTACCAGAATGGAAAAAGCCAAGAAGAAGGTGATTGACAGGCTTCAGCAAAGACAATTTAATTATAAACTTAACAGCAATCGGAATAAAACAAAACTTTTTCAAAGGGCTTCTATCAAAAATACTGATTTGAGGACCACTGCAATACCCTAACAATAGACGCTAGATTTTTTTTTTTTAAATTGGGCAATAATAACGTTCCTATTCAGTTATATAAAATAGCAGTATATAATATTATGTTCCTTTCAAAGACCAGATTCTCAGTCTCCAGTTGATCTGCATAGCTCCATATCCTGTAAGTGGGGTTCGGACTAGGCAGCTCTAAAAGGCTTTAAGAATAGCATGTGCTTATTATAATTATATTATTATTGCGAGTATGTCGGTAATGCTATGTTAAAAGTTACGGGCTGGCTATGGCACTCATTGCGAGGCCCGAAACTTAGGAGGGGAGAGGCTCGAAATGTGCGATGAAGGCCGGAGGCTCGCAAAAGTGGCTCCGTCTGAATTGCGAGTTACGGGCTTGAAAAAAAAGCCTGTAACTCGGAAGCCGTTAAAAAAAAGATTAAAAGCGAATTTTATATTCAATTGGCATCTTTTGGCATCCTCCCAACGGCTGCCGAGTTACATCCTTGGGGAAAAAATAGAGGCGTTAAACCCGTAATTTTATTTTTTCAAGCCCGCAGGGCTTGGACCAATAACGGTTTAAGCTTCAAGTCTTGCAGGCTTGAAAAAAGTTACAGGTTCAACCGCCGCCAAGCCCGCAAATGAGAGATGGAAGGGAGAGGGCGGGGGAGGGAAGAGACACAGGAGAGGGGGGCAAAAAGACACGGGTGGGGAGAGGCCCGCGATGAGCGCCAAAGGCACTCATCGTGCGGCCCGCCAATAGTCATTCAATTAGCGGCGAAGGCGTTCATCGCAAGGACCGTAAAGTAGAGGGTGGAGAGGCTTGCAATCGCTTTCCCTGTAATTTTCAAATACAGTAGTGTGTTTATATTTGCTCTTACAGTGCTACGGACAGGACTTTAACACCCTTGCGGGTTCTCTCTAGTACCAGTTGGATTTTTGGCTACATTTGACATTTACGGGTGTGAAACATTTGCGTGCTTGAGCACTTGTAGCAATTTATGATCATAACATTTGGAAGATCAAAGGCTTAGTTGGTTCGGAGTTCTGATTTTGACGGCCCGTAGGGATTTTCGGGCTAAAAGAGGCTGATTTAATAGCCGTAACTTTTGCAGCCTCCTTTACGGGCTTCTGGAACTACAAATCAGCAAATGTAATAGGGCCCGTAGTCTTTCCCACAGCACTTTCCCACAGCACTAAAACTTGCAATGTAAATGGCGTGGGTGTGATACAGGACGGTGGTAGATGCATTATGTAAATTAATGTTTAAGGTGATAAGTTTCTTTAAACCGATGTATTTTGAAGTGAATATTTGAAGGTTTTGAGGTAGGCGGATAGTCTAGTGGAGCCGGCAAGGGGGTTTCAAAGAAATGGGGTAGCACGAAGTCCTAAAGGAGTGAATGAGAGGAGGTGATCAGAGAGGAGGAAAGAAGAAGATCATTAGCAGAGTGAAGAGGGCAGTTGGGGGATTATTTTTAGACAAGCAGAGATATAAGGGGGTGCACCGTCGGGGAGGGCTTTATATGTTAGGGTAATGATTTTAAATGTTTTTCTGGAGGCTATGGGAAGCCAGTGGAGTGACTGACGGCGAGGTGCTGCAGACACTGAGCGTTGAGTTTTGTAGATGAGTCAAGCAGATTTGTTCAATAGGGATTAGAGTGGAGAGAGATAGGTGAAGAGGAGGCCAGTAAGGCGAGAGTTGCAGTAGTCGAGACGAAATATGGTGAGAGAATGGATTATACATTTTTGTTGTGTCTTGTGTAAGATAGTTATGTATTTTGGAGAAAAAAAATTGTAGGTGAAATTGACACAATTTTGTGATTGATTGTATGCGAGGAATGAAAGGGAGGACAGGGTCCAATAGAACCCCAAGACAATGGGCCTGGGAGGTGGGAGTGATGATGGCATCGTTGACAGTGAGAAATATGTGCGGAGTGGGAGCTGTAGATGGAGGGAAGATTAAGAGCCCAGTCTTTGACTTATGAAGTTTTAGTTGATGGCATAGTTGGTAACTCGTGCTAAAAGAGAGGGGATAGATCTGGTGCTGAGGGTTGAGTGTCATCAGCATATAGATGATACTGAAATCCAAAATATTTTATTGGGGTAGCAAGGGAAGAAGTATAGATGTAGAAGAGGAGGGTCCTGGGACTGAACCTTGGAGTACTACAACAGTCAGAGGGCATGGCGAAGAAGAGCTGCCAGGAAAGGAGACACAAAATTTGAGAGCTGTGTTATGGATGCCAAGAGAGCAGAGAATTTGGTTTACAAGAGATTGGTCATATGTGTCAAAGGCAGTAGAGAGATCCATGATTTGAATAGAAAAGTGACTATTGTGAGAACTTTCTCCATGACGTGTTGGGGTCGGAATCTGAATTATAAGGGGTCAAGGAGGAGGTTGTAGGAAATAAGTTGGGTAAGGCGATTGTAGACCATTTGCTCAAGCAGCTTTGAAGCTAGTGGAAGTAGAACTATAGGGCAGTAGTTAGATGAGGCTGAATCAGGTGAGGGATTCTTAAGAATGGGTAAAATTACAGGATGTTTTAAAGATAATGGAAACTTGCCATTATTAAGGGAAAAATGGAATAGTTACTTGAGAGGTGAGAAAAGTATGGGCGGGGGGTTAGCTGTGAAGTTATAGGATCATGTGGACAAGTTGTAAGGTGAGAGGTTTATAGTAGACTGGAGACTTCCAGGCTGAAAGAGTCCATAGTGGATGTGGGATTGGAGTAGAGTAAAGGTTGGGTGTTGTCTGTCTATTTTAAAGTGTCTGGCAAAGTATTCAGCCATGAGGCAGGAAGGGTGGGCAGAGTAGATTGTTGAATGTGGTATTTTGGGATTGGAAGTAGTGCTGTTTGGCAAGATTGAGGGCAAATAAGTATTTGCTCAAAATAAACTGGTAATAGAGGAAGTTTGCTGAAGTGCAAGATTTCCTCCATAGTCATTCAGCCGTGGATGTAGTTTGGTTGTATCAGGCGATGAACACTAAAATGCTGGGTGTTTGCTGCACTGGGGGCTGTGTGTGGCTCATAGCAAGTGGAAATGAGCTGAGGGGCCTAGGTCAGGGGATCTATCACTATCAGAAGGAGTGAGAGGAGATCAGAGTGGGACTTACAGAAGCATTTCTGCTTTTGAACTTTAAAAAAAAGTACCCTGAATATTTAATTGCTTGTAATAGTTGTCAAACTACGAGACATCGTCACGCTTTGCGAGGTGCGTACCACTTCGGCGATGAGTGCCAAAGGCGCTTATCGCATGCGAGAAGTTATCTTGCAGCACTTAGGCGATGAGCGAGGCGTTAAGGCACTAAAACTCGCAGCACAAAGGCGATGAGCAAAGCGAGGCGAGCAGTGAAGGCAATGAAACGTGCGGAACTTAGCCACCAAACACTTCGTAAGCGCAGGATCGCCTTAGCATGCAGTTGACCAATGTACGAGACGCGGGACTTAGGAAAAATACGAAGTTAATGGCCGAAACGCGCAAAGCCAAAAAAATAAAAACACACAACACACAACATACAAATAAAAATACAACAAAAACATCACACACCGCATGGGGGAACAGACAGGACGTCCAGGATTGAGGTGGAACGCAAATTTAAGTCGATTTGGCCAAGTTTCCCCACTCGAAAATCGCCTAAGCGAGAAAAAAAATGGCTGACAAAAAAATAATGAAAACGAGGCTACACGACCCCAGACCGTGCAAAACACCACCAACCTCATAGCACTTTCCCACAGGTACGTACGAGGTACAAAATACACTATTACAAATGATGGAAATTCTCGCGACGCCAGTTTACAACACTAACTTGCAACTAATAACATTATGAATCTAAAATGGCGCTTTACACAACTAAGCCAACAGTTTGCCCTCGCGCACGCAGCATATTTCTAATGCAGTTGGGACATTCATTACACTATCTCCTCAGAGCAGCAACAGTCCAATTGTATGCTGCAGGAAAATAAAAACAGATTGTTAGCTCTTCAGGCTATTGATTGCTGGATATATTGATTGCAAATAGGTAATGTATATTGATTTCTTAAGTAACTACTTAATTAATTATTAGTTAATAAAATATAGATAAATATATATGTGTCTTTGTGATGAGCGCCGAAGGTGCTCAGAGGAGCAAAAGTACATGAGAGGAGAGGCTCGCAATGAGCGCCGGAGGACCTCCGAGTAGAAAAGGCTTTACATTTTGTGGCAAACAGCATTGCCATGGCTTCAAATTTTATTGCCCCGTCATTTTTGACGGGCAAGTCGCTAATATAAAATTATCTGTTTAGAAGTGCTGCATCCGTAAACATGAAAAAGAGAAATTATAGCAATTTTATTATTTTTTATATTTTAGTAATTTTATAGCAATTTGCTATTTTAGTTTAAAGTGATCTACATCCTGAGGTGGGAGGAAGCTGTGAATGGGAACATGTCATATACAACCGACATTGCACTCATTAGTTCTAATGGAAAGCTCATTAGTTTGCAAGGATACACCCTGTTGAGACAAAAGCTGCAAGAAACCGGCTTGGTAAAACAATGGAAGCCTACAGTAATGAATACTTGCACATAAAAGTGAACAGTGCAATGGCTGTTGCCATCTTTATTGTGCATGGGAAGTATAATACAATATAGCGCAGTGTTTCAAATTAGCCTGTCGATGACCTCTCTCAAGAAGCATGTTGCAGAATATTGCCACTGTTTGGTTATTATGAGAAAGTGCAACCCCTGTACTTAGATGTATTCATAAGCTGCAAAAAACAGAGCTTTTAAGTACTTCTTAATAAGATAAAATACAACAAAAAGTAAAGTGATGCAAAGGGATATATATTCCAAGTGATATCCAGAAACCTTCCATGTTCCTTTAAGACCACTACAGTTCTGAGGTTGCCCTCTTCTAAAGCCTATTGGGAAATAGTGAGGAAATTAATATATTTGTGATATGTATAAAGTTATATAAGGTTTATGGAGCAGAGCAGGGATTAAGTCGCTTCCATATGCATTTAAGGTGATGTGTCCTCCTCCAGTAATTTAGTGAGAAGATGTACAGTAGACAGGATATATGCACCACAAGAGAGCCATCGGATAATGTTACTGATAGAATTCTCCTTGGATATGGAGTTATACAACAAATGTTTCAGGTGTGTGTTAGCAGAAATGTGTTTATTTCAATAAAATACACCCGCTAGTGATGCTCGGACATGTATACTGTAAAATTGTCTTATTGTTCTTGGATGAAAGATTAAGATTAAACAACCACATTTTTTCTTCTGTATTGTTCACTCAATAACGGGCAATATGTTTTCAGAGACTTAAAAAAATAGACGCAACCTTTTACATTTTTCACTTTTAAATGCAATTATTCTTTACTGCCAAATGCCATTTTTTTTTTTTTGGGTGTGTGTGCGTGCGCTCACTGACGGGCACAAATCATGCAATATTTTACCCAATAAGGTCACTAGATAACTAATATATTTAGAGCGGACGCTCAAACATCCTACAAATGATGTTGTTTACACCACTTTGACATTGGTATGAAATAAATGGGGAAAAATGCAACACATTTTTAAAAAATGTTTGATACGAACAAGAAACATGACTTTTCATGTTATCAAAGCAAAAAAAATAAATAAAAAAATCTTACTTTTATTTAAAAAAAAATCTATATTTATTATTATTATTGTTATTATTATTATCTTTATTTATATTGCGCCAACATATTCCGTAGCGCTGTACAGGGGGTTAGTACATGGCAAAAAACAAACTTGACACCTTAAAGAATAGACGGCCCTGTTTTTGAGCATATAATTAAATGTACATAGAGCTTGTTTCCAAGACACGGACACACAATTGAAAACTCGCAAACTTACAATCTAATTTATGACACTTTATTCACGCTCAGCTGCTGTGCTAACATTTTTTTCTATCTGCTTCTTTCAGAATTATGTTAAAGCCATGAGACTCTTCGTGGGTGAGCCCGTCTGGACACCGTACAACCGCCCTGCGGACAACTACGCAGCGCGAGAGAAGTACCTGCAGTCCTTGGCACAGACCGCATAGGCATGGTCTTTGGTGTCAAATACTGTGACATATAAACACATTTTAAATATATATATCTATATATTTTAAAAAGTACATCTCTTAAGTGCCTCATGAGCATTAAGGGCCACCGCAGAAATGATCTATTATTAATAATATTAATAATAAAATATTTTTTGATTGGTTACTACATTATTAATTCTTAAGTGAAAGTTATAAAAAAATAATAATATAATGTAGTTATAGAAAAACAAAATCCGTATGTTATTACCCCATTACTATATTAATGGTTTTCTACTGCATATGACTAATATAATCTGGCTGTTCACAGATTGACATATGAGAAAGGAAAGCAATAAATACAAGGAGCCATTGCTCAATTATTAGGTAATTAGGTGCAGATAACGGATCCTGGTGGCAGGATTTCTGTAACCAAGTGGCAGCAGATCTGTAGTAAATGAGAGCTGTTTTTATAACTAAATGGTATTTTTAATAGCTTTCAACTGCAAATATTTATATTGGATTTGGACCTTACTATCCCACCATAATTTGGACCTTGCCCCTTTTTTAATATACATGTTTTGGCTGATTACAGGCTAGAGCGGTATATTCCAGGTACTTGATAATGAAAGGTATATAATCTGATATAAGTTCTGAAAATAAAGTACCTATTATTCCCTTATGTATCTTTTCCAAAGTATAAGATTTTGGAATGGTTTACCCCGTGGGACGCACAAACCCATAGAAAGTAATGTGCTGCAGACAAAATGAATAATGGCATTTATCTGTATCTCTACTGAACACCTATATTTCTCATACTCTGGCTCCAGAGCCCGCTGCCTAATAATGACAGCATGAAGAAGTATGATTAGATAAGTTTGCTCTCCCTTGATATATCTTTGCAAAAAAGTAGTGATTAATGTACAGGATCATGAAGCATCAAAGCAATCTGAAACTTGCTAAGTGCAAGTATAATGTGCTATATTATGCTGAAAACTTTGATTAAAAACACAGCAGTAGGATAAGAAGTTTTTTATTTCACAATATGGATGATTATTTAAATTAAACCAAAATCCCGTGGTTGTGCAGAGTGCTGGCTAATAGGCTTGATCCTTCCTTATATTTGTTTTAATTATAGAGATGCTTGCGTGTTTTGTAGGTGAACACTACAATGAAGGGTTAATTAAAAAAAATTTTTTTAAATGGCTAAATCATTTAGATTGTTATCAAAACTGTAGCAATGATCTGATTACCTGCACAGGTAGCCATAGTCTAATCTAGATACTGATTGTGTTGCTGAAATAAATCAGTTACTTTTGTCATGTAAATGAAGCCAATAAAATCTTTATTTTTGTCATCTTTTTCATATTGGACTCTGTTGAACCTCTTCATCTACAGATCATTTTTGTGATATCTTAGTGATGATACCAAATACAAATCCATCTCTTTATCCTTATCCTCTTAGATCAGTGATGACTCCAAAAGTGTACCTGGGTCCTTACTACTAAACCTTACATATCAAAAACTTTCTTGACTTCTTCCATGCCTCGATACCTGAAGTCTTACTCATTTAGAAAAAAAAAAGCCAAGATTTGTCTGTTTCCCACAAAAAGACACGACCTGTTTCACACCATCAGCTGTAGTTGGTAACCTGATGCTCTTCTATACCAGTTCCTACACTGCTTTCCATGTCCTTAGAGTTAAATTCACAAGTCCATTAATAATAGAGCAATCCCTTAAAGGGTCACTGTAGTTCTATATTTAGAATGTACTTTGGGATTGCCCCATGTCATGACCGTAATCATACTGTGCCACCTAAACAGTACAATCTGGTCTGTCCTGTATCCACTCTAGTTCCTGGCCAAGATTGTTGTCTGCCACCCACAGAGACCAATCTGGTCATGTTCCCTCGTTAAGTAGGACTCTGCAAGGGGCTAAGCTCCAGACTCCCTACCTCAGGGGGAGGTCGGGGATCTGCCTACGTGCCCAGGATCTGCATGGAGAAGGGTGTGAGGTCTGAAGGGGCTATTCAGCGGCAATGGACTTGCCAGTGGTCAAGAGACTAAGGAAGAGGACACTTATGTTGCATGGACGAATTAACCTGGTTGTATTGTGTAAAGGTAGAAAGCTCCCCAATAACAAACTGATTATTCCTGGTTTGAGAGAGTTGGGAAAGTCGGAATCATTCTCCTGTGGTACTGGTGCCTGTGTTCCAGTCCATCCTTGTGCCAATCTACAACCCACTGACCCAACATCATAGCCCAATGAACAGGATTCAAGGCTGGTTCAGCTGGCTGGGTGTTGTGAAATATGCTACATGTGGTTCCCAAACCTCTCCTCATGGCTCCCCAGACAGGTCAGGATTTCAATGTAACACTGTGAGAACACAGGTGAATAAATTAGAGGCTCCATTGGCTATTGAATACCAATTGCCTCACCTCTGCACACAGTGTGGAAATGAAATTCTGACCTGTCTGGAAAGCCCTGAGGAGAGGTTTGTGAACCACTATAGAAAATAAATACAGTCTCTAATTATTAATTATTTATTTATTTTTTACCTTTTTGCATGTAATTATGCAGCTGTGGAAGTTGCCATTTTGCTTTCAGAAGATCACCTTCCAGAGGTGAGCTGAGACTTTGAATGGAGAGGAAGTCTCTATGTGCACAATGAGGATGTGATATCTAAAATTGTCAGTTCTTTCAGTGAGAATAATGAAAAGCTCCTTATATACCGTAATGGCATACAAATGTTACAAAAATTATAGATTGTTGTTGTTTTTTCTTTGTTTGTTTTGTTTGTCCAAAAAATATTGCCCATTACTAAAATTTTTATTATTTTAAAACACCATATAGGAAGCATTTTACCAAAGCAATCCTTCAAAGGACCACTTCAGTTCAAGGGAAAAAAATGGGCACAAATTATTTTTTGGGGAAAATCTGAATTTTTGAAGACTGAATATAGGAATCTGTTTTGTGTTTGTTACCTGACATCCTGAGAGCTGCATGTAGATGTGTGTTTGTATTTATCAGTGGAGGGAGAGGTAGGGCAGTAATAACCAGGCAGAAGTCTCAAGCTTTTATATGATAATAGGAAAAGATTGAAATTGATACCACACTCTTCTACCTCCCTGGCTCAGAGGATCCTAAAGACCATTACAAGGACTGCTGCGTCCCTACTTCTATCTAAAGCTGTGACTGGTCATGGCGTACAATGTAATGTACACTCTGACTTAGGACAAGGAGCAGCTCTTAACAGCACATCATTTATTCTCTTTGATCCCAATTTTTGTTCAATGTCTTTGTATTTTACTAATTACATAATAGCCTAAGAGCATAGGCAAAGATTGATGCTAATTTGTTAAAGGGCCACTGCAGTTCAAGAAAAAATTAGACTTATTTGTCAAGTATGTCCCAAACTAACAATGGGCCCTATTCTATTGCCCAATTCGTAAATTTATATACACCTAAATCTGCTCTTAAAATTGCCACAGAATGTATTGGCTACTCACAATTAATTAGTACACAAAATTGATATTGTATTACACCCATAGCTCTAACTCGCTAATAAATTCTGACCCGCAACTGAAAAAAGTATCAAGTTTCTGTCAAAAATACTATGAGTACTAAATCGGTCTCGTAAGGGCTTTTTCAAACATTTTATTAGAGCAGTAGTAGCAATTAAACACACACTACTGTACTTTAAAAGCGTGGGAGGGCATGGAAGACATAGAATTAATTGCACAACTGTCTCAAACCCACAAATATGCAATTAAAAATATGTTATTTCTGAGTAATATCGATCCTGGGACTTAAGGGGTTAATACATATCATGAAACCCACATGGACTAAAACAGATGATCTAATGCATTTTATAGAGTGCTTGATTGCAATATTACTTATTGTCTCTCATTCATTTTGTAGCTTTCGATTGCAACTTACGCGTAACTTCCATGTTTTAAAGACAGGGGGAAATAATTTAATAGGGAAAAAAGTAGGATAATTTAGTGTACTCCAGGATAAAGCATGATAAGTAACTACAAAATTAAAAAGCGTCTATCCTGAAATAATGGCTGTAAGTCGAGAAAAATGGGTGTCACTGTCCCATAATATTGTGGGATTAGAAATAAGTGACCACCTTTATTATGACAGATGGAGTGGTATAATATTTAATCTCTAGAGCTTAAAAATAAGCATCATAATGGTATAATAATAATAAAATGATGCTGGTATGCAAGCCTCATATTCAAAAGGTATTTGCTAATCATAGGGATGCAGCAACATATATTGTAGATGAAAAGTTGGAGGATAGGCGCTGTTTATTTGTAAAAAAGTGCACTGAACTAAGACAAGTTTAAAAACAACAACAAAAAGGCAGGGGGTAGAGAATGGTACCTAATATAAATATGAACGCAGTATACTATAATTTAATTTGAAGTATAGAGGGGAGGCAGATATCACCATCAATCCTTAAATAGACATATGTATCACTTATAGCATTATCAAACCACTGCATAAAGTTAGGCTTTTACTGCTTAAGTGTGAGAAAAAAGGATAGGAGTATCTTAAGTCTCCCCTTTAGGACATAAAGAAATACATGTATACTTGCATTTTGAAATACCACACAGGGGTATAGTTGTTCTGCTGTGGCTCACAAAGAGCATAGAATGAAGTGTACCATCTCCCCCCTGCTCCCGACGGTCCGTTTCACCACTTAATGGGGCTTACTCATGGGCTGTAACAGCCATGATTTCAGGATAGACACTTTTTAATTTTGTAGTTACTTATCTTGCTTTATCCTGGAGTACACTAAATTATCCTACTTTTTTCCCTATTAAATTATTTCCCCCTTTTTTTGAATTTAGTGTTAAGCACTAGGAAATCGCTTAGGTCATACATTCATATGTTTTAAAGACATCATGATGACGGTCTCATTTACTATTGGCTGTGTCTAAGAAGTAAATTACAGGCTTGGTTAAATATTGTCAGATTATATGCTCACGTCCCCGGAAATCCGACTTAAAAAGGCAGGGTTTACGAGATTAGGCTCGAGGTAAATTGTGGGCTTCAGTCAATTGAATACATCTAAACATTTATATATATACTTGCGACTTGCCCGTCAAAAATGACGGGGCAATAAAATTTCAAGCCATGGGAATGCTGTTTGACACATAATGTAAACCGTTTTGTACTGTGAGGACCTTCGGCGCTCATTGCTAGCCTCTCCTGTCGTGTACTTTTGGTCCTCTGAGAGAGAGATATATTTCTATGTATATGTAGTTAAGTAATAATGAATGATTTCTTAAATCAATTAATATACTTTATTTATAATTGATATATGCAGCGAGCAATAGGCTGAAGAGCTAACAATCTGTTTGTATTTTGCGTCTGCATAGAATATACATTGTGAGTGTTAGCGCCATGCTTATTAAGTGTAATGAATGTTTGAAGTGTAATGAATGCTCTGTAGGTTTCACTCAATTTCTTTTTGTGTGCAACCCGCACCCAAAAAAAACTTTTTTTAAAAGCATTATAGAAATGTATGGGATCCATGTCTCTTTCAGTGATACTAAATATCTGTCCTGCATGTGGGGTATTGATAAAGTGGAATGCACAATATACAATTTCTCAATATACAAGTGGCAGTGCGTCAAGAAAAAACGCACCATCGTTAGACCACCAGGGACTATCACCAATATACACTATTAACTGGATGTATATATGTAAGATGCCCTGTAGCTAAAGACGTAATAAAACATAGAACATTTATTTATAAATGCTGTGTTACCGGGTGAATAAAATAATTAAACCACATCTGTTTTTGTGGTTATACTGCTTATCAAATAATACAAGTTAAGTAGTTTAATTACAATGCACCTTGTTTTTAAACAAAACGCTTTGATTTATAAATGATCTGCATATGAAGAGGTGGAGGGAGGTTTGTTTTTACCAGTTATTAATAAGCATTACCAAATTCAAGAATTATAAAGAATTACTTAATATGAAAAGACACAAAATAACTTTTTTGATTATTGAAAAAGGAGGAATATGTACAAAAGTATGTTTTCCCAAGAAACTGAAAAAGAAAATTGAATAGAAAGTGTTTAACGAGCAAGGAACTCCCTAGGTGCCAATGACCTGGAAGATGAGTGGATTTAGCTGCCATTCTCCTGGATGGATAATATGTCTGCAC
Organism: Discoglossus pictus; assembly: GCA_027410445.1. NCBI lineage: Eukaryota > Metazoa > Chordata > Amphibia > Anura > Alytidae > Discoglossus > Discoglossus pictus. The sequence goes on along the minus strand of CM050165.1, from coordinate 392,510,833 downwards.
AATAAATTTGCTTTACCGGTTTTATTTTTCTGGCTGATATCCCTAATATGTTTTCTTGGCCCAGGTCACAATGGGAGAAAAGTGTTTTAACAAAATCTTACTATTTGTTCCTCCTCGCCTATTTAGGTATTACACACCGCTCTTAATTGAACATATTGTCTGCTGAGAGTGGAAGCAAAGTGATAAATGGCTTGAGCCATTGCTTTTAATTCTAATAAGTTTGAGGA